>OY987245.1:5451438-5865962 GCA_963920765.1 Ulota crispa
CTTCTCCCTAAATGTCAGAATGAAGAAAAAATTAGATGCCCATGTAGATTTTTGAATTCCCCATTGTTCATAAAAGTTTCAAAGAATCACGCAAAGTAATTTAGCCATAGGTACATGCCAAAAATCCCATTTATCCCCCACGGGGACAGTTGGTCCTTTAGGGATTAATGTAAAATCACCTTTAATGTAACATGGCTATAAGTTGTCGTTCTCTACTCTTTTTTGTTGGGAGAATTTTCTAGGAAAATTTCATGGATACCCTTGAAGTTTGCAATAATTTCATAGATATACCCTTACTTTTTCAAGAATTTCACATACACCTTTAAACCAAAAATTTCAAGAGGTTTTTTTTGTTGTGCATGTCACTTCCCTACTTCCTTTGTGCATACACTACTTTCTTGTTATGCTAGTGCATAAAGAAAAAGGAAAGTGGCATGTACAACAAAAAAAATTCTTGAAAATTTGGTCAAGGGTGTTTGTGAAATTTCTGAAAAAATAGGGGTATCTGTGAAATTATTGCAAACTTCAAGGGTATCCATGAAATATTCCAATTTTCTATTACACCAAATAATGCAATTAGACAACCTTACCTTGAAAAGTTCCTTCATGACTCATCACTTGGTCATTTGGAAGTGCATGCAACACTTTGAATACTAGGATTTTACGTGGTTTACGACTTGGACATTGCTAATTTGTTTTTCCACAATATTGTAGTTGTCATGCCCTTATTTTTATTGAAAATCATTTATTGCAATAATTATTGATGAAATTATTGTAGTATCGATATGTATTTATACACTGTAAAATATCAATAAACTAGTGAGGGGAACCTAATTCCATTATATAGTGTAGTGACCTCATTTTAGCCTACTCTCCTTCATGCGATACTTTTTATGATCATTGGAATTGGTTGTACTTTTGTTTTTTCCATGACACCCAAGTGATATGGCTTTTGTGATGTTGTGACACACGGAGACCGCTTGCAATGCTGGGCCTGCTCTTTCCAATGGGTTTTTTTTTTGACTCAGGTGTACTTTGAGGAATGTGCCTATAACAGCGACAGCAACCTGCCTTTCTCATGAATTTGATTCTTTTTCTATCCTTTCCATTTGCTCTTTTCAATTCTTCTTATTCTCCCTTTATGGGTGTGTCAATGTCCATGCAACCATACCCCTTGTCTCTTTTTAGACTTTTACATCCAAGAATACCTTTCTAGTTGGAATTTACCATACCTGCATAATTGCATTTACTGTGATCTACACTAGTTTATTTAACCCCTAAAGGCCCAACTGCGGGATTTTAGGCATGTACGTACTTACAACTAAACTACACCAAATAAACCAAATAAGGTAGGAGGCTCGAAAACCGTCCAGACTCTAAAACCGCTCACCTTTCGAAATGCGCTTAATCAATACATGTTTTTTACATAGATTTTCAAAATGTACAAAATGTGTACATTTGAGGAGGTGAGCAGTTTCAGAGCCCTATGTCACTTCAGCTTCAAAACTTCATAACTAATTCTACAAAACTTCAAAAAATATGAATAAACTTGGGTTAAATGTCAATTCTTCTTATCTTTCAAGGAAATTTTACTGAAAAACATTTTAAGAAATTCTACCTCCCCAAAATTCAGTTTCAGCCCTTAGATAGTTAGTTTATGAGCCTCCTACCTTAGTGCACTTCAATTACTCCACACTAATTTTTTAACATTTTACACTATTTAAATACTTAATGTTGCTATAGTAATTTTTAGCAATAATTACTACAACAAGCAACTTTTAAAGATCTCAACAATAACAATACAACTGCAAAAAGATAAATTAGTGGTGTCCATGTCATAAAGCATGTAAAATTCTAACATCTAAAGAGTTACATGCACCTCTTAGTGACCAAACCATGAGTCATGAGGTAACTTTCCATGGTAAGGCAACCTAAATGCACTATTTGGTGTAGTTTAGTTGTAAGTACGTATATGCCCAAAATCCCAAGGGGAGAGTTAGGCCTTTAGGAGTTAACCCTTAAACATTGGGTTGGTCATTGCGAATAGCCTAGCTATATATAGTGATCTACAATACTATGTAGTGTTCTCATTGGTGTGACAAGTGCCTAAGAAGTTGCAAAAATCAACAATACATGATGACCTCATGAAATTTGCAACAAAGGCGGTTTGGAACCTAAAATTGTGTCTTTGAACTTTCTCGCAATTTGGGTTACCTAAAAATATGAGTGCATCTAATGAGGTATTTTTTGCCATCCACCATAAACCTTGTGTTTAAGATCAATTCTGAAAAAATCAAATAGCATTTTTCATTACAAGGGATTTGGACCCCCAAAGAGGCCCCTTCCTCCAAATCCATGGGAACTTTGGGAACACCTTCCACACGGGCAGTTTGCCGCAGTATGATATGGCATTGAGGCGACTACATCAAATAATACTATTTTAACCCTTAAAAATTTTAAAAATAAACCAAATTAATAAAAATAAATTCTTAATTTTTTCTAAGATTTTTTTTTTAAATTAATTTTTTTGACAACCAATAGGGGCTGGTTCCATCATTGGGAACAGCCAAACTCACAGCCCCTTCTTGGGTCCAAATCTCTCCTAATGTCATGCAAAATTTTTTTTGGACTCGAAAGACGTTTTTCATCCTCCTTGGCGTTTAGGGGTTAACCCTTTTAGGTTTGTGCATCCCAAAAGTGGATGCTCCTTGGTCAATCCTAATTGTAACTTTCAAAATATCAATTTTTGGTATGTGGTTCAAACTAAGAAAATGAAACTTGACAAACTTTCTTTCTATCCCATTTAATTTTATTAAAAAATATCAAAAATTGAAAGAGTTATTGCCATTGAAAGTTCCAAGTGTCAGAATCTAAACAACACAATATGGTGTGTTTATCATTCATATTTTCTACTCAGTAAACAACATTTTTGTTTTTGGCAATATGATGCTCGTTTGCACCAAAAAATATCGGCCAGCACCAGGCCTATAGAAAATTCCGAGCGGATTTAGGGTAAAAAAAGCCTAAACCTGCCCACAGTTTTTGGCCCTAGAGCCGTTTCTGCGTGGAACAAGCTTTGATGCAACCTTGACGTCACCACCTCCCCCACAACCTCCACAACGTTGTGCAACCTGTCAGCAGCCACACATTCATCAGTAGTTGAGGATTTTAGTTCAGAAGTCGCCAACTTCATCTCCTCTGCGTCACGCTCTGTCACCACCTTCTCTCCCAGTCTTGAGCGTACTTAGCGCCACCTTGTCATTGCATTTATGCATGTACGTGGCACTTCCTTTGCATTTGAATGTGCCCTAAAGCCCACTCCACAATGCGTTATTGCATCTCATTGCCAGCAAATTCTTTTCCTACTGCATTCACAACCAGCGAGAGTAGGTTGCGGTTCTGTAGAGTTTAGCATTGAATTATAGAATTTGAGGATTGCAATCACCGTTTGTGAAATTTCTTGTCCTATGTCCTGCCTTCAAGTGGGAGATAGTGGAGGGGTGATGTAGTCTTCAAGAGGGTCGTTGGTGCAAATGCAATGGAGGGTGTTGGCGAATTGGTGAAATTGTCGTGGTTTTCTCTATCCTCTCACTCAATTGTATTCAATTCACTGTTTTTGTTTCCCCTATCTTGGGTTCCTGTGCATTGCGTTCTTCCTTGCCAAAATTGCATTGGGTGCTGGGGTTTAGTGGGATCGCAGGGGTTTAGATTTTGGTGCAGATGGAGGGCTGCACTTCTGCTTCCATGGACGTCGCTGTTGTTGCCATGCCGAAGGACTCTTTGAGGGTGGATAAAAAGGTCGATAAGAAGGTGGCGGAGAGGCATAAGCGCAAGGAGCGCCTGAAGGAGGAGGCCAAGGTGGCTGAATGCAGGGCGTAGCAATCCAAGCGCCTGCTGGAAGCGAAGGCAAAGAAAAGGGCTCAATCCGGCACCACAATGCGAAGTTACTTCACCTCCAGTCGCAACTCCTTCAATCGTGGTCCTTTGGATTGCATCGGCGTGGGAGGTGTTCTGGTGGGGGCTTTGGATGGTGAAACGGACTTTGAAAACTCTTGATTTGGTGACGCAAAGATACTTCTGTCGTCCTCTACAATTATCCATCTCTCTGACGGAGAGGACGGCCTTTCCAATTCGGAGTTGGAAGTGGACTTGAGCGAAGACAACATGGTCGATTCGGATGATGAGGTCTTTGTGGACCCTCCAAGTCGAGGTGGCAAAAAGAGAAAGAGTGAAAAGACAAAGTCAAAGGGGGCAAGTGCTACTAGACTGTCCACCGCGGCCACTATTTTGAAGCTGAAGAAGAATTACAATCTCTTGCGCAAGTTTCACAACGAATGGGCGGCCAAGGAACCTTAGAGCGAGTTGGTGTTAGGGGAAGATGGATAGAGGCACTTGGTCCAATGTACTTTGTGCTCTGCAGTGCGGGGGAAAGCCATTTTAATGGCTGCAGAATGGGACACGGTCTCCAAACACAGCGGCCGCAAGATTCACAAGAAATGTATGGTGTTGTACGCGGCTCGTGGGCTTGTTTCAGTTTGCAAACTCATCGGGGGTTGCAGCACTAGTGATTCCAGAAGGAAGCGCGTCCAGTTTGCAATGTTATTTCAATTGCTAGTGAGCGGGAGGCCAATGACAGAGTTTGAGGTGTGTTTTGAGTTGTATGAGTTCCTAGAAGTGCTGGAACTTCCACGGAAATACTCGGCGGACGATGGCAGAGCATATATATGATTTCGTGACTCAGCGTATAAAGAGCTTGATTTCTAATGTTGGGTAGAGAGGAGTGCCCTTTGGGAACATGCCGGGTGTCTGGCTGTAACTATCTCAGAGAATCAATTGAGAGTCAATATGCACACAATCTCTCTCAAAATAACTCTCCAAGATGATCAAAACATAAGAGAACAAAACAAATGAAATATCAAAGTATAGAAAATATAGTTTGGTTTCAAAGGAACATAATCATATATCAAATATCAAATAGGAATTGGTTTCTAAAAGAAGACAAGACATATATGGAATAATAAATTTGTCTAAAAAGATAAAACACCTTCTTTCGAATAGGGTTTCATCTATATACTAAAGAGAAAAGATTTAAAGTAAAAATCCTTCTCTACTATTGGTTCTTGAATTATTTTTCTAAAATAAACTCTAGTGTCTTCAATTAACTAACACTTCTATATGGTTGTTGCCTCATCAAAACCTTATCTGGGAAAACCTTGTAAATCAAAGGTAAAATTGCAGGTAAACGGAAAAGTGTACAACATCTCACACAAATTATAATCTAATCAAATTTTACATATTTACTATATGCCGTGATTTACATCATGACACCGACGCCACCTACTTCGCCTTATCTGCAGACGTGACCACGGCTTGCAATAATACAAGCTAGCTAGCCATCCATGCCTACGTGGTTGTAAACTGGTGCCGAGTGCCCTTGCTTCTATCAATCCAAAAGATGGATTCCAATGGTGCTACAACTAATAAGCTTACTGCCGTGATTACTAATGCCGTGCTTTCTGGAGGGGGTGTCACAAGTGCGGATTTGCACGAGAAGCTCCTGTGCTTTGGAGTGGACGGGGTCAACACATTTCAAGGCTTAAGACCAGTGTCACGACCCAAATCAAGGAGCGCTTTGCTCCATATGCAACAAGTATCCATTGTTGTGCACATAGTCTCAATTTAGCAGCGCAATCTTTGTCTTCATTGTCGATGATGCACGTTGTTGAGGAAGTCCTCCGCATGACTCATGCGTACTTTGCCCATTCTCCGAAGAAGGTTATGGAATTCCGAAATTTGGCCCAGCAGTTTGAATCAAAGGGCCTGAAAATGTTGAAGAATGTTAAGCCTTTATGGTTGAGTTGCATTGGCTCGATAAGTCGGCTCCTGGCCAAGTATAAGGGTGTTATTGCCCTAATGCTTGTAGACAAAGATGATAAGAAGTGGGGCCAGAAAGCTAGGATACGTTACTTCCTATCTCTCCCATTCAATTCTATTTCAAGTTTTTCTCACATTCTTCCCTGAAGTTTTATATTTCAGTGTATTCACATAGTTTATAGGTAATGAATCCTAAATTTTCTGAGCGTGCTTCTATCTCTTTGTCTACCTCATTTTCTATCAGTTCTAACAAGTGTACTCCTGTGAATGCAGGCCAACCTTGCTTTATTGGTGGACCTGTATGTGTTGCTAGGGGTGTTTGCCATGTTACCCATGCTTGAGGCTTTGGATACGCTGATTCTCTGGGCTCAGAAACGTGACGCTTTTATCTATACTTTTGTAGGGGCTCTTGGCACATGCCAAAGCAGCCTCTATAGTTATTACTTGCATGCCTACACTACTTTCTGCAGAGACAAATTCCACACTTTTAATCAAGTGGTTCAATGCTCTCACGAGCAAATCCTGATGAAATTGGAGGCTAACATAAATTATCCATGTGAGAACTTAACGTTTGTTGTAGGCGGAGAGTCCCTATATGCCTTGTATGAGGGGAACATGGTCAATCGCAAGGTTTATGCTGAAATTGTGGCTGCAGTTCAAACCGATTGCAAGGGTATGTTCCTTCCTTTTTAAATTTCACTTTCTCATTCAGCTATGTACTTGAGGAATTTTAGTTTGTTCACCTTTTTGGAATGCAATTTTTGAAATACCTGATTTGTAGAGTCTTTGATATGACCATACTAATTACTGAATCATTGTTTTGGGTTGGCGCAAAGGCAACGGCAAAGCTGCTGGAGGAAATGGCTGGAAGGTTTCCTGACCACAGCTTCATGGATGCCTTGGGGGTGGTCTACCCCCAGTATTGGTTGCAGGGGGACCATGATGCTAGCTTCCGAAAGCACTTGGAGGTCATACAGAACTTCCATTGTGAGCCTAAGATGATCGTGGATGGAGAGGCAAAACGCCTAATACCACCTGTGCTTGATAAATTCAGGTTGGAGGCTGAGCAGCTGCTTTTCAAGAAAGCGATGATCGCCAATGCTCATGCAGCAATGGAAACGCCGCCTTTGAATGCTCTAGCTCATGAGCTGGTCAACCCCCTCACGAAGCTTTGGAGGACATTCGATGCAAATACAGCCCTTGGCAAGCATTTTGGGGAGTATATGAAATTAGCACACATCGCCATGGTGCACGTTTTGGGCACTGTCAAAGACGAGTGCACTTTCTTTGCCTTGTCCTTCCTAAAGAATAGGCTTTGCAACAGGCTTGACCAGCACCTAAGTGTGGTTGTGGGCATGCATTGCCAAAGTCTCTTTACCTTGCAGACTTTCCCATACAATGACTGCTTCCAGCAGTGGCTGAAAGCAACTGATTGACAGTGTTATAGTGTTCAAGCATGACTCAATGAGTTTGTTTTGGACTAAGTAGGTTCTATAATATTCTTAGACAAACTTGCAGATGGTGGAGTTACTAGGTTGTAGCCCGTATGCAGATGAGAGAGATAGTTCATTCTAGGTTAAGCAGCAGGTGATAGTCTCTAGATGCACACAATTTCTGATTGCATTTCTATTTCACTTTTGCCTAGGTGCATTAGATTTTTGTTTGTACTTTTATTGCACTTGTGATTGCAGTTGATGTGCAGACATTGTTGTAGTGTTTCTATGCATCCCGTATTGTATTGTTTTGTTTTCTTGAGTTTCTTGTTGCTTAGATCTTGGTCGTGGTTGGCTATAGATGGGATATAAGACGATGTTATTGCGCAGTGGCAGAAACCCTAAAGTGAGCTTCTTCCATGACAAGCTTTTTGCACATGAGGTAAAGAACACTGAACCCTAAATTGTTGAGAAGGTTGCATGGAACTAAATCAAGCATCACAGTGCTTGTGTTTGTTTTGTAGGTTGTTTTTCCTCTACTTGTGGAGCGACGGGAGGCTCAAGTGATTTACTTGAAGTTTAAGGTCATTTCCTACAACTTGTGTAGCAACTGGCATGGGTAGCCACGGAAGCCGAAGGAATTCAGTAGAACTTCAAAGGCCATGTTCTATTACTTGGTTGGAAGGTCCCTTTCTATTATTGTAGCAGCAATGGGAGCAATGAGTTGTTCATGAGAAGTTTAGCAATCCTACTATCATCCTTTGTATCTTTCAAACAACAAAGTTTAGAGGTCCTTCTTTGTTACAACTACAAAGTTCAAAGGTCATGCTTTCATACTTATATTGCAAGTCAGAGGTCTTGCTTTGTTATTTGCAATGTAGACATGCTTTTTTACTTGTAAATTGTATTGGAAGCCCCTGAACCTGCTTTGTTACTTGCAATGAAGAGTGTGGGAGGAGTATTTTCCTTGAAGTGTAGCCCTTGCAGTGCTAAACTCGTTGTAATAGAAATTTTGGTTCAGAAATTTGACAAAAATCGCCATTTCCATGTTTTCTATGTGCACTTTGTCGCTTACAAGTCTCCACACTTCCCCCCTTCCCCAAAAAATGAAGCCTAACTAAGCCACAAATTTGAACTTTGAAGCCACATTTAACCCATTCTCAAATAAAACGAGGCTAGAGCACTCCACAAATGGAAATGATAAGTGGCTAGAGACCCTGAATTTTAAGGCTCTAAATTTTTTAAGCAACTGCCCAGAACACAAAAATGTCAACTTATACTCTAAAAAAAGCCACCAGGGCTACCCACATTACTGCCTTGCAGGTAAGTCAGCACCCCCGCCTAAAAAAAAAAAAAAAACCTTGTTAATAAATTCATTTTAAACTTAAATTACAAAATTATATTTCTCATTCTATTGTTCATTTATAGTAGAAATTACAGATTTTTATTGTATATTCTAATTGATATGATTTTATTTCCATATTTAGCTTTAAAAAATCACAGTAATTCAAATTTTCCATCAAATTTATCAAAAAAACAACATAAATAGAAAACAAATGTGTTTTTGAGCAAAAAATATCAAAATTTTATACATTGATTGATATAAGGATAACCTTGGTTTGATAGTCAAATTTGACTTTAAATTCCTTGTTGTGGCTATTTTGAAATTTAAAAAAAAATAACCAATTGAACATTTTTCACACTAATCTTTAATGCTGCTTGTACCTCTTGAAAAAAATTCAAATAATTTGGATTTATTTTGCTATTTTAACTTATTTATGTTCATTTTTTGAAAAAAATGATAACAATCACAATTTTTCATGAAAAAATTTGAAACTTCTTGCAGTGATATATTATTCATAGTTTCAAGCAATAAAAATATAAAATTGTTTTTTGAACACACTTTAAAAGGCAAAATTTTTGCTAAGTTTGACCATTTCAAAATGAACCTTGAGTCCTTTAGGGGTTAAAGGCCATAGATACCACACACTCTATCCAATTAAACAAGAACGGACTAATGAGCTTTAAGACTTCCAGCATCTATTTGTGAACATAAATTGGTCTGGATGGATGATGAACGTAAGGTTCAAAACAACGTTATCTGTTATTGTGGTAAATCGATCATGCTCATCCAACTCTTGAATGAAATAATTGAAGTGTACTTTGCATTTGTATTTCTGCACTCCTATTGAGATCTTTTTTATTTACAAGCATCACTAAGCTTACTGCAATACCTGTTGGTACTCTAAGGATTAAATGCAGGAAATCTTTTTACTAAAGCACCTTCCACAACATCCTGTTTGTTTTTCAAGCAAACCGCAACTAAAATTTTATTTGGCAAGGAATTCCCCAATTTTTACCTCAGTATGAACCTGTTCCCCTAACGTTTAAATATCTGAATGAGAGAGTAAGATATGTTTTTGCCAAATCTCTCTCAAAAAGTATTAGCAGCCAAAATTAAAGATAGCTATTTGTATCAATCGGAAATGCTCACATAGATGGTTCTATCTATTTTTTCTTACTAGCGGAGTAGCGGGCATTCTAGAGTGCATGTGGCTCTACGAATGGTTGCGCATTAGAAACAATCTAAAAGTTAATTTAATGAGTAAAAATAGGATCCACTTTTACCTTCTCGTAATTTGATTTTATGTGGGCCTAAGATGGAGGAGCTCCATATTTATTTTTGACATGAACAAAAGTTAAGAGCTACCTCTGTTTGGTAGTTGTTCATTTTAGCCAGACACACTAAGTATCTCTACATTCATTATTAAACTCGTTTTTTCCAAATTTGGTCTATAGTGGTAAACTTTAGAATTCTGTGCTTTTTATCCTTAGTAGTTTTTTTATAATTATCACTGCAAGGTCTACTCAAAAGAATAAAAGAGATTTGGAAAGATGGAGAGGAACTTTGCGTCTACTAAAAAATCACTTTTTAATAATTTCTAGTGCACTGCTTTCCAAGTGGCTTGGTATAAGGTAGGAGTACCCATTACCAACATTGTACTTAACCCTTAAAGGACAGATGGATCACCGTGATTTGCCCTTTTTGTAGTATTCTACAGTGTTTTGCACATGGGCACTAGTAGTATTGCTTTAATAAGTTGGAAAGTCAACAGTGCATGGTGCCCTCATGAAATTGCAAAAAGGGTAACTTGGGAGCTAACACCATGTATCACAATTTGGGTTACAAAATAAAATGAATATATCTCAAGAGGTAATTTTATGCCTTCCATGATGCCCTACGCTTTTATGATCACTTCTGAAAAAAAATTAGATCAAAATCAGTCTTTTTTTGGGATACAGAGTTTTTTTTTGGAGGCAACGGACGATTTTCGTCCGTGTCAACGTTTAGGGGTTAATGGTGTCACTCTCCACACATGGTAGTTGTTCTATAGCTTAACCCCTAAAGGACCGAGGGCCCTTTTGGGGGACAAATGAGATTTTGGGCATGTACCTATGGCTAAACTACTTTGCGTGATTTTTTGAAACTTTTATTGAAGGCGGGGATTTCAAAGATCTATGTGGGCATCTAATTTTTTCTTCATTCTAACACTTATTGAAGAAGTTAAAAATAATTGAAAAACAGGGAACTATTAGGCAGCCAAAAAATTCTTTAAAAATTTCATTTTTTTCAAGTAAAAATCCGAAATAGGTTCTTTAGACTTATGTAGACGTGGGGAGCTTTGAATCATTCAATTTTGATAGACGAGGTGAAAGTTATGAGAAGTTTTAGTTTGTGGGTTTAGGTGTGGTTTTTCTTCCTCGCCTTCAAATAAAGTTTCAAAAAATCACGCAAAGTAGTTTAGCCATAGGTACATGCCTGAAATCTCATTTGTCCCCCAAAAGGGCCCTCGGTCCTTTAGGGGCTGAATTTAGGTACACCATAGATAGCTTGTCATTTTGGTCAATAGCAATAAGCAATCTATGTTGTACCTAGATTTAAGTTTTAGAATGACAACCATGTATAGAGAATGACGCCATTAAATACAATGTTGATAATGGGTGCTCCTATCTTAGTGCTCAAACATCAAATGCAATTGAGGGTCAAGATGAAAACTCTCAAGTTTTTCATTTGGCAGATAACGTTATATTTTTTGACTTTATCACTAAAGTTCAATTTTGAAATTTTGAAATTTTTTTATGGATTCTAAAAACCTCAATTTAGTCTAATTCTATGAAAGAAACAAAAATTGACCGATTCCGAAATAAAGGCAACTGTAATCCTTGTATATGAAATAGTCTAAGCTATTTCCACAGTCTACCCACAATTACATTAGATCACTAGGTTTGGTATATCACACGTCTGTGTTTGTGAGCCAAGATGGAAACAACCCATTTTTTTTCAAACAAGGGAAAAACTAAGTACTTACCCCCATTTTGAAATTGGTCAATTTCATTTCTTTCAAAACTCCTACACGAAATCAAAATTTCTCAATCCAAATATAAGTTTCAAAGTTTTCTAAATCCAAATCCAATCTTTGGTGATAAATTCCTCAATTCTTACATTTTCTACCAGGTGAAATATCCGGGCTTTTCCACCCTGGCCCCCAAATGGCTTGGTGTACCAAGCTCTTCCACCGAGAAGCCAAAAATTCGAAAACATAATTTACTGGTCAAAACCTTCATAGGGAAGCATTATACGACGGGTATAGGACACCAATACAAACACACACAAACATAACAAACAGCATTATATATAAAGAGGGAATTATTGTTGAAGCTACATCCTTGTGAGCAGGTAACTTGAGAATTTAACCGCTGAAGGGCCGAACGCCTTTTGTGCCCGTATGTATGATCGTATATATATCTGTATTTGAGCTGCTCTATGAGCTTTTCATATTTTTTTTGCACTCACCATTATATAATCCTTCAATATGTATGGTTGTAACATTTAATTTTTAGTTAATTCAAATTTTTGAATATTGGTTGCGACCGTATTTGGTATCGTAGCTCCAAAACCCAAGGGCCTTTCAGGGGTTAAAGTCAACCCTTAAAGTTTTCTTTTGACTATAAGGTAGTAACACTTATAACCGTCACTCCTAACAGTCACCCACAACCGTCACCCATAACCGTCAAATTAAGGATTTTGAACATAATGATTACTAATAAACATGTAGCAAATTATAAGATTTTATTAGCAACAGAATAATAATAAGTTTGCACTTTTGAATGTATTATTTGGATATTGTGAGAATAAGTTGTGGATTTTTAAAGAACCAACTGCAATTGCACCTAATACCAACACTAAGGTATCTTGTTCACATGTTGTACATCCTTGTGATTACATCTATTCACTTCCACAGATTTTTCAATATTTTAGAGGTGATGTATGGGTACACTAATGGTTATGGGTGCTGCTACCTTATACCATCAAAAAAACATTTAGAATTTAGTCATTTTGATAGTGAAGGCAAAAAAAAATCAATTGAATTATTTAGTGCAATCCACTATGGCTTCTAGCAGTAGACTAATTCATTAGGCTATAGGAAAAAAGTGAAAGGACTTGCAACACATATTATGAGATTATAAGGTTTGAAGTGAGAAATAATATCTTTGGGGGCACTCAAATTTTGTACAGCTCTAATTTGAGGAGGCTTTTGCACTAATCAATTTCACTTAGTTTCTCGAATTTTCTTAGATTGAATTTTGTAATAGAGCTAGTCATATGCCTGAATTTTTTGAGAATATCTTGAATTAGAGGACATATATTAAAATTTTAGAATAGGAAACTAGCTTCAAGAAAATTCTCCTATAAAGCCACTTTTTCAACAAATTTTGGCTTCCACATACAGTAGTCTTTTCAAAATGTGATTTTTATAAATTGTAACGGTACAAATTCAAACTAGATATGTTAAAGATCACTTAGGAAAAGAAAACACAACAATATCACTTATGGATTGAAAGATTATAGTGTTTGATCATGAGGGTGTTAAAACTGCAAATACAACTTGAAATCTTTCAATCCTCTTTTCACATGTCAAATTGATAAAAACGGTTACCAATAAAATATGAGGTTGAAGGACATAACATACATTAGTCCAATCAATTTACAGCTTTTCAAAGTCTCTTCTACAAATTTTTAAAAATAATTTCTAATGTAATTTTTTCTCCAAGATCTAGTGTATTTGAGGCTCATTTCCAAGAGCTCTCAACACTACAGAAAGTCAAGATTGCAATGGACACGCTTGCACAAAATCTTAAATAGAAAAATCATTATGAATCATTTTTGAAATCGGATTCTTGATGCTAGAACTAGACTTCAAAAAGAGTATTTCAAAAATACAAACTATTAAAAATTAGCAGCTTAGTTGAGTTTAATTGAACTTCAAAATATTATCAATGCCAAAATTTGATGCCTCAAACATTTAGAGGTTAAGTAAAGAACTCTAAAACTTTTTTTTACAATACTTGTAAACCAACTCAAATTTGAAGCTAAACCCTAAAAGATATAGATTTTTGAAGCTGTATAAGTGATAATAGGGTAAACTTTGTTTATGTTTATGTATAGGTATATGAATGTTTTGCACATGTCCCTTATTTAATTGTATATTGATTCGATAAAAATATCAGCGTAGGTTGTACAATGGAACAAAACCGACTTAAATTTAGACCTCCTCATGAACTTGGCCGTGCATGACTGATCCCATGCAAGTGTCCAAACAAAACGACGCCATAGCTGGTCAGAATTATGGGGCGCTGGTAGGGGCCCTCCTAATCTACCTCTAGTCTAGGCTGCTAGCTAGGCCCCTGGTACCCCCCTTTTCTGCAACAAGGATTTAAATTGTGGTTTTCAAAATTAGCTCATGTGGCTATAACTCTGCTATAAGGTAAACACACTGACCCATACCCGACCGTTTAAGGGTTTGGGGTACCTCAAGGTTTAGGAAAATTCAAGAAATAAATCAGTAGGGTTAATTTTTCGATAAATTATCATGTTACATAATTTTTGTGGAAAAAAGTATTATAGATTGTTTTATATTAAAGGACAAAGTTGGAGTTCATAGGGTTCCTATTAGTGACTATAGATTAACCTTGAAACTGTTTGGATGTGTTCCTGTAATGGCACTTGATCTTCCCAATCCCAACCATCTCAAAGCAGTGCAATAATTAACATGTGACAAAATTTGCTTGTGCAAGGAGTGTTCACTCCTCCAATATGGGTTCAAGAGTGTGTGGTAAAAGCATCAAAAATAGAGTGCAAATTGGGGAACAATCGGGAATGGGTGTGTCTAACTGAAGTGCTACAACTTCGATATAAAGCACTCACTGTGGCATTCTTTTGTTTTGAACCCATAAAAAAAGTACTTTTGATTGAAGTTTTGTCAAATACTCCCATAATCATGAACACTGGTCCCCAAAACTCATTTTTGTAATTCATTAGCTCTGTTTCCGAAAAAGTGCCTTTTTGTTTATTGGATCGAGTCAGGAATCACTTCATTGCCGAATTGGAATCAGCTTTTTTGTACCGTAATGGTGTGAATTTCACTAAAACACCCTGGGCATAATAACTCTGGCACCTTGTTGTTGGGGCCAGGATTAAATGGGTTCGCTCCTTTATGAAAAGGTTAAAGGATGAAAGTAAGAATCTGCCCTTATTTTGGAGATCGTCCTTTTTTTTCTTCCGGGGTTCTTTAGACTAAATCAGTATATTTTCATCTGAATGTAAATTCGAAATTTTCAAATTCAATTTCTTGATGGTCAATTTCTAAACTCTTACAAATGTTGACACTTGAAAAAGGAAAGCTCTTTCACTAAGGCTGAACGAATGAGGTACTGTATTCGAAGTCGTCAAGTTTAGCGTGAGTGTTGGTGTGCTTCTAATGGTATTACTCAAAATTGATACCACTTCAAATTAAATACAGTAATAAGAACTAAATTACTTTAGTCAATGACTTGAAAAGTATTTTACAAATGAGATATTGCAAAAAAAAATCACAAACGTAATAATTTCACCAACTCAAATGCAAGTTACACCTCAGTTGTTTTTTGGAAGAGTTGGATGAATAAAATTCTTTGTATGCAATGCACGTGATGTTGTTTTTACAGCGTTATGCATAATAAACGTTGATTAACCTTCGGAGCTGAACCAGAAAAAAAAAAAAAAAAAACTTTTTCAAATAATTTTATATAAGCAACATTGATTTGTTGTATCAGCGCATACGATGCTCATTTTTAAAAGTCTTCTTGTTTGTGATATATTTGGATTAGTGCAAGTTGAGGATTTTTTGTGTTGTACTAATTTTAATTCTTGTTTGTTTGTGGCATTGATTTTGTAGAAACGTTGAGTATGACCACTGGCTTCTAGGATAAATATACATAGCAAGAGCATTAGTCAGGAATATTGTTTTTTAGTTGAAATTATATCAAAGGTGGTTAAGTGGATGCAGAAGAACACCAACATTGATGACAATTTCGTTCCATAGAAGAACATGTGCTTGCAATAAAATGGTTTACCATTCTAAATCTTATAATGTTAAAAATATACATTCCTTCACAAGCCAAGTATTACCAACTCATGAATTCCAATACTAAGAAGAGGAATTCCGGCATCTTGTGAAGTCAATATGAACCAAAAGCCACTACTCTAGGGTCCATTTGTAAGCAAACATTTTGTTAACCGCATATCAATTAATCAATTTCCTTCGGCGCTAATGAATATTAGACCTTGAGTGCCCAAAAAAAAAAAGCAAAAACTTCAATATTAGTAATAGTAAACATGAATTGATAAAGTAATTTCAAAGAAGACAATTAAGAGTGTTTACAAAAATAAAACTACACCTTGCGTTTGTAAAAATTAGCTATAGGCTAGCTAATTTTTTTGAAATGCTATTTTAAATCTAAACTAGAAGAAAATTGCCAAGAAATCATTCAATTGTGTTTATATTTGGATAGAAGGAAAAAAAACACCCAAAATATATTAGTGAAATTCCAATTAATGATAGAAATTTATGAATATTGGCTAGTTTGGTGCGCAAGATACTTCTAAACATTAGCAAAGTTTTGAACCCTCTACAAGGACCTTAAAATTTGACACACTTAACATTTATTGAGCTTAGGCCAGGTACATTAGAAGCATGTGAGAACTTGTGTGAAGTGTCTCTACCTCCTATGACTTTCCTATTGTACATCACAAAAACTATGAAAAAAAATGGCAATGTAGTACTATGTCACAAATTTTTAATTATTCTCCTACTATTGTACACAATCATAACTAAATGGTAACAAGTACTAGGTTGAAGATTTTACCATAGAGAAAAAGGACCATGGTAATATGTACATGTAATTGTGACACCCAATGAAAATTGGACATACCAATGTGAGACATGATTGTAATCAAAAACATAGTAAGGTGTAAGGAATTTTTGTTATCCCAAAGTACAAGTTAAAACAATTAAGGAGACCCCTTGAAAGGAACTGTTAGGGGCCTTGTGGAGGGCTCATATTTTTGCTAATGACATTGCTCTAAACTGATTTGGGTGTATTTGGAAAAATCTAACGGTCATTACTAGAAAACACACGTGGTTTCTTGTTTTTTTCCTAAGTGACAATTGTTGTAGGATCATCTTAAAATCTAAAAGATCCATCTCCAAAACTGGTTTTCCTGTCGTACTTCAAAAGGGTTGATAAGAATTTGCTGTCATTTGTAAATTTCAAATAAATACCACAACATTCTCAAATGTGAGGTGTTTGTGCACTTAAATAAAAAAAATCATGATATTCTACATTCTTCATCTATACAAGGCTGAAAGGCAAGTAGAGTATTCCAATATTCCACAACCTTTATCTCCACAAGCTTGAGGGATGTATGAGCGCAACATTCTTCTATATGTACTACGATAACATAAATATTTGACCACATGATGCTTGATTTACATTGTACATACATTACAATGTAAAAATATAGTCTGTCAAGGAGACTAGCTTAGCATACCACTTCCCAAGATCGTGTCATTTCTTTGGTTACATTAATCACTTTTGCACTTCAATGTAAAGACTAATAGTCTTGGAGAAAATGATGATGTTGTCTTATTATTATTAAGAAAAAAAACGCAAATATCTATTTTTATCTACTTTTCTTGTAAGAGTTAAGAAATGCAATTTGGGTCTCCATAAGGATTGCTAGTTCCTTCAAATAGAAATCTGGTGTCTAAAATGAGGTAGTCATTTACATAAACATATGAATTGCACTACTTGGCTAAACTTGCATATTTTGACATCATTTAATGGTAAGAATACCTTATATAAGTTAAAATATATTTCTATAATACACATGATAGATGTAAATTTATGTTTCAAGATAATCCTTCAGTAGTGGTTGCCACCCCCAGTCCCCCACTAGTTCAAACTTCAATAATTTAAGACCTATTCACCCAATATCCAAACAACTCATACTTTAATTCGTTGGAATCCAAATGTAGATAAATTCTTCCAAGTTTTCCATTCTAATTACAAAAGCTTTTTTGAAACAAATTCAATGGGTTCCACTCCTTGAAATGGACTCAAAGCTTCTAAAGTGAGAATTCTACTCGTCCTGTCCCTCTAAAAACGTTCAAAAAGCTTCCTTGCAAAGAATCAACTGTACTTTTACTCTTTGTGCAAGTGACACATGCATTTTATAATCAATATATTATCTATCAAATGTATGTAAAATCTTCAACTTTGATGTTGTCGTTTGGGCACCCAAATTTCATGCCAAAATTTCCATATTTGTACATGTTGCCAGCTCCTCCTTATTGGTGATTTAAAGATTAGTAGTAACAGTAGTACCTCATATGAACAAGGCCAAGCTTGCTAAGAGAGGAATGCTCTCTAATTGCTTAACCTGCCTCCATGAGATCATCAAACATGGCAGACTCTTTCTCACCATTTGAAATTAACAAAAGGGAGCTCTTTAGTTGTACAAGAAATTTGTATGATTTGGAGATTTTTAGAGGGAGAGAGGGAGCACTACACTGATAATGGTATTTAGTGTTATGTTACCAATAGTGTTACCTGCACTTTAACATCACTCACTCTAAATCTCAACTAGTTTGCATTTAGAGTTGCCTTCTTTTTGTGCACACCACTCTTTGTTGCCTCTCTGAACTATGGGATCTTTGGAAGTGTCATGTGGGAAGTTTGGGAACGTCATGTGGGAACTTTGGGAACGTCATGTGGGAACTTTGGGAACGTTGTGTGGGAACTTTGGGAACGTCATGTGGGAATGTTGGGAATTGGAACTTTGGGAATGACATAGGGAACTTTGGGAACATCATATGGGAACCTTGGGAACATCGTTGGGAACTTTGGGAACGTCATATGGGAACTTCATTGGGACTTTGGAAACGTCATATGGGAACTTTGGGACATAAGAAAAAATTAACTTTTTTTGAAGAAAAAAAGTTATGACATTTTTTAAGAAATTATAACAATTTTTGTTTTATTTTATTTTTTATTGTTTTTGGATTTTTAGATGTTTGGATTTTTTTATCATTTTTCATTAATGAATGGTGATAATGATTTTAATCTAATGAACAAACTCAATCCAGCCCAAGTTTGTAGTTCAAGCCAAATAGTTGTCTAGATATTAGCTCATGAGTTTAATTTATATTTTTTTGTCGAAATAAAACTGAACCAATTTCTAACATTAAATGTAAACTTGTAAAAAAAATTACTCCCAAAAATTACAATAGTTGACAAATAGTGTATAAGTTGACATTTAGTGTTGGTAACAGTAAGGGGATTGTTGACATTTAGTGTTGGGGTTTGTAATTAGTGTTGCCAACACTAAATACCATTATTAGTGTAGTGTTTTTTTTTGGGCGATTTGGTGCTCAATTGCACCCAAAAAAAACCTGGCTAAAAAATTTCAAAAAAAATTTGCCAAAAAATTTGGATGAAATTGCCAAAAAATATTCAAATTAAAAAAGAATATTGGATGAAACTGCCAAATTGCGGATGAAAACCAAATTATAGACATGTAATATGTGCTAATGTGATATTTTCTATCTAGTATGTGGATGAATGTTGAAATTTGGAGCACCAATAATTTTAAATTGCCACTCTGACACTTCTTAACCCCTAAGTGCCCGTGAGACATTATAATGTCTCTCAAGAAGTTGGGTCAACTCAATTTTGACCGATATAATCTCATTACAGGTTTGATGAAATCACTTCCAATCGAGTTCAACATGATGGAGACACTGTCCACTAACAATTCATATGGTCCAATCTTGTGGATTGTATTTTTCAACTCACAAGGGCACTTTGATTGCACACAAGTCAAGCTTTTTTTGTTTCAACTCTGGGCGCTCAAGGGTTAGCCCTTGAGCGCCCCGGGGGCCCCTCTGTTTTGAAATTTTTTCTTGTCTGATTATTATAATTTTTTCAATGGTACGATGAAAGGACGTGTCCTTTTCCTTGGAGCTCCAGGCCTATGTTCACTACCAATTGGTACAGTTAATTTTTGTGAATCTCTTTTAAATGATAATTTGATTGGAAAGAATTCCAAAGAGTTTGGATTTGAGTAAACTTGTGCCGGGCGCTCCAGGGTTAAAAAATGAAATAAAAACCCTGGGGAGTACTATATTTTATGGATGAGGAGTTACTAAACTAAACTAAAGGGGGAGATGCCATTGAAAATACGGCATGTAGTACACCCAGCGGCAGTACAAGGGGGGAATGTACTGTTGATAGCGCTGATAGCTGCTTCTGTTGATGATTATTGATACTCGTGACTCGTGAGGGCCCTCAATCCGGTTGAGACCCGGCGGGTACACAGGCGTGGCAGCCACTTCTTTCACATCGTCTTCGTTGCTGCGAACGATTCCCTTTCCTGGCTGGCTCTCTCCGCAACTCCATTTGTTGTGTCCCCTGTGCTCCTTGGTTGTAGTGCGATCCCACAACTATCGACGAGATTTCCCGCATCCGGCCAACCTCTGTCTCCGCTTTATTGTCACACCAGCACCCTAATACACCTACTACTACTACTACTTTCTTTTGCGATGTCACACGGAAACAAGGCGAAGGAATCCATCACCTAAGAAGCACGCACTCGCTCGAATCTGCAAATTGGGAGTGATAGGGAGGTCGGACAGTAGGGGTCTGGTGTTAATTGTGGACGTGGGGTGGTCTTAATTTCGGATTTGGAGAGGAATCCTTGATTTTGGGTTGGGATTTCGTGGTGGGTGTTTTGGTTTTGGTTTTTGTCTGAAGGTTTGGTGGAAGTGCCAGGTAGCAACCATGAGTGGGGACAACAGGTTAGGCTGATGAGAGTGGTCGGAGGGACTGTAAGCTTGAGATAATAGGCCTGATTTGAGAGAGAGAAAGAGAAAGAAGTGGTGGTGGTGGTGGGTTGGGAGTTTGCCTGTTAAGCTTGATTTTGTTCGCGGGCTTGCTCGTGAAAGGATCCTCGTTGCTCGTTGCTCCCTAAATGTCTGCAGACGAAGATCTGTACCTCAATCAATCGGAAGCGGAAGCGCTTTACTTTTCAGATGCGCTCCTTGGCAATGCTGACGAGCTTGACTTTGAGTCATTTGGCGACGCAAGTGGACTTGATGTGAGTCCCTTCTCCTTTCTTTCTTTCTTTCTTTCTTTCTTTCTTTCTTTCACCCTGCCCCTTATGTTGTGTTGCATCATTTCGCCAGCGCGCTGCTTAATTGTCTTAGTAGTCCCACGAGGAGCACTTCTTCTTGCAAACCTCACCCCAGGCAGGCCCTTCGCCTTAAGGCTAGGCTATCAAACTCCATAAGAAACCAGACTACTACAACATCGTGCCGTTGTGATGGAAAAAATAACCAGAATCTAATGCTTAGTCCTTCCAATTGTGCCTTCTGTGAAACTTTCTCGCCGCGGTTGAGAAAACTTACATACATGTTACGATTAACTGATCGCTAGTTTGATCGCTAACTGGTGGTGATGCTTCCGTTGAGACGCGTGTTATCTTTCTTTCCTACCTTCATCATCCGCGAATTTCTGGAAGTGCAAACTTGAATTCCAGTTTAATCTTAATTTCCTTTTTTAGTCGCCAATGGTCGAGTCTGCGATGGAGGAGCCGTGGATGCTTTTTAGCTCCGGACGTGACTTCAATTCCTAAGTCAGTGCTGCATCCTGTGTCCTGATCCTAACACGGTGTGTCTTCATCAGGATGGCACGTTTAACGGCATTACAGGGTCCAGTTTGACATCCTTCGACACGGGTGACATTTTCAAGGTGACAGGGCTGAATGGAGACTCTTACGTAGTAGACGAGGGGGAGGTGGCCGAGTGTGAATCCAATTCAACCATCCAGCAGGAAGCAGTAGCAACAACGAACGATGCAGCAGCAGCAGCAGCGCCGTATGCAGATGAAACGCACTATGTGTTCAACAAGCCGACATTGGACCTGGAGAATATGGGCATGGCGTATGCCATCTCCGGGCTTTACTTGCATGGAAATGGGATAGCATCTCCCTCCAGTGTCTTACCGTCACCCTCCAGGCAGGCCTCGGAGATGCTGAATGGGTTAAACCCCCCGGGGCAGATGGCGGCACCACCATCGTCATCCTATGGAATGCAACCGCCCTTCCCACGGGCTCCGGCTACCAGCGCGGCTGCAACCACGAAGCCTGTGTTTGTGTCGTTGTCGTCACCAACGTCACCTGTGGTGGTGAAATCCCAACCAGCAGCGAATGGCATCATGACCCGGTTCGGAAGTCAGGAGATGTTGATGATGGCGGAGAGCAATGGCCTTGGCCTTTCCCAGAGCACCACATCCCCGGTGTTGTCTCCCAACTCGTCAGACGGTACAGAGCCAGTTGAACGACTCGTTGAACCCCCCGGCATGACAAAGCCCCAGGAGCAGAAGCAGTATTACAATGTGATGCAGCCAGAGCGCGGTGTCGACTCTACTGCCGACTTCCTTGATCAGGTAATTGCTATTTCTCACGCTGTGGCAATCCAATGCATTTTGCCGAGGCTTTTTTTTAATAGGGAAAATTTCATGGATACCCCTGAAGTTTGCAATAATTTCATACATACCCCTGCTTTTTCAGAAATTGCACAAATACCCTTGGACCAAAAAAATTAGGCCTTTGTTTAGTTATGCATGTCACTTCCTTCTCCCTTTGTGGGCACACTACTTCTTCCTTGTTATGCGTGCGCACAAAGGAAGAAGGGAAGTGGCATGCACAACAAAACAAAGGCCTATTTTTTTTTTATCCAAGGGTATTTGTGATATTTCTGAAAAAACAGGGGTATATGTGCAAATCTTACAAACTTTAGGGGTATCCATGAAATTTTCCCTTTTTAATATTTTGATGATGGTGTCGAGGACAAAGTTATGAATGAATGAGCTCATAGTAAAATCGACAGTTTTGAATACGGACTGAGTGAAGAAGAGACGTGTGACGTGATATTTCTGAAAAAGCAGGGGTATCTATGAAAATCTTCCAAACTTCAGGGGTATCCATGAAATTTTCCCTTTTTAATATTTTGATGGTGGTGTTGAGGACAAAGTTATGAATGAGCTCATAGTAAAATCGACACCTTTGAATACGGACTGAAGGAGAAACGTGTGACGTGTGACGATGAGTGCCGTGCAGGTGGATGGAGATGGGGATGGGTTGCAACCTCTGCCTCAGATGACTCGACCCAGCATGCAGCGAAGCTTTAGTAGTCACGCCTTAGGTCAGCTCCGACACATGGGCTCCGCACCTCCCTTGTCTGAGAACGGGTTGAAGCCACGGCCGTCACAGCTCGACCGTTCCGGTGTGTTGACCAGCCCAGGATCTCGCCTCCAGCCCAACCTGGCGGAGTTCCAAAGCTTGGGCATGCGCCCCATCATGCGTCGTGTCTACAGTGCTGGTGACATCCAGGTAAAATAGCATTCATCAAATCTTACTTACAGGGACATGGACACCTTCCATAGCCTTGATTCTTATTACATATGAAATGACATCAAATCAAAGCAATATTTTATTGTACATTTGCATCTACAAGAGTTGCAACCCTACAATAGATATGCCTCCCTCATCTGTGACACAATCAAGAGTTAAACTAGTTGTACCCATAACTCCTGACCGTGTCACAAATGAGGCATATTTTTTGTATGTATGTTTGCAACTCTTGTAGACGCAGGTGTATGCTAAAATGTTGCTTTGATTTTATTTCATATGTAATAATAATCTCAAATTTAATAAGCTGGGTTATGGAAGGTGTCCACATAGTAACTATGGGGTGTCTGCCTAGTCGCTCCCATCTTATAATACACTGCAAGTTTACAGGATCTAGTGTATGGGAAGAGATGTGTTGGTAACAGGGGTTAGTGTAGTCGACGGGATTCGGTGTTGTATCCCTTGTCTTCGATATTTCAAAAGTCAAGGTTATGTTTGCCTACGTGTTGAGAACCAGTTGGTGGTAGAATGCTCTGAATGTCTTTTTAAAGACATCGACTGCTTTGGAACTATGATCAAATTATTGCCTCCTTTGACTTTGGGTTTTGTTTGTGGTGTGCAGACCTTGAATGGGAAGCAAGGGAGTCCGAGCGGAGGCGCGTCTCCAAGTTTTGATGATGGGAATTATCGGGTTGGGAAATATAGCATGGAAGAGCGCAAAATAAGAATTCATAGGTATCAGCAAAAGCGCACCCAGCGCAATTTTAACAAGAAAATAAAGGTATTTATTTTCTTCCTTCAGCTATTTTTTCCCACAGCAGTGGCTGCAATCTCTTCCGTATTTGTGTGACCAAAGTGGAGCATATTGTGTATAAGAAGTATGGTTGGTCTAAAAAGCTGAAAGCAAGGAGGGCACAAATATGAAAAGCACAGTTGTAATGCTGAATGAGAGTAATGGACTTGGTGAGTACTAACCATTTCTTGTGCCTTTTTGGCAACGGTCTTTCAGTACGCCTGTCGCAAAACTTTGGCAGATAGCCGCCCTCGTGTGCGAGGCCGTTTTGCAAAGAACATGGATGATGATATACCGACTGCTGTGCTTGGACGTAGTAAGCGTGAAGAGGATGACGACGATGAGGTACATGTCCTTGTTTTTCTTATTCAAATTGCTGGATTTTCTTATTTCAGTTTCAAGTTTGTTGAAATTATCAATGAGATTGAAGAGAATGACACAAGCAAAACTCCTGGCCTCGGCACTAAATTACTGGTGTGTTGTGGCAGGGCCATGGCGGAGAAGCCAACGGCTATCACTTCGATAACTCCTCCGGAGAATTCTCTGCTATGCTTACTGCTATCAAAATTGAGCACCGCAGAGTCGACAGTATGTAAACTGGAATCCTGCAGGATTATTTGAGTTTTTTGAACGTGTGCTCTGTTCGGCATTTTGCACCCGCTCCACTTTTTAGTACTGGTATCTTTTGAAACCTTCCAAGCTCTGCTGGAGCGGTTGTTATTTGGAGGGGACTGACACCTTTCCACCGCTTTGGTAGTTCTACGCTTTCAGGATGTTGTAGAACAAGGCTTTTTCACTGAAAGAGGTGCGTATTGTATAGTGCTAGTCCATGAGTGGTTAAGCATTCATGTCAAGTTAGCTGGAAGAGACGGAGAAGAGCGTGGTAGCAACAACCCAAGGCAGAAATTTAGCACATGCTGTAATTATTGAATGTGGCAAAAAATCAAGCCCATTTGTAAAATGTCAGGGAATGGTTTGTGTAAAAAAACAAAAAAGCTAGCATGAGTTGTGTGTTTGTTTGTCTGTCAAGGCCAGCTCAGTTTATACATTTGCTAGATTGCTATTTTTACTTTTATAAAACTTTTTATAATTTCGATAATAGTTTGTAGATTACATTTTGCAGTGACTCTTACATGTTGGCTAGTTTTTTTAACAACAGGCTGAAACTGGTTAGTCTGCTGTTAAGAGGCTTATGATGCCCTAAGCTTGTCAAAATCTGGCAACAGCAAAATAACAAGGGTGCTTCCGTTAAGGTGCGTGGTCATTTAGAATGAGGCCATCCCGTGTGGTTACCGCAATAGATTCTGATGGAGAATGTAAAGCCTATTACTCCTGGCTTTAATTTAGTCATTTCTGAGCATTTTTTAAAGATTTTATACTTGTACATAATTGAGTTATTTGTTCTAGCATTTCCGTGATTTAAGTAATTCTGGGTATTTTCCATGGATTCATGATAATGTTATTTGGGTATTTAATTCCATGACCGACATACTTAGGTGAAAAAATATTCTGTGCTTATCTTGGTTCTAAAACGGGATGATTTTTAAGTCCCTGCTATAATCTTGGTGGAACTTGATCCATAAGCTTTGGATGGATGCACAAGTGACGTTTCATCCAGATTGTTGACGCTTCATCCAAAATACTGAATGTAATGTTCCATCGTCTAGGGGAACTTTGCATAACCTGGAATAGAGTAAACGTGTCTGCTTATGAGGGGTCTGTTACTATGAATTTCTGCAATGAAGTCTCCAAAGTCTATCGAAAAGTTGAGAAATATACAAACCTCGTCATTTACGTCTTCCAAAAGAGTAATTTTAATAGCTAACATATAATTGGTCCGGATGTCAAGGACTTGAGGCAACTGGTATTCTGGTATCATTTAGGAAGAGATCATTCGCCTTGGGGAGGGAGTACTACTGACAGGTGGCAGTTTAGGAGAAATATACTCGGGTACATGCGCTGTGAGCCAATCCTGGCAGGCCTGCAACTGACAGAAGTCACGGAATGGGGTGTGCACCAGTGATTGCAGGGCAGCACATCATTTCCCGCCAGCAATACTGGCGCCAACAGACCCTCATCAATAATCAGTGGCATCAAATCTGTTATAATATCCCACATCAGGGATCTCTGTAGTCTGTACTGCCACTCACATGCTCCCCTCCCTCTCATCAGTCACCACCCTCTGCAGAACTATAGCTGGATCTCCGTGGCAGCGAATGCACATGCCACGTCATATGGCGGGGAATAATGTCACTGCCACGTCAGTTGGCGGGAAATACGGTCACCACTGACACGTTATATAGTCATTCGCGGGCATCCAGGCTTCAATCTCATCCTTGTACACCATATGATCAATCCGACATTTATAAAGCAATGTCCCATGTTTAACTATTTCTGAATTTAACCCCTAAAGCCCGACCGGTGTTGCAGTTATTTATTTAACCCCTAAAGGACCAAGCCATTTTTTCTGTGAAAAACTCAGAAAACTGTCACTTTTGGGGAAGCAAGTACAATGGTAAGAAAAAAAGTTTTTTATAAGAATTCAACCATAAGATCTTACAGTAGACTATAAGAGGTACATGTGGTAAAAAATTCAGCTCATTCTACACTAAAATGAGTGAGATATTTACATCTGAAGTTTTTTTTTGCTATTGCCCATAAATTTCAGAAGGCTTTGACCACTCTTAGGTCAAAAAAATTACTCTACACAAAATTGTGGTTTATTTTTTCCATGTAGGAGATCAAGTTAGGTATGTGTGGGAGAATTTTCAAATCAATTGGAACTATACAACACATGGGAAAAAATAGTAAGTAAAAAGAAGTAAAGAATGAGTCAAAACACTAAATTGTTAAGAATTTAATTATGAAAATGAAAAATGCAAATCCCAACGGTTATAGTGTTGTAATAATCAATCTACATCTTTCGGTATTGTTTTTTTTCCAAAATTTTGAAAATTGTGTAAATCAAAGGACTTCAAAGTTTATTTTAGAGTAGAGAATCTAGAACTGCCCGCAAACAAAAACTCCTCACAACTTTCATCTCATCTATCAGAATTGAATGATTCAAAGCTCTCCACGTCTATATAAGTCTAAAGAACCTATTTCAGATTTTTATTTGAAATAAATGAAAATTTTAAAAAAGTTTTTGGCTGCCTAGAGAGCAACTTTTTCTAGATTTTCATTCATAACTTCTTCAATAAATGTTGGAATGAAGAAAAAATTACATTCCCATGTAGATCTTTGAATTCCTCACCTTCAATAAAAGTCTCAGAAAATCAAGCAAAGTAGTTTAGCCATAGGTACATGCCCAAAATTCCATTTGTCCCCCAAAGGGACAATGGGCCTTAGGGGTTAACCCTTGAGCGCCCTAGGACCTCAAAATGGGGCACTTAGTTTTGAAAAATGTCTACGTTTGACTCTTATCCTCTTCTTAATGGTAAAGTCAAAGGACTTGTACTTTTTCATGTACCTTTAGGCATGTATCTACTACCACTCAAAATTCAAACTATTTGACTCTACTTAGGGCTAGTTTCCATGGGAGGCCCGAACTAGAGGCCCATCCAAGCTGACCGGGGCAGCGCACAGAAAAATTTCTGAAATCCCCACACAAAGAAGAGTTTAGAAAAGATCCTCCAGGCAAGGATCTAGAGAGAAAGCTGCATAGGTCAACTTCAACCTCACCGGGGCCTGGATCCCTCCGCTAGACCCCTTCAGCTGGCTCATGGAAACTGGCTCTTAGGTAATACTTTTATTGAAGTACACAAGGGTATGGATTTGAGTGAATATGGCTTGGGCGCTCAGGGGTTAAAGTAAATTTTTTGCTCTATACAAAAACAAGTTTTTTGACTATTCACAAGTATATGATGTTAGGTTCACTCATAGAAAAATTCAAAAGCAAATATAGAATCTAGCTTATTATAATAAATCACCTTGTAATGCAAGGAAGTTTAGTGAATTAGCAATACACTAGTTGTTTTTTCATGATTTCTTGTGCAATAAGGAAGTCCTTAATTTAAAATGTGAACGATGAAAAGTTAGAGAAAAACATCAAAAATATGCAGATAAAAAATGTGAAGCTTTGGGTTTATAGATTGAAAGATAATAGGGCAAGAAGTTAGAAGAAAATATTTTTTCTTGAAATTGCCCAAACATAATGAACAAAGTTTAGCTCTTCTTAGAATGTGATTTGAGAGCTCAATTATTTATTTATTTTGACAATTGTATACCATATTTTATTAATTACATACATGCCGGGTTTCAAAAGTTATTGAGAGTTTTAACATAAGATTCTCCAAAGATGCCCAAACTACCCAAATTTTTTTGGGCAACATAAATTTTTACTCGAGCATCTACTTAGAGTTTTTTATTTTTTTTATTTTTTTTATTTTTTTATTTATTTCACACAAAGGTGTTCATTGTGTGCACCTTGTCTCCAAATTTTAGAAACATCCGCTAAAAATTGACTTCATAGGTTCCTACCAAACTTTCAACCAATAGTTGAACAAACTTTTATGGTTTAGGGGTTAAGGAAGGCAAATATAGGGAAAATTTTCTAACTTCTCTTTGCATTATAGCATGGTTTTGGGCATTTCAAAATCATGAAAATATGACAACCAATATCGAATCATAGGAATCACAAAAAGTGTACTAACAAGTGAAGGTTATGCTATATGGTAAGAAATAGCTTCATTGCCTTGTCATTTGAAGACGATATAGTTTAGCTCCCAAGTCCTCTAGACCCTCTTCTTTGCATGTCAAGGTGTGAGTTTTGTTTGGTTTTTGATGTCCATTTAACCATATTTCATTCTAAGTAGAAAACCATGATCAAGGTATTTGCATCCGTGCAACAAAACATTGGACTGGGATTGGAAGGACTTTTGGATGAAAACAGAGCATCTCATGTATGAACTCACTAGATTTTTCTCTTTAGCATAACAAAAACTGGAAATTCCTTGTGCATGGTAATACTTTCAAGTATAACCCTTTTGTTCACAAAGTTGAATAATCAACGATGAAGAATTATTATTTTTTTGCAAATAAGGGGACCTGTCAGTGGTTGAAAGTTAGTGTACCTAGTTGCAGTGGTGGAGGAAACATGTGATCAACAGTAACCCCTGCCCATGCACTTTCTCGAGTATCTCAGAATCTGTTCTTGGATGAACAAAATGTCAACATTTTCATAAGCTGCATTAATTTTTATTAAATTGTAGCTGTACAAATTCAAACTAGATATGTTAGAGATCACATAGGAAAAGAAAACACAACAACATCATTTATGGATTTAAAGGTTATAAGATTTGATCAAGAGGGTGTTAAAATTGTGAAAGTGATTTGAAGTCTTTCAATCCTCTTTTCATATCTCAAATTTAAAATTGAGGATACCAAAAAAATATGAGTATGTAAAGTACAACATGTGTAACCCTAATCAATTTAGGGCTTCTTAAAATCTACTCTACAACTTTTTAAATTAAATTTCTAATGTGATTGTTTCTCCAAGTTCTAATGTAGTTGAGGCTCATTTCCAAAAGCTCTCAACACTAGAAAGTGAAGATTTGCAATGGGCACCCTTGCACAAAATCTTAAACAGAAAAATCATAATTAGTCATTTTCAAAATCAAACTTTTGGTACTAAAACAAGATTTCAACAAGAACTTTAAAAAAATCATTGTAGTTAATCATGAAGAAAATTTAGGCATCCCAAATTACAAGCAAGGAGGGACAATTTTGGTCCCCTTGGCCTTGAGGCGTTAGAAACAAGAAATATTCTATCTCTCAGTGATGAGCTTTCAAGATCAAGTGGAGATATCATTAAACCATTGACATCCTAGAAGGCACAATCATGATAAAGCCAAAAGTAGAGAAGAAACTCAATAGAGATTCATAAAAGAGGAGTTTCCACAACCAAAAAAAGATGCTCAAAGCTTTAACCCATTAGGTAGCTTTGCAAAAACTCAAGTTTTGGTCAAAGGCCAGCCTTCCTTGAAAATATGACATTTTTGAAAATCTACTTATAAAAACCTATTCTTCTATTCAATCTTAATAATCACTACTATTGGTGCACCAATAGAATGCATTGTATTCTTAAATTGATTTGCAAAAGCATTTTTGCTTTCCGTGATAAATAAAGATTGGGAATTCCCCATGCCAAAATTCAAGAGGTATGACTTTTATAATAATTAAAAGGCTCAAATTTCAACCAAGGCTATAAGAGTTTAGAAGAAACAAGCATGGATAAGTTTATGCAAGTAAATTATATCAAGGAAAAATGAGTAGCAGGTTGTGCATAGGCTCATATCATGCATTATACATATCATGAGAAGCTAATGGTCGTCTAATTTTAGGATGTCAAAAAAATTCATAAAAAATAACTTTGATTGTATGGATTCTAATAACATATGAACTCCTTTTTGGATAATGGGAGGATTGGCTATTTTTATTAAATCCTTCAAGCATCTCCATTGGTTCAAGCTCTTTCAAAGTTCTCCAATTATTTTGGAAGGCCCTCAAGCTCCTTGATCTCCATCCATGCTCTTCAGAAAAGGTGGCCTTGTACTAGGGGTTAATTTTTGCTTTTGCTAGGGTAGAGCAACCTGCACCCCAAAATGCACACATGTAAGGAAAATTTGGCTAAATTTGGGAGGAGTGAATGATATGTGGAAGTTCATCCAAAGAACAACTAATGTAAGCTACTTTCATTCAAAAATTGGCAAACTAGGTTGTTGCTCAAGGTGAGATTTGATGATTTCATCCAAATCTTCACGCAAATTTCTTAGTGTATTAGTAGCCATAGGCTCTCCAAAGTAAGATTTAGGCAAAAATTTGCTAGAAAATTAAACCTTGCCTTGTATTTCAACTTGTGACATAAATAATAATTTGACCACTTCTCAAGAAAAGTAAAGGATAAAATTTGCTAAACTTTAGATGAATAGTGATGAACAATGTCTTGAAAGGCCCTTGCTAGAAATAATAAGACAAAGTATCTTGAGAGGGTTTTAAGCTGACCTTAAGCAATTTTAATCTACTTTGAGTCTGAGGCACCGGTGGAGATGCTCTTAGTATTTCAATTCATAATCAAGTTAATTCAAATTGCAAGCATGGATGTTTTGGTTACTTCATGGATTTGTGTATTTGATGTAGCATCTTATTTGCAAGTGTGTAGAGCTTTGGCTCCAATGTCAAGTAAGCATTACACATCAAGTGAATCGTAATCAACTTTTTTTTAGCAAAGTCGTGAAATGCTGTTTCCATGGGCACCTCACTTATTGAAAATTGCCAAAAAGTTGAATCTTTATTTCAATTTAGTATCAAACTAGTAAAATACAACATTGGCACTAAATATCTTTTTGTGTGGTTTTCCTCTTTTGAACTTTACCTATTAACATTCTTACAGTATGATATTCATTAAATTGGGAAAAAATGGACATTTTGGGAATTCAGGCCCTTTTTTGTCAATTGTCCACTTGATTTTTTTCCAATAAATAAGAAATATATCTTTCAAAAATATGCTCTTTATTACCCAAAAAGCTGAGAATTTCTCAAAAATACACTCTTTATTACCCAAAAAGTCAAGAACAAGACCTATTTGTTCCACAAAACAACAATATTTCTGAAATTTGGGCACAAAGTTCATTAATTACGTTTAGGTTGACCTCTTTAAACATTTAAGTTGACCTCCTTAAACGTTTAAGTTGACTTGAGAGGTTTTAGGTGAAATACAGTCTGGGAATTTTTTTTCCCAATTTAATGAATATCGTGTTTACTATACTAGTATACATGCACACACTTTTTTGAAGTATTTTACAAAAATTGATATCTCACAACCAATCTAGAATCCAACCTTGATGCACCATCACTTTGGTCCATTTTTTAGATAAAAAATAGGGGAAATTTCATGGATATCCGTGAAGTTTGCAATATTTGCATAGATACCCCTACTTTTTCAGAAAGTACACAAATATCCTTGGACCAATTTTTTGGCGTTTGTTTTGTTGTGCATGTCATTGCCCTTCTTCCTTTGTGTGCACATTGCTTCTTTTTGTTTCATTACATTCCTTTCTTCAACATTGGTCACAAAGGAAGTACAAGCACAACAAATAAATGCCTTAAAATGATGGTCCAAGGGTATTTGTGTAACTTCTGAAAAAGTAGGGGTATCTATGTAAATATTACAAACTTCAAGGGTGTCCATGAAATTTTCCCTAAAAAACACTAGTTGCTTTCATAACAATACTACTCTTTAATACTTTGTTATGGGGCGCTTGGCGTTTTATTGATTTTCTAGCACATGGTTAGAGGACATTTGGTGTTTTATATTTGGGGCATGGCTTATTGTTTCATCTTCCACCAAAAAGTGATAGATTTTTTAATTTTGGAAAAGGACATCATCTGAAGGTACTTGGTGTTCAATATCTTGTACATCCTTTGTTGCTTCAACTTACAACAAAAAATTCTAGAAGGTTTTGGAAAAATACGCACTAATGAAAATCCTGTCACTTTGTAGCATAGATATTCAACATATTTTTTACAACGTTGCTTGAAAAGCATAAACATGCTCTCAAGTTTACCATGATGCATATTTGCAATTGAACATGTGATACTTGAGTGTTCGATTTTGACATGTCATACTCAACGCCATATTCATTAAATTGGGAAATTGAAATCAGATTCCCAATTTGTACTTCACCTTGAACTCAACGTTTCTCCTTAAACCATTCTTAGGGGGGTCACTTAGTGTATCTATAGTATACCACGTGCGATAAAGTGATTTTTTGACACCTAATTACTTTTTAATGAACTATGATTTCAACCTATAATTTTGAGCATTGTTTAATCATGACTATATGATTCTATTGCCAAAATCTCCAATCCAAATAATGTAATAAATGATTTCTAGAGAAGGTTGAAAAATGAACTAAATGACATGTTTTTCAACTCAAATATTTATAGAAAATTTACACATTTAGATGACCATTGCATCAATATTCAAGAAATACAAACTTTCAATAGAGCCTCATTTTTGAGATTTTTTAGTGTATTTTTTAAACAAATTTTTCTTATATAAAATAGGGGTGTAAAAGTTATTTTCAGCTAAGAAGTGTATCGTTTTGCTTCAAAAATTTGTAACTAATTATAATTAACTTATAAAATTATCAATAATTCAAACATAAACTTTCAAAGTAGGAGAATCTACTATGTTTTTTTAATTTTCTTTTTATTTAAGTTTTAGAACATAAAATAGGGGGGTCAAAATTTTATTGCACGTGGTTTGTAGGAATACACTAAGTGACCCCCCAAGAAACCATTTAACCCCTAAATGCCCACGGTGCGAAGTTTTAGTGTTGAAAATACCACTTTTTGGTGTCGTGAGCTTTTAGGGGTCAAATGCCAGATTCAAAAGTATCAACTTCGGTCTCAGCCACCGAGATTTCTTCCCTTGCAAATTCCTCCTCTTAGGTGAGGGCACAAGTACCAAAAAAAATGCTGCTAAAGCCTAGAGCTTGGTTTAAGATGATCACCTTAAACCTAAGTTATTCCCAAAATGGGAATTTCTTCCCAAATTAACAAATATGGCGTTACTCCTTTTACTCATGCTGAATGTAAGGTAAATTCAATTGTAATTTTATCTTTTGTAGCACTATAATATCGATGGATATTGATGCTATATATTGCTTCCTAAACATATAGATGCTCTTATAGTCATTTTACACTAAAGAATTGAAGTGTTTTGCAGCACAAAGAAGGTTTCAATCCTTTCCCCCATGAGTTGAAAATTTGAAATTGACCCAAAAACTAAAATTTCAAAAAACATGTCAAGAACACCACCTCAACTTCAAGAACATTCAAGATTCATTAGGAAGAAACGACAGACTTGTTCACAACCTCTGTCAACGAGTAATTTCATAAAGATGCATTCATAAATTAGGAGTACTGTTATTTAACCAATAAATTCCTTTGAATGAAATGATTGAAATCAATCAACATTTTTATGACCCAACAAGGTCGCTTTCTTCATTTCCTTCTTTCTAGGCTTGTAGTTATGACCTCGACCAATCGTGCACAAGCCTTAATCCCTCAGCGCCCAGGCCATATTCACGCAAATCCATACGCTTATGTACTTAGTTTAATAAAAATATTACCTAAGTAGAGTCAAATAGCTTGAATTTTTTTTTAGTAGTAGTAGACACATGTTTGGAGGTACATGAAAAAGTACAAGTCCTTTGATTTTGCCATTAAGAAGAGGATAAGAGTCAAACATGGACAATTTTCAAAACTGAGCAACCAATATTGGTCGTTGGGGCGCTTAGGGGTTAAGGTAGCAACACCCATAACCATCACTGTACCCATAACCACCACCTCTTAAATCTTGAAAAATTTGTGAAAGTGAATAGATGTAATCACAAGTATGTACAATACGTGGACATGAAACTTTAATGTTGGTATTAGGTGCAATTGTAGTAGGCTCTTCAAAAATTCACAACTTATTCTCATAGTATCCAAATAATACATTTGAAAGTGCAAACTCATCATTTTTCTCTTGCTAATAGGATCCTATAATTTACTAGATGTTTACTAATAATCATCATGTTCATAGCCATTAATTTGATGGTTATGGGTGCTGCTACCTTAACCCCTAAAGGATAAGATCCCCTTTTTTAGCAACATAGCAATTTTGGGGAGGTACTTGTGATTGGAGCTTTTCATATTTTAGGCTGAAATTTTAATAGAATGTGGGAACAAGGTTTATCTTTCATATGTACTAAATTTCATGAAATTTGGAATTATGAGTAAAAAGTTATGGCCTAATATGTTGTTTTTTTACGTTTGTCGAGCAACCTGGGCAGATTTTTAAAAATTGCTTTTTTTGAAAACAAATTTTTAAAATTGGTTTAGGGGATCTATGTGTGTAGTTGAATCATTCCATTTTGATCAACAAGATGAAAGTTATGAGGATTTTTTGTTTGCGGGCGTTATGGAATCTCTACTCTAAAATAAACTTTGAAGTCCTTTATTTTACTCAATTTTCATCATTTTGGAAAATAAACAAAACCAAGAGATGTAGATTGTTTATTACAACATTATGACCATTGGGATTGGCATTTTTCATTTCCATGATTAAATTCTTAACATTTTAGTGTTTTGAATCATTCTCTACTTCTTTTTACTTACTAATTTTTTTCCATGTGTTATACATTCCCAATTGCTTTGAATTTTTTTTGGCATGTACTTTACTTAGGCGTGATAAGGAATCTAGAGAAGTACCACCCACACGTCCTTTTTTCCTTAGGAATTTTACCTTTTGAAGGGTAGCTGCCCAGTTTTTCACAAGACGTTTTTGAATATTCAAACCATTCTATTTTCCAATCCATGCAGTGAAAAAATTTGAATTTTTTTCCACATCTTCTAAAACCATTCTTCTACAAGATCCTACGGTTGCATATTCATTAAAACGTTTTTGTTTTCAAATATGGTTGATGCTCTAAAAATGGCAGTTTTGGAGAGTTTTTGGTGAAAACTTTGCTTGGTCCCTTAGGGGTTAAGCTTACTGTTATTTAACCAATCAATTCCTTTGAATGAAATCAACATTTTTATGACCCTACATGGTTTCTTTCTTCATTTCCTTCTTTCTAGGCTTGTAGTTATGACCTCAACCAATCGTGCGCTAGCCTTAAGGCTATGAGATAGAATGAGAGAGAAAAGGCCCCACTTTTAGTAGATTTTGATGCATGTCGCCCCACCAACTTTCGAAGCCCTCGCCTCGTAAGTTTAGGGTTTCACCGAAATCGCCAGTTTCAGCTGATTTCTTTAGTCGGAAGTTAAGTTACTGTCATGCCTGGGATTTACCTTACCTTGTCGCATCGTCGGTGTCAGCGTTTTGCTGCGAGTTCAGTTGACTAGTTGCATGCCTTTTGTGTGAAGAAAAAGGTCTTTAATTTAGTATCAGAATTGGATGAAGATTCGACGAAGAGCTCCGCTCCGGCGACCGGGTGTAGAGTGGATCTCCCTCCCATGAATAATGCTCAGCCGTTCGAGGGATTTGGAACAGGCGCTTCCTTTTTGATGATGCAATAAGTCAAGTGCCAGAAGATCTGAATTCGAGAGAGAACCGTGCGAACTGTGGAACGGAGCGGAGGAGATGGTGATGGTTAAATTATCAGGGTTTGGGAAAAAATGAGTAACTTATGCGGGGTGGCAAGGATCGTGGTGTCACCTCGTTGTTAAGTTGTAATTTGCCGATGGTGGAGGTAGTGGTATGGCAGTTCTAGAGATTGTAGTAGTTTCAATTCGCTGCGAATTCATGCGGTTGGTTGGAAGTGGATTTTAGGGTTTTGAGCTATGGCGGAGGTGACATTGCACGTGTACGATGTGACCAATTGCATGAGTGTGCGTGCAAACTCTGCCATCCTGGGACTGAATAGAGTCATGCGCAGCGGCATTGGAATTGGAGGCGTCTTTCATGGTGCTGTGGAGGTATCACCCCTCATCAATTGGAGGATATTTCAAATTTTTGAATTCATTCGATGCTCTCTCTCTCTCTCTCTCTCTCTCTCTCTCTCTCTCTCTCTCTCTCTCTCTCTCTCTCTCTCTCTCTCTCTCTCTCTCTCTAATAAATTAATTGGTGAATAATGGATTGATGGAAGAAATATGTTGAAGGATTGCTCTGCTCTCTCTCTGGCTGCTGTGTTGATTGTTTCCTTTCGCACTTGTTTTTCTACTTTTTGATTGATTGCGAAGAATTTTTGTTTTTTGGGACAGGTGTATAACAAGGAATGGTCATTTGGTTTCTGCGAACATGGGACCGGTGTCTTCCACTGTCAACCGAAACGGAACCCCATGTATACCTACCGAGAAAGCATACCATTGGGACGGACGGAGTTGTCGCGCTCACGGGTGGAAGTGGTGATGGAAGATCTGAGTCGAGAGTGGCCGGGTGATTCTTACGATCTTCTGTCGCGTAATTGCAACCATTTCTGCGATACCTTCTGTGTCAGGCTTGGTGTGGAGAGAGCTCCATGTAAGTGAAGTGCTGCATTGCTTTTTATTTAACTCCTAAGCGACCAAGGATTCATGGATGGCTAAATCGATATTAGCACTAGGTTCCAATGAATACCTTACCTTTGCACGTGTTGGTCAAAAACTAAACAACACATTTGGACAGAAGAAGATATCCATTTGTGACCTTCTCTCAACATTCTCATGGCATGTTCGGTGAACAAGCGAGATTTATCAGCTGTCTGTCTAATCTTTTAAAGTGCCATTATGTAAACTTTAGCGTTCACTGCCTTCTTTAGCTCTGATTTTGCTTGGGCGTGTGTGTGTTGGCAGTATGGGTGAACAGATTTGCGAATGCTGGTGATGCCGCATTCATGGCAGTCGACAATACTATAGAACGGGTAAATACTTCAATCTTATCACTAAGTGTCACTCCTGCTTCTGCGCACATCATAGGTCCAAAGCTTTTTTTTATTACGCTTGAAGATTTGGGCTCATGTACCTACCCGCCTCTCTCTCTCTCACGATTCTATTTATCTAGGATCCACTTCTTCTGTATACCAAAATGAAACTCGTGTGCCATCATTGCTTTCTTTTATTTTGGTCAAATAGCTCTACAACCCCTGAAGGACAAAAGCCTCATGGTTTGAAAATGACTAATTCAATTGATCCTATTGTACAATACATATTTCGGATGAGGATGCCAAATTTTGTTTCACTAGAATAATCGAAGAACATTGTACGTGTTGGTAGAACAGGAAAAAAAATGGTCAGAAGGAATTCGTTCTATGACCCAATCAAAACTGTTAAATGAAATTTGAGTCCCAATTTGGGTGAATTCGATGAATAAATTTAGGACTCTTAGTCTTTGGGGTTGAAATATGTTAATATCTATTGCTGTTAAACCACATAGTCTACTTTTGATTGCACTATGATTGTCTTCTGTGTTTGCCCTGATCTGATTTATTGTGTGGAGCGTGGTTGTAAGATTCATTTCAACATTTCTGAATCTTTCAATTTGAGAGTTCCTAAGCTGATCATAGTCTATTTTTAACAGTTTTGGGCTCGAAATTTGGTTGGAAAGGATAAAATAAGTGTCCATCTGCTGAGTCAGTCACCTTTTTTTTTTACCTCGTGTTTGGTGATGTTGTAGCTTTTGACATGTGCATTTCCCTCGTTGCAGTTAAAGCAAGCCAAAGATGAGGTGCTATTAGCGAGCAGCCGTGCTATGCAGTTCATGTTTGGATCGCCTGCATCATCATCAGCAGCTCCCCGCTTGGACTCCGCAACGCCAGATTCTCCTGGTAATACAATCATCTATCCGTCTTTATTGCGAAGTGTATCACAACTTTCCTATCCTAGTTCGTCGTCATCGTCTATGGACAACGACAGTAGAGATGGAAGTGTCATATCCACTTCTGATGAAGATGATGATGTGGACCAATCACCACCACCACCACCACCACCAGTATCATGAGATGCTTGTGTACAGAAACTCAGCCTTCTCTGGAAAACTCAATCATCGGATAAGGGATAGCAGGTGCACTTTCTCGAGGGTCTCTCACAGTGCCAGCTTAGTGTACAGAAATTCCCTAGGTTCAGGAGTTATTTATTGTCTCTTCCTGATCAAACAAAATACCTGATTTAGTAAATAGAATTCCGTGTGCCTGTTTCCAACACTGGTGTTTGGTTTTGCTTTACTAGTCTCGGTATCTGCATCCAGGAGTAGGTTGCGTAAGCAATGTGTATATATTGGATAAGACTGCCACTAGGAACAACAAGGGCATTCAAAATAGAGTTGTTGGTGTGTTTCAAACTGCCGGTATTGTTATTAATGATATCAATACAGATTATGGCTGACATAAAATGAGACATTTATGTCTTATTCTAAATAGCATTATTGCTTGTCTGCTTTTCTGATGGACATTTGGCACTTGATTGCAATGTAGGCGTTTTTGGGAATTAAGTTTGTCACTTTTGTGATTTTTGAATACTACTTGGACAGCTGCACTTGAGCGCTTCTGGTTATCCTGGCATTGAAAGTGTAGGCACATCGAACCCACTGGCGTTCGGTGTGAATGGGCCGTGGTAGACAGAGCAATGGGGAGGCTGGCACCCTGCTGGTTGTTCGTAGTCTCTCTTTTTTTTTTTCCTTTTTTTTGGTTTGTTTTTCTGTACCAATAGCTTGTCTTACATTGTAGGGTGCATGGGTCAGTGGAGTAAGAAAGCGCAGAAATTGACATAGCCTTTAGCCTTTAGCCTTGAACCCAGGATATTGCGCAAATAGAATCTAAATCTCTTTTCATAAGGGTTTTGAGGGTTGTGGATGGGTTGTATAGGTTGTCCACACCCTATACCTCGGGTAAGAAAAAGATTGAGAGGAGCGGGTGGAAGCCCAGAGAGAAAACGAAGAGGGAAACGCCCAATTAATGAGGAATGCCCAAACAGGGCAACCAAGAGAGGGGAACGACGCCCTTTCCTCCAACAATTCAAAGAAAGTTGTGTATTCTCCCGGAAAGGCAGAATCTTGCTTGGGTTTTGGGTTGTATCTTTTATGTCTTTTTGGTTATGGGAGCTTTTGGCCAGAAAACATTTGTTCAGGGTAAGCCCCCCCCTCCATTATATACCGATCTTACGTTTTTTTTCCTTGGCTTGCATTTTTGGTTTTCTATAATTGCACAAGAGAATACTGGATGTCAAGATTTAGTGGTGGAACTGGTGTATAAAATCCTAATGAGAAGATTATTGAGGAAGTCCATGGGTAAGGCTATAATAACTAAGAACTATGGATAGGTGAGTAGTGTTATTATGCAGCATTTCATTTCGATTAGGCCGAGGTGATTGGTACAATAAAAACCGCTCAGAATAAATGCCTCGTATTGTAGTATTGGTATAGTTTCAATGGTGTTTAATTTCTATGGAAGGAAAATCTCCAAGGAAGATTCCTAATTGTATCAATTATTTAAAAAACAAAAGCCATCATTGCAAAGTTGTTGAGAACCATTGAGTTATGGTGTTGTGACATGTTCTTTTTTAAATACCAAAAGTGCTCTAGTACACCTAAGATTTATAGAGTACATGGACAAAAATATCCATTCCTTACTCATATCATTCCCTTCCAATCAACTCTTCACTAAATCTAAACCAATCAACTCTTCACTAAATCTAAAACCGTTTACCTAGCTCAAAAGTCTAGAAAGGGGGACAATATGTATTAAAATTTGAAAAGCAAACTATTCCAAATCCATGCTTGTGACTCATGTCAAGTGTAATTTTGTACTGTCAAATATGCTATATTCTTCAACTTCTAGTTTTTCACCAACTCCTTTTTAGCTTTTAACTACCTTTTAAAGCTTGAAACTGCCTCACTTCATGCGAGCTTCTTGTAAACTGAGAGTAGATTGAGAATGTATTGATGGTAAAATGATAGTGGACTTCTAGTGATTCTAAGAGCATTTTAATCATGATTTGATGTTTTTTTCAAATGTTTTTTACAAATAATTCTCCTAATTTGATTCATGTAGAATTTTAATGCATGTGTCCCTCTTTTTGAGATTTTAGATATGTAATTATTAATTTGAGATTTGGTGAAGTATTTTAGATTACAACTTAAAAAAAATCTAAGATATTTTGCCTCACTTTAAAATTTTATTGAAAAATATAAAAATGTAACAACTTTATTGTCTACATTTTGAAACATTTTTTGACAAACTAGATGTTACTTTGCATATAGGAGTCATCATTTTGAAAAATATAAATTTTCCTTCCCTTTTTAGCATTCAATCCTAATATTTCTACTTAATTAAGGTTCTCTTCTTCCTTGCCTTCCTCCTTATGCTTATCCACTTTTATTCAAATAATTGTGTTGAGATTTTCTAGCACTCTTCTCTCTTGTGCTAGAGTAGATAGCAAATCATGCATTTTGCCATTCGCATATAATAGCTATTGGCCAATCCAATAATGTCTTGTGGCACCTTTTTTAAGCGAAACTTTACTACTTTATGCAAAATCTACTATTGAGTTATAGTGTGAACATATGCTATTATGCAGGCGCTGTGATGCAATCCATCTTTGACAATCAAAGGGCATCTTTATTTTTGTAAGTTAATGTAATTCTCTTATCATGCAATTTATACTAGAATTCAATTTTAAGTTATGGGCGTTTAACAAAATCTTTAATTTTTACACCTATTGACAATTTGAGGTTTGCTAACCTTGTTGCCATACATGTAACAATCTTATTCATTTCAATTCCAAAATCCTGATGCTATCATAATATACATCACAATTGTATACTCTTAACCCCCTTAAGGATGTTATCTACCAAAAGTGTTGGCTATATTCATACAAGGATCATTCAGTACTTGAAGAAAGGACTTTATGACAAATTTCAAAAATTCTCCCCAAAACCCTAGTTGATCAATAGTATGTATATGATTTTGGCTTGAAATTTGTACCTCCAATGAGACTCATGTGCTACCCAAGTGCCCCATCTATATACAGCACAGGAGAGCGTGAACATTAAAACCATTTGTGCTTTTGCAAAATAATAATAATAATAATTGAAGAAAGCAATATTATGGCTAGTGTTCATAAATATGTCTAAATTTATAAAACTTCCATCCATTTATTTTATTGCTACACAAAATAAACATTAATTATTATTTTTTTGCACAGTAGTTGGGTCCGTTATTCTGCTTGTTTGTTTATTTGTTTGCTTTTTTTGTTTTCTTATTCTTTTATTTATAATTTTTACTCAAGCCAATTTGGGAAGTGTGTTGGAATGCATTAGGCAAAGGATGAGAACTCCAAATTTGCAACAACTTTGGAGAATAGTTTTCCGCAGTCCCGGGAACACTGCCTTTTTTCAAGTGCGCCAAGGACGTTCTAATATTCGTTTGGCTCCCAATGTTGTTTCTTCACCTGAAGACCCTCTCTTGCTGGCTCAAGCCAACTCCCCCTTCTAGGCGTAACACGTTCTAAGGTGGGGAACCCAATAACCATCCAAACAAGCCAAAAAATAAGCTTTTGGGGCATTCCAAAATAACTCCCCACAGAAAGCAAGGTGAAGAAAATGGGACATTTACAAATATGACATTTGTAATAAAGTATTAGTACATTACAATATGTTGAAATGTTAACAACATTCATGGTTGAAATAGCCCAAAAGAGATTGCTATAAAGCATAGTGGTCAAATAGTGGTACTATTTGTATCTTAGCAACGGATGGTTAGATTTGTATTCTACTAGTAGATTGATGAAGATTGGTTCTAGCCAATAGAAAGTGAACATTCTTAAATTGTTGGTTTTGACTAATGATTTTTCAGGAATTTTTTGAGGCATTGGTGAACTCTTTTTGAGGTTTGATTGATTTCATATTGGATTCCACAACTAAATTGTTGTTAGGCTTTGGTACTCTATGTTGACCTTTATGTTGCCGCTTCTCACACTTTGGTGGAGGTTTTAGGTGGGCATACACCAAGATACAAAAATACATTATGGGCCCAAGGAGGTAGTATAGGTTTCTAGAATTGCAAAAATATGCTATAAATGCAATTTTAGAAGACTAATTCAATGGTCAATTTGAGACAAATAATTTAGGTCATGATCCATAAAGCATATGCATATGGTTGGATGTACTATTATTTATCAATACTCATAATAAAAAGTTAAAACTAAAGATCAAATGTGTTCTTTTTAAAGTTGAATTTAAATTTAATGGTCATTAAAGAAGCTTTTTCTTTCAAGAGGAGAATGTCAAATTTTAATTATGTTGGATTTAAAGATTTTGATCTTTCCCATTTTGAATCTCTTTTTTGAATTGATCATTTTCTAAATTAGGAAAAAAGGTTTTTTGATGTGAAACCTAATTTAACTTCTTAAACTATAAAGTAGTTGCCAACAAGATATTTGGAAATATGTATTGTTTGAATATTAGAAATCTAACATATGAATATGATAACATTTAAACTGAAAGAAACTAAATTTTCATTTTTGCACTAGAGATGTTTACATTTATTTGGTGTTCAAGAACTGGATGCTTGACCTATGAGTTGCTAAATAACAAGCTTTCCAATATGTTGATAGTATTCTAATACATATGCCAACTTATAGCAATGGTACTACATCTCCTTTGTAAGAAACTCTAAACTCTCAATTGGGTGGTTTCCATATTGATATGCACATCTCAAACCATTGATTTATTTGCACTTGTTTTCTATTGAGACATCATAGAATTATGTGAAGATTGAAAGGTTATCATATCAAGCACATGTAATGTAGATTGTGTGATAAATTTTCTCTTGATTTTAGATTGTCATGAAACAAAAAGGCATTTAAATAAATTGGTATATTGACTATGGACATTTTAGGATATGGTTTCCTTTAGAGCTTTACTTCTTTCAATTTCAAAAATTGAGAACTAATGCAACAAGATTTGGAAAACTATAAATCAAAGTGAATTAAATGCAATATTCAATTGTCTTTGCAAGTAAGATATATCATGATTTTTTTTAAGGTGTGAAACTTATTTGCAAAATCCACATTAGCCCCAAGTACACTTAATGAACATCTCACCCTACATAAAATACATTTACCTCCAAGTTGTACTTATTGTGTCATTGTTTCTCAAGGCAATTCATAAATACAACAAATGGAAACTAAAAAGTGAGGTACATGGAGAATGTATAGATGATGGGGGGCTAAGATTGTTTGTGAATTAGTTAGAGCTTCATATTGAAGTTTAAAGGGTTAAAACTTTTAAAGAAATTGGCAAGATTGAGACATAATTGTCAAAAATTGTGGCCATTTAAGAAAACACTTTGCATTGAATTTTTAAGTGATATCATTGTATATTTGACCATATAATCTCAAAATTAACATAATTTTGTACCTAGAGAATTCTAGTTAAACTTTGGTTCTTAATCATTGACCATATCATAACATTCAAAGATGGATTATTTTGTTTTTGGGCCTCGCAAAAAGGAGGTAATGTGTTTTCAATGTCTTACAACTTAAAATCTTGTGTTCTTGTACCAAGTAACTCTTGAAATTATATTGCAAAATTTTGTTAAGAGTATATGCAAAAAAATCAAATCAAATGAACATATCTATCATGGTGAAAGTGAATTGTTGTTAAGGTAATTTAGCAATTTCATCATACAAAAGGTAGACTTTGAAGGGTGCAATAAACAACAATCTTCTATTTGGGAAAATAAATATAGTGAGCACCTAATTTGCACTCAATATTTTTTGCGACCATGAAAATTTGAAAAAAATGAAAAAACAAGAATCAGCACCTTTGACTTGAAAACACTAGTCTTGAAATTGGGTGTTTTTGTTTTATGGACACTGCCCAAAGTAGAAAACTTGTTATTAAAAGGCTCATAAGCTCACTTCAGGTACTTGTGCGCTCTGTAACTCTTGAGAATATGTTGCACAAATGTGTTGAGAGTATGTATAATTATTTTCCAACCAATTGGACATTGTTGTTTTCGGCTTCTCAAATTGCCTAATTTAAAAAAGAAGTCATATAGTTTGTTTCAATCTTTTGCTATTTCGTTCATGAATTTTGTAAATTAGTGTGTAAGAAAGGTATTCCTTACACACAAGTTCCACCAAATTTTTAAGAGAATCCATGTCCCTTTATATTTTCAATTGAATATCCAAAATTGCTATGCTTGCCAAAAAAGCAATGTCTAATACATCAGGGGTTCAATTTCCACTAGTTTCTTTCTTTATTTTGTGACATACTTTATTCCTTCTATTTTGAAAATTTCAAGGCTTGTATACGTGACCTCAAAATTTTTGCACGAATATTAAGTAACGCAAAAGTCCTATATTTTTAGTTTTAGTTTCAAATTTAAGCACACCTATTTTTTTTAAAGTATAGCCTTAGAATGATAAAGGTGAAACAAACATTTTTATCCAAATTAAAAAATCAGCATTTTATGCTCACAGGGGGTGTCCCGTTAGCAATTTAGGGTGTCGAAGTAGTAATTCCCTATCTATAACGCAATTTTTTAAATCACGTTTGCAAGTGTTTCCAGAGACAATGCCACATTGAGCACTGCAGCGTTAACAAAAGCATCAACAATCACCCTCTCTCTACTAAAACGTGTTATTTTTTACTAGAACAGGATGCTCAATGTACAGTTGCATGTCCAAGCAACTGCTACGGAGTGACTTGATGGTTGTGATCATGTGGCTCTGGGTTGAACTCTCCAGCTTCTCATCAGCTGGTATCCAGAACTGGCCTTTGCTGCAGGCGGTGTCGGCACATGGCGACTTCATGAACGCCATCACCTCCCACGAACAATCTGCAGCAGCTCATCATAAATGCAGCGTGAGCTTCATAAACTTCCTTGCTGTTCTTTTTCAAGCACTAAATAGGGTTTATCAAACTTCCTTGGGCACATAATCTTCAATGCACGATAAATCAAAAAGACATAATCCTCACACTAATGAAGACACAATTGAGGTTCAAAAACCCCAACAAGGACAAAACCTAAACTCACATACCTAAACTCATACCCAAAAAAGTAGAGATATCACCTCTTACAATCAAGCTAAGACACACAATGTTAGACAATCTAAGCTACACCAATTACATGTGTATTCAAGTGTTGCTTTTAGGCTCTTTAAAAACAGAATTTTAAACCTTCGTAGCTTTCGCATGCATCAGGCAAAGATTGCATTCTTTAGTGCATTGGAATCTTGTTTCACTTGCTAAGATGAATTCGAAAAGCGTATTAATGACAAGTGATATCAGTGGCAATGACTGTTGCGCTTCCCTTGTAGAGGCACATTATCACTTGGGGGCAAAGGAAGCTTTATCAAGGGAGGGTGTACCTGGTGGCAAAGGCGACAGTGCCGAATCAGAAACGCAGAGTTTGAGGAGGAAGCCTCGCAGAGCAAACTCGAGGTGAGATGCGGGCAATCCTGCCCCTGTCACTTGCTTCAGGCATAGCTTGAAAATGGCCTTCTCCACTGGCACTTGGTTGCCATCCAGAAAGACCACTGCAATTTTCTCCACAACGCCCTAAAATTTGCATCCCCCACTAATATTTGATCAATATGGGGCTAATTTCACAGTTTTGAAATGACCGATTCGCTTGAACGTCTTGTGAAACGTGCAATTCAGGCACAGCCAAGAAAAGTTTACGTCACAATCAGTGAAGAACATTGCATACGATGATAAAAAATAAAAATAAAAGTTAAAGGAACAGAAAGTCTCAAGATATGAAAGGGAAACGGTTCTGCTTACTTGCTGGATCCAAGGCTGAAGATTAGTAGCGGCCGAATGTATGTACTCTCTCAAATCAGGGTGACGAGCCCACTGCACAGGAACGCTAAAATGGCGCCGTCTCTCAAAGATTGCTGCACAGAGAAAGGAGAGACCACTACCATCACTAAATTGCCCCATGGAGCCTTAAGCATCTCTTAATTTAGACTTTAGAGGTTTAGCTGGTGTTGTACATTCCCTTGATCAATTCTGCAACACCTATCAATGACAATTTCAACCCTTCAAAAAAGAATGTTCTCCTGCATTGGAAATCACTTTCATTCACCAGCAAGGACATCAAATTTTGAAAACTTGACCAGTCTAGTTCAAGGAACTACTGATGCTTAGGGTGGGTCCCTAGAGAAAAACGGAAATGAGTGGAATTAGTAAACCTACCAGGCGGATAAAGCTCGCGGATGCACAGCAGCTGATGAATACAAACCTCCAGAAACTCGCAAACTAGCTCAGCAAGATCTCCTGCAAAGCACAGCCGGAGTTTTCATGAGTCTGGCCTGGGAGAGCACAAACAAAACCATGGTTGACAGCTGAAGAGATCGTGCACACTTGTGTGCAATCCACCATCTCTGCATTTACCTTGAAGGGCCTCCATCCAGCCCACAACACAAACCCAATGTTGCTGTAACAGAACTGAGCGGAGAGTGAAAAAGCTTGATTTGCAGCTTGGCTCTCGTCTTGGAGAATCCGCAGAATTTCAAAGGTGATGAGAGAGAGGGGGGAGGAGAACAAGGGGAGGGGTAACTCGTCTTGGGGAATCCGCTGAATTTTAAACGTGAAAGGAGCTGGCACCTTAAAAGATCTGATTTGAACAACCAGGAAATGCCCCTTTTAGGACAAGAAGAAAGATTCTTTTTAATGCATCAGTTGCATTCTTCAGCACCGACCTGCAAGCATGCAAACACCATTTCAGTGCATGATTGGATTTCACATTGAAGCTCTATGTACAGTACTTGAAGGGTTGATTATTGAACAATGGAAAGCATAACATCGTAATTTCATAAAGAGGTGCTAGTACAAGGGAGCTAACCGGGTGAGGTCGAGAAGGAGCGGCACCACCAGTTGCATGCTCAAGCTGCTGTACCCGTTTCTCCAATTGCGAGTAATACGCCTCTACCTACACACCAAAGCATCAACAACATAGAAATTTGAGAAAGTGATTCAGTTTACATGCTCAGAACCCTAAAATCTTGTCCTGTTGCCAGGAATGGCAGTTTCACCAATTGGTAGACCTGTTCCTCTCATATCAGCTCGTCATCATACATTCAAGTACTGTATAATAAATGCTCCAAAGCTCCAATAAGACCACACGTTTCAGGAATGATAATAACACATGTCTTTACCAAAGAACTCGAGTTGATTTCAATGAAATCTTGAACACTTATAAGTTCGGAGTACGGCATCCGAATCGTGCATTCTTAGGCGCAGTGGAATCCTCTTCAATCTGCTAACAGGAATATGTAAAAATTTGACATTATACTCATAGAAACTAAGCTCAGCGCTTACGTAATTGCTAAGGTGCGGTTTTGACCTTTAAACCCCAAAACTACATTTTCCTGAATACATCGTCATTCTTAACCTATTTATAGAGTTGGTTGGTACGAGCAAGCTGAGTGTAAGCATGAATTGGTTAAAAATCTATGATCACCGATCTTGAATAGAAATGAAACAAAAAATTTGATCTGAACAAATTTAGCTCTCGTAACCATCTATCTATACTACTAAAATGAAAGGATTTTGACTACGCGCCCTTTTCCAGAAGGAGGCCTTAGATATAGAACACCAACTGCCCTCCAATCATGTCTTTTCCAAAAAAATTCTAAAACTTTTTGGTAGAAGTTGAAACAAAAAAAATGTCCCAAATATAAAACACCAAATACCTTCCAACCATGTGCTAGAAAATCAACAAAACGCCACACAATCTCCTAACAAAGTATTAAAGAATAACATTGTGATGAAGGCAATTACTAGTTTCGGTTCCAAAAAGGAACAGAAATGACAACGCATCAATATTAGATTCTAAACCAATTGTGAGATGTTGATTTTTTGTAAAGTACATTACGATTAGATTCTAGATCAATTATGTTCTATCAATCTGTGAGGCGTAAAGTGTGTGCCTGTATACTAGTAGCTCAATAAATCTATTCAAAAATCACACTCCTACATATTGATTGAACTGATTATAGGGACACAACCAACATCCTTTATCTTGTCTGTTCAAATTTGCGAAATTAATTTAAACAATGTCAAACATAAAAAGAATGCAAAGAAAATAGAGCATTGTGTTTAATCGACTCTACGAATTTATTTATTTTTCCGAAGCAAGAATCCCAGGAAACCCTAACCTAATCTCAACTTGTAGTTGCCATGAAATCCACCTACGGGGCATCCAATACTTGAAAACTGGCGCCAGCAGTAAAACCCTAGAATAAGAATTACGCATCCAATTTAAAAACTAGGGAGGCGAGTTGCAATATTCTGAATTAGCTTCGTTTCCAAATCGACAAACAACTTCACAATCTGCATTCCCTCATTGCTTCACCAATGAACCCTATTCAGCCAATTGACGCACCTCGTCTGCGAGAATGTGATGGCTGCCCCACACATCTCTCTGTAACTGGAACATGGCAATGCCGGAAGCCACTGCAAATCCCGTGAAGAAGGAGGTGGCACGCACTCGAAACATTATTTATAGCTTCCCTCCCCCAGCTCAAACCCTACTCTGTCCCCTTCGAACTCCAGATGAGCTTCCCTTTCGGCGTATTCCGCATCACCCGAGTGCAAGCACAGCAGCAAGTGTGTGATCAAGTCGAGAGGAGGCTACCAGTAAGTTAGCGCCTCAACGAAGTCCAGCAACGATTTATTGAGAGGACGATTCAAAGGTGCGAAGGCCGCGAGGCCCCGTCCTCCGGCACGCGAGAGAGCGAGAGAGACGGAGACAGTGACCCATGACCGTGCATTTCTGGATCTCACGGATCTCACGGTTCTGAGCAGCCCTGTTAATTTCATTTTTTTGTTTTTACCTTAACCCCTGAGCGCCCAGCCCATATTCATCAAAATCTAAACCCACTCACACTCAATCCAACCAAATTGTCATCACAAACAAGATTTACGAAATATAGCCATATTGAATGGTAGGTGAGACAAGCTCCAAAGTATAAGGAAAAGGACAAATAGTTTGACTATACCAATAGAAAGATTACAACAAGTCAAATAAGAACTTTTTCATTTTTGAGCACCCCATTTTGAGGTCTTGGAGCGTTCAGGGGTTAAGGTAAAAGCCGCTTCACACTATGACCAGCCAAGTCGAGAGGCCGTGGGATTGAGTGGCCAAACTTTGGTGAGAGGCCAACAAAATGGGCTGAAAATAGGTGTTGAATTATTGTTTTTGACACCTTTGGTCGCCCTTAGTGTGAAGCCTCCAAAGGCCAAATCCAAAGGCCAAACTCTAGGCAATGAGCTTCCACAGACTCTCAACTTGAATGGCCATAGTGTAAAACCTTCAAAGGCCAAGCCCAAAGTCCAAAGTCATAAATTTCATGACCTCTCAACTTGAATGGCCATAGTGTGAAGCCTCCAAAGGCCAAGCCCAAAGTCCAAACCATAGCATTTATTAAACCTTCCAAATTGAATGGCCAAGATCTTGTAAACTTTTGATTATTTTATGAAAACAACGTGACGGCCTCTCAACCATAGTTTGGGTCTCCATTTTTGCTTGACCCAAACTACTGCCGAGAGGTCGTCAACCTTGGATGATAAACTGCTGCCATGTAGACATTTGGAGGATGACGGCCTTTGGAGTTTGGCCTCTAGTATGAAGGGTTGAGTGATCGGATTCTTGGTTTCTTGCAATCTAATTGGTGCAGACCAATGGCCTCTTGACCTTCGGCCATAGTGTGAAGCCGCTCTAAGGGTTGTGTCCCCATGGGGTCACGTGACTGTGGCAGGGGCTAATCAATAAAAAAACAAATGGTTGTGGGTGACTGAGTGATGGTTATGGTTGATGAAGTGATGGTTGTGGGTGACTAGCATGACTATTTTGAGTACCCATCTCACTATTTAAGAACCAACAAGCCTTGTTTTTAGCATCTCTTACACATGGTTCCTACAATTTCAGTGATTTTGGACTTTGAAAAATCTTTGTGAACAAATGCTTGCAATTGGAACCTTGAAATTGATGCCAATATTTTTGGTTTCCACTTCCTAACTTACAATATTTTTTCAAAGTTAGTCAATTGTCTTACAATATTTTTTTCAAGTTAGTCAATTGTCTTACAATATTTTTTTCAAAGTTAGTCAATTGTCTTACAATTTTTTTTTCAAAGTTAGTCAATTGTTTTACCTACTCCAAAACCCTTATTTCCATGCTTATGGGTGCACCTACCTTACTTGCCAAAAACGTAGGTTGTAGGTTGAATTTTTTGCAACCCACCTTGAATTTTAGTAGTGGGCAGGTTGCTATACTTTTGCATTTAGTTTAGTATTTTATTTACAAATTTATTCTTGCCTAAAAACTTTTAGCTACATGCATGGCAATTTATTAGGTCATAAATGGCAACTTTTAAGTTTAGTTCATATATTCTTCAATTATGTGAATTGGTGCCGTTTAACATCAATCTTCAATAGTTTTTTCATTTTGTTAGTTATAATGCTAAACTGGAACATTTGCAAAGTGTACACTAACAATTTTGTCAAGAAGCCACAAAAAAACAATTTAGTACATTTGTACAAGCGCCAAACCGTGCCATGACACAATAACTACAAGTAGTTGTTTAAGGGATGACAGGTGAATAAAAAGCGCATTTACACTTCACATTATAGCTAGGTGGGGGGAAATCAAATATGATTGATGGCTACTCAAGTTGTCTTAATTTGAGGCCCCATTAATGACAAGGCAGCATGTCAAATCACACCTCACCTCAAAAGCAATTTTGCATCTTGAGACTTTGGCTACTTTTTAAATTTTCCTCTTTGTTTTTACAATACAATTTTAGCTCAACCAAATTTGAGAAAGAAATTTTGCGAAATTTAGCCAGATTTATTACCGCTGGTTCTAAGGCTCTTGTGGAGTTTTTTTTAGCAAGTTGTAAGTTGGAAGCGCCCATATCCGATAACTTTAGCGATTTTGCAGAAAACTACAAAGAGTTTGAAGGAAAATATGTATTTTTCTCATGTGAGAAGATAAGAAATATTGGGATTGTAAATTTTTCATAATTTTATTTGCAATAATTCTAGAGTCTGGTTTGGAGTTTTTCCAAAACTACGTTAATTAGTGTAAAATGGTTTAGGGTAATTTGCGTACTGCAAACCATTTGCCACTATTTGTTTTACTCTTTCTTTTGGTATCTCTTCGTTACAAGTAACTCAAAGATTAACATAACTTCTGAAAATTTATTTTTGTTGTCAATTTAGGGGCTCATATCTAGCGGCCATCTAGGCATGAAGACTCATACTCGCTAGCTAGCTACATCCCAAAGCATACGGTCAACTTCCATATCTTGGGTGGATTGCATATTTTTAATGACTTTTTTGCTATCTAGATTGAAAGACTTGGTGAATTTTCCCATCCGCCTCAAACGGAATTGACTTGGATCTACAGATAATAAATTGTAAAAAGTCATCCTTTCGCCTTCATCAAAGTGAGTTTAGATTATGTAAAAGAAAGAAATAGGCAAAAAAAAGGAACATACTTTGCAAGCCCAACAAAGGGGAAAGACTCCATGTTCGCAAAATTCACTTAGAAAATGGCATGAAAATGGGTTGTCTACGACGTCAGGCAAGATTTTCTTGCCATCTTGTCTTTAGCTTGGGGGATAGAGCTCAATGTTGGCCCAAAGGCTCAAACTCCTATAAAAAGCTATTCAATTATTGTATTAAAAAAAAAGGTACCAAGCTTGTCTTCAATATGTTCTTGATAACCATGTGTACATTACATGGTGTGATTAAAAAATTTGTAAATAAATTGGCGACATTTTCTTCATTAACTTTTTTTCTATTAAATTTTTGTTTATCAAGGAAGTGCTAAATATTTAAATGTTTGACTAGCAAATTTTACAATTTCATTTGTGATGTGAAAAAAAATACAATTTCTTTTTTATGAATATATGTAAAAAATTTACAATGTTGTAAGTACAGTGAACAAAGTTTACGAATGAAGTTATGTGACATATTTTTGATAAAAATATTGTGGCATTTTTCATTAACAATAACGAGACTGCATTAAATGTTTTGTAGTTTCATAATTTCCAATTTTTTGAATTGATACGATGAAAACTTCAATGATGAAGACGGCAAAAATAATCTTGTGTAACATTTATACAACTAAAAAGCAAGAAGATATTTGTTTAAGTATCAACGCACAAAAGTTGTAGTTTGATTCTGCAACAAATAATGTATGTTTATTTAGCCTATTCAACATGGTTTATTTAGTCAATAATATTATTGAAGTTTACATTATTTTTTTGACATTATACAATAAAATAAAATTAAAAAAAAAAAAAACTTGCTTGGTTTTAAAAAAATCGTTAGTAAACTTTGAAGAATTTGTTGCGTCCGTGAAAATGTTGATAATATTTTCAAATTTTTTGTTCACTTTGATATTTAGAAATTTTTTTCAATAGATCAAATACAAAATTCAAAAAAAATTAACATTACTAAAAGTAAATCATGAAGCATAGAATTTGAAGCAAGATAAATTTTGGGTTTTTTTAATATAAGTCATATTGTTTTGGGATTTTTATTAAATTTTTTTATGTAAAGCAAATAATAAAGAAACTACTTTTGATCAAAATCACTTGTAAATTCCATTTTTTATGATTTTCAAATAATAATACAATTATTAGTTTTAGGAATTTGAACTTGATTTTATTTAAATTGTTTTAATTTTAATTGTAAAATTTCTAATTATTTAAATAATTTTTAAAATCTTAGTCTTATGCAATTTGAAGATTGGGTCTTGTGACGTTTTATTAAATATTGTCCCATTAGATCAAATTAGATTTGCATTAATACTTTTTTTAGAAAACGCAATAATAAAATTTCAAGATAGAGTGATCAAAATTGTTAAAGTATGAATAAATAGTAATAAATGTTAAAAAGTATATAAAAATAGTAAAATAGTGGATAGTTAAAAATATAAATTCATAAATTTAATAACATTTGATGAATCATAAAATTTTAGATTTTCACTAATTTCAACATTTATAAGAATTGAATAAAGATAAATTTGAAATCACATTTTCTTGTTAAACTTATAAATAACTTCAAATGCAAATTTGAAAAAAAAAAAAAAAATTAGGTACAAAAATTGAATGTAATTTATTTGAACAAATCACATTGTTTGAATATTTTGTGAGTTCATATTTGCTTCATGTACATAAATAAATGTCACAAAAAGTCTAAACTAGTTTTTGACATGAATTTTGTACAATAAAATACAACAATTTAAATTTTCAATGAAATAAATAAATGTTTTATTAAAAAAAATACAGAAATTTGTGAAATTTTATCTAATTTGCACATTATTTCAAAAATTTTGCAATTGTTGAAATAATCGAACACAATTTATACAGAGCTGTTGTTGACTGTCTTTGAGCAAAAAGCGGCTTTTCATGCTCGTATTTGAGGGATAAGTGGCAACACTTTCACAACAATTAGATAAAAAATGTTGGAATGACTAACGGGAAATTGAAATCAAAATTTGTGTTTCATTGGATTGACTACTGAAAATATCATAAGTTCAGTATTTGAACAACATTCTTAGCATTGAGAAGATAATGTCAGTGGTTGAAGCATTTTCAAAATTTTTAAGTATGATTTGCTAATCACATGTATATTATAGATATGTAGTCAAGTTTATAAAAAAATCTATAATGAGATTAATAAAAACTCAAAATAAAAATTGCATTTCTCTAAAAATAAAAATAAAAATTACAGCATAATGGACATAAAGTGAAGTAAGTGTTTTGATGCAAGAAGACAAGGAATACGACAAGAAGTGAACAAAAATCCAAGTAAATAGGATTGCTTTTAAATTAAATAAAGTTCATGTGCATTAATCAAATGATAAACATAAGAATATATTGTTGAAGTAGATTTTCAAAGAATTTCTTAAGCATTCTAATTAGAGCGTGGCTTAAAACATTGAAATAATAAGTAAATTTAGATTAGTGTAGAATTTCAAATCCATCTTCAATTTTTATGTTTTGATAATCATCAATGCTATTAATGAGTTGTGACCATTCCTAGATCAAATAAAGTGAAATCAATTATACTTTTTGATATATGAAAGATTTATGAAATTTTGATAACACTAATTTCACAGTTGTAATTGATTTATAGTCATCTTTATAAGTAGAATACGAATACAATGTGAAGCTTGTGAAATTTTTTTAAACATTAATTCTTAGATTTAGATTTTTTGAACTCGTCATTACTACTAAGAATTTTTGTATGTCTAACATAATAAAATCATTTAGTATCAAATCATTTAACGTCAAACTGTTTAGAATCAAATCAATTTAAAGTCAAATTCTTTAAGTATCTGGGTTTAAAATTATTAATTAATATAAAGTAAAGAACATTAACTGAGAGTTGTAATTGGAGACTCATTTTATGGTGAAGTGTTGATAAAATTTAGACATTCTTCAGAATTGAAGTCGTAATAAATAATTTATCTTCTGTATGAATGAAAATACAAATCTTAAACAACAAAACTATAAGTGGCAATATGTCAATTCCATTGATAACCTCTAGTCACTCAACTACACATTCAACATATGGGCTCTAGGTCATACAGATGGTGACGCGTTAGCGACGGTAACGGACAACTTCCACATATCCAACGGATTTTTCATATGGGATCTCATAAATTTTTTGTTAATTTTGAGACATGCGACGGAGTGGTGCAGGTGATTTGAAGGGGAAAGACAGATTTTCATAGTATCATGCAGTGATACACAACACTTTCACTTAGATTGGTACGTCGTTACAAATCAATGATGTCCTTGGCATGAAAGTGAAAAAATTGACCATAAAGCATTATAATGAAAGAGAAGTTGATAAAAATGAATATATTCACGCCCTATAAGCAACTTTGCATCTTTATGAGCATAAAGTTTTAAAGAAATGACGCGCTGTTAGGTATGATGTACTTAAAATGTTTATTTTTCCAATGGTTATATGTTACTTGAATTTGGAAGTTTGTTTATTCATTACACTCATTTTTTTAGTTCAAATTTGATTGGTTATTTCTATTTTTTTGAAGTTTCATATTTTTGTCATGTTTATTTTCATAATATTTTGACATCGATGATTTGGAATAACATTTTCATCAAAAATTCTTACAAACATAATTTGAATTTTTCATATGCACACAAGAATCATGATCTTTACAATTATGCATGGCGAATACATAATTACAATTTTTTTAATGAAGGTTTGATGCACGCCTATATTTAAGGTCATACAACAAAAATTAATGTGTTATCTTGCTACTGTTGTTTCGATCTCATCAAAATCACCAAGTGTAAATTCACAAATGTCATGTATTACTTACATATTTTCATCCAAGTAATGAAAATGCAAATAAAATGCATCCATAATATTGACAAATGTGTTATTACACTTTATTCTAAATTTCAATTCCAAGGCGCCAATACATCAATTAATATTGAGGCACTAGTTGTATTTGACATGTAGGTTTGCCGACACGTCATAAAATGTAACTTTCATATACAAATTTGCTTTAAAAACTTCATAATTACGCTTGACATGTGGTAAAACACAATGTTTGCAGACAAATTTGCATCCATACTCTCTAAATTCCACTACTGCACAATGGCATCAATTACCTTCTTTAGCGCCAATAGATTTTCAATAAAATTTTCAAAAATCATCTTTATAGTCTATTTCTTTTTAAATTTTGATAAAATCTGCAGATTGGTTCCATATACGTGCACCACCAACTTTAATTGATATATTGTTTTTAGCTTAAATAATTGAGTCAAATTGCAAACTCTCTCATGCAGACTGCTAACTGCAGCTATATATTCACGACCTTAAAATCATTGCCCTCCAAAATATGGTCACTAGCATTTTTGACAGCCGCCAAAACAAAAAAAACATTGAAAAATTGATGGCGCAGCTGTCAAGTTTTCTGGGTCAGCTTTTAAAAAGAAACTTGAAGTTTTTTGTATGTTTTTAAAATGCCTTGAAGTAAGAACGTACTGTCTAAAACCATTTGCACTAATTACATGAGTAAACATAACAATGCCATACTTTAAAAATTTTGCATACCAAATTTTATTTAAAAAAATGCAATTATGAATAATTCAACTAAAACTGTAATAAAAGCATTAAACATCTGACAAAACATTTCATTTGCTATATGAGAATTAATATTGTTGAATTCATTTAACATTTGCAAATTAAAAATACAACTTCAACTTTTAATGATTTATACTCTAATAAATAAAATATTTTCAAAAAAATGTTCTCATAATGTTCAATGCAATGAATTAATTAAAAAAACATGTTAGTAAAATAAAAGATTATAATGTACAAAATAATTGTATTTCTTTTTTTTTGTTAATTGAGACAAACTTGTGATGATTTAAGTTGTTAATAACATTAAAAAATATATGATTAAAAATTTTAGGAAAATTTGCACATTTTATGTTTCTAAAATCAAAACAAAATATGAATAAAAATTTGATAATGTGATTTTTTTTATGCTTGCGCAAATTATAATGAATAAAAAAAAATTTTAAAAAAAAGATAGAAAAACATAAAATCAAAAATTCAGAATGATTATTTATTCCTTTTGATTTGATTGTGTATTCTCAAGAACTTCTTCTAATTTAAATATATATTTATCATTGTTTTCTTCATCACCATTAACTCCTAAAAGTTCAAGCCCTTTTTCTTTGAAAATCCCTAAAAAACTACCACTTCTAGGAGGTATAGTAAAAAGGAATTTTGTATTCTATTTTTAGGAAATCCAACCATAGGATGTTGCCTCAGACTAGAAGAGGTACTTGTGAAGGAAAAATTAGCTCATTCCACATGGAGAGGAGTGAGATATTTACATCTAAAATTTAAAAAAAAAAAAAGTTCATGCTGCCCAAAAATTTCAGAAGCCTGTGACCACTCTTATAACAAAAAAGTTGCTTTACTCAAAGTTGCGCTTTATTTTTTCCATGTAAGAGATCAAGTTAGGTATGTGTAGGAGAATTTTTAAATCAATTGGAACTATACAACACATGGGAAAAAATAGTAAGTATAAAGAGGTAGAGAAGGAGTCAAAATACTAAATTGTTAAGAATTTAATTATCAAAATGAAAAATGCCAATCTCAATGGTCATAATGTTGCAATTAACAATCTAGCTCCTTTGGTTTAATTTTTTTTCCAAAATATTGAAAGTTGAATAAAACAAAAGACTTCAAAGTTTATTTTAGAGTAGAGGATCCGTAATTACCCGCAAACTAAAACTTCTCATAACTTTCATCTCTTTGATTGAAATTGAATGATTCAAAGCTTTTCACGTATAAAAAATATAAAGAACCAATTTTAAGTTTTTGTTTTTTAAAAAAGAAAAATTTAAAGAAGTTTTTGGGCTGCTTGGATGGGCAGTCCTCTCCAAATTTTCATAAATTCGTGCATAACTTCTTCATCAAATGTTGGGATTAAGAAAAAATTAGATGCCTAAGTAGACCTTTGCATTTCCCACCTTCACTAAAAGTTTTAGAAAATCAGGCAAAGTAGTTTAGCCATAGGTACATGCCCAAAGTCTAGCATGTCCCCTAAAGGGGGAATGGTCCTTTAGGGGTTAAATTAACATGTTTCAAATGTATTTGTTATTAAATTTAGTTGCGCAAAAATAAAATGTTTGCTTTTGCAAACAGTTATGTTTTGAAAGATAAATAAAATTTGAGGATTTGGGTAAATTCTATTTAAGTTTTAATTTTGATATTTATTTACATAATTTGTACAAAATAATGTTAATGCTATATAAAAATATAAGAAATGTCATATTAATTTAAAAATAGATTCAACGGAAAAATGGGGAACTTGGCAAGTTTAAAGAAAAATGTGAAACTTGCTTTTTTAATAACAAGTATAAAGCTTAGAAAGATCTGAATTCTAAATAATGAACATTTAATAACAAATGAAATGTATGCCCTTGCGTGGCAAAAGTATATATTTGTATTCAAATTTTGATTTTAATGCTATTATAATTTAATATTTGTTTATGAGAGTTTTATGATAAGTTTATGTTTAAAAAATAATAAAGTACTTATGTAATGATATAATAGGTTTGGATTAAATGCAATTTTAACATTGATACTCTGTAAGTAAGATAATAAAAATTTCATTTTAATTTTTTTTTCACAAATAGAAAAATAAACAGACATTGTCATTGTCAAAAACCAAATTTTCAGAAAAAAAAAAACATTTATGGCAGTTAGTATTGTTTTTTTATAACTATCCATAAACATAAGTAACTAGTATAAATATAATTCTTTTAATAAATATAAAGTTTTGATGTTTTTTTCAATATTGTGTTAAATATGTTTTTACTAATAAATTTGTTTTTTAGCAAATTCAACCTATGTTATTCATGAGTTTAGTAATTTGTTTCACAAAATTGATAACTTTTGCCTCTATACATTTGATATTTAGCTCTTTTATTTTTTAAATACAATAATTTAAGAAACAAGAATACAAAGTTATAAAAGAAAAAATGATTTTCTTTTAGATTTTATAATATTTATGTAGATTTTAATACGTGTAGTAGAATAATGTAAATTGTTTGGCCAGATAATTAGATTTTTTATTAGATTTTTTTGGTAATATTGATTTGAGTTAAACCACAAGGATTGGTTTATCTTCACAAGTTTGTGAAACTATAACTAAGTTAGTCATTGATTTGATTAATAAACATTTAAACAGAAAAAATGAGAGTTAACAAAACCTATAGTATCAATAAAATATTGAATGTAAAATCAAAGAAAATAAATTAAGATTTTAAAATTACATTGCATTCAAAGTTGTATAAGAGAAGAAACTATGATTAATCCTTTAACCCTTGTGTGTCCAGCTCAAAATCAACGTGGGGGAGGGTTGGTGTACCACCCGGCATGTAAAATAATGGTGCCAGTTGGAAAATACCATCAACAAAAGCTGGCCTTTGAAAAGTGATCTTGACTTGGGTCTAGACCTACTGCTAAAAGTATGGTCAGATTGATTGTACAGTTTTATTTTGTATAGTGGTCAAAGTGGGTTTAAATTATTTTTGGGGGGTACTTTTATTCAGGGTCTTGCAATGTTGCCCAGCAATTCGGGGTTCTACACATAGAATTTTGTTACGAATTTTTTTGGGTGTCTGTGTCATTGGGTTCATCATCTACCACTGAAATTTCAAAGAATTCTACCAAGATCCCACCTCCCAAACCGGCTCATAATTACAAACACCCAGGAATACATCACCGAGAAGGCAGTACAAGCGGGACTGGCACGTCAGCCATGCGGTTGGAGCGGAACGAGCTGACCATGCTAGCTTGGAAAGCCCGCGCTACAAAATCAACTGCCATGCTAGTTAAAGCCCGCTTTTGTCGCGTGGGAAAGAAAACGGCGCATAGAAGTGGAAGCACGCTTTGCCAGTGCTCCTTAGACGCCATATTTTGAGAGCTCATGCTATGGCAACAAGTGTGGACCCGACCCCAAAAAACTTTGATTTTCCAGTATTTTGTTACAAAATACACGGTTGCTTTTGTCAAAAGAAAATCACACCGGCTAGTGCCCCCCTCTACCAAAGTATGTGATTTTGCTACGTCAACAACAAAAACTGCCGCTACGGTACTGAAGAAGAAAATACAATACTCACGATGAATGACTCAACTTCAGCAAACCAGTCAGACTCCTGCGCAAATGAAAGCCTACACCAAGACCAAACTACCTACGACTTTCATTCCTCGTTGTAGGAAAATTGGCTTCCACCGCCATCTTCAATACTCGTGTGCAGGTTCAGGCTACAATTCCGGTGGTTTACCCAAAGTGAATCCCGGTTACAGCAGCGGTTGGTTGTGTAAAGTGAAGCCCGCTTAGAATACCGCCTGCAGGGTCCTCGTCGCGTATGCTTCGGCACTCCCGCTCACTTAGCGAACAAAAAACAAAAACTGCGGACGAGTTGCCACCACCTTCAATATCGCTAATTCAAGTCACTGTTGCCTTCAAACGAACAGCTTGACCTCTCCTCCCGAGGTTTTGATTCCGTACCATCCTTCAACCAATTTGGTCCTCTGCTTGTTGTGAATCGTCCTTGGGAATCTGATTTGCCCAATTTAATGAATATGATGTCATATGCATTCTTTGATTGGTTTTAAGTTTGCATGTTATTCACTTGAGCTATAGCTTTAGTATTCATAGTAGTCTTCATTTCTTGTTTTAAATCTAGGCTCTGTTCTTTGTCCTACATTTTGGGACAATAAGGACAATGCTTTGGAAGGTACTTCAATCAAATTTTAGCTTCTGAAGTAGACTTCCTAATCTTAGGTTGGGCATTTAGGGTTTGACAGAAGAATAGACAACATTCACTGCACAAAAAAACTAAACAATATTAGACAATTTATTGGAAATATTTTTTGTTGCATATTGGATATTGAAATAGAAAAGGTGGGTGCAAGCGGTTGGTTATAATTTTGTGCAAGCAGAAGATTGGGAGATAGCCTCCCGCGGTGAGGATATTGGGAAACTAGAGACAATGTTGCTTGACAAGAATTGCAAGATGGAGCATGAATTTATGCAAGTCAAGGTGCTCAAGTTGTTTCTAATCTTTAAAAACCTAGAACTTAGTTGCTCACAATAGTTTGATTTGTGTATCTCATTTCTTCCTTGGTAGTGTTTTCGATTCCTCTTGAATAGGTTGTTTATCTTCTATTACTAGGACACTATTCTTTGGTGAGTACGTGTAGAACAACATTAATAGTCCAATTCGTGAATTGAACAAGTACAGTTGTTGGAGAAGACCCAGATAGCATCTGTTGCGGGGCAGAAGGTTGAGCACCTTGAGGCCAAAGTTGCAGAGCAAAAGACGCTAATTGTAAAGCTAGAAGAGGATATCCAGAAGGTTTTTTTTTGCGTGCTTATTATTTCTCATTTTGTTTCATTTTTTCTCTATATGCCTTAGAAGGCAAAGCTCTTCATGGCAAGAACTAGGAACTTTCTTCTATTATATATTGAAAATCTTACGTTTTGTACTTGTGTTTTTTCCTGCAGTCGACCCCCACCACCCCAAAAAAGGCCACATTGGCATAGTGCTCGTATCCTCTTTTACTTTTGAGAAATTTCATCAAACTGTGAGGACCACTTCCACCTCCACAAGTGTGAGTATGGAAGAAAGAACTATGGATTCAATATGGTCTATCTTTCTACAAAGCCATCCGTTTCCATTATCACCTCTTCGTGGAGCCAATTGAAAATCTTTGTGGTGAATGCTTGTTTCTTTAATGTGCAGGTACCTATCAGGTGGCCTAAAAATAGAGATGAAGTTTGGCAATCCAAAGTACCTCATTCTTTTTTGGCAACTGGAAAATCTGATTAGCACTGGATGGAAGTAAATGGTTAGAAAGTGAATTGTCAAGGTTGGAGCACGCACTTCCCTGACGGTGCCGACAAATACAATGCGTCTCTTGCAAAGGTATGTTTGGATCCCATTCACGTAGATTGTACATCAAAAGGTTACCTGATAGCGGCAATTAATTGATTACTTTATTATTCTTGGATTAATATATAGAGGAAGATGTGACGGCCTTAAACCAAGAATTGCTGAGTTCACAAAAGCTTTACCTCAATTTTTATTTCAACATATATGAAATGAGCCAACCAAATTGTTAGCTTGCTTAGCACTTGTTGGGTACATGATCTCCGTGTGTGTTGTTCAGCTATTGGGTCTTTTAAAACAATCTGAAAACCACATCTAGATAGGAATGCTGAGCTATCTTTCTCGAACATAGCATGGAACTACCAATGGACACATGTTTTTCTCTAGGATTTTCTTGTGGTTCAGTTGGACATGCTGGTGGTTTAAGGTGTCTTCTAGGGAAAATTAGTTCTTGATCCTATTCAGGGGCAAAACATAATTGTTTTTGAATTGTTGTCATGAAACTATGACAATTTTAAAGCTATTAACATGTAGGACTCCCAGAGCTTTACCTTCATCGCAACACCAGTAGCTTCTGGTGGTTCAAGAATGTAATGCTATTTATAAACTTGCTTTTCTTACTATTTGGGTACTATCTTCTTCAAATGTTGAAAAACCCGAAAGGAAATCTCAGTTTGGATGGAAAAGTCAAGACTGTGCTAGACATTGGATGCGGAGTTGCCAGCTTTGGTGCTTACTTGCTGCCTTTTGGATGTTATTGTTATGTCGCTAGCAGCTAATGATGTTCATCAAAATCAAATTTAGTTCGCCCTTGAAAGGGGCATTCCCGCAACTCTTGGTGCTCTAGGCACAAAGCGTCTTCTTTACCCAAGCAAATCTTTCAACTTGGCCCACTATTCTTACTGCCAAATTGAGTGGCACTAGAGGAATTGACTTCTCCACTTCCTGTGAGTGGCACCTAAGGAATGGACTTCTCCTCTTGGAAGTGGATAGACTTGTGAGGCCCGGTGGCTATTTTGTTTGGTCTGCTCCTCCTGCTATCGTGAGGATCCAAAATACCAGCAAACCTAGAAGGAGATGTCGGCCCTTGTGGCCTCTATGTGTTGGACAATAGCCACCCATTAAGGTCAAACTGTTATCTGGCAAAAACCATTGACCATCGAGTGTTATGAGAGGCGACTTGAGGGCTAAGGTCCAAGAAACTCTATTGTGCCATAGCCGTGATCCAGACATCGCTTGGAATGTGCCCATGGAGGCGTGTATCACTCCATTAACTGCTTGGATATGAGAGTCTTTAGTTATTAGCATCCTTCATCTACTCAGTATCAATGTAAGTTTACAAGCTATTGTGAATAAAAGGACGTTGATAATTGTTTCATTATTTTCTTGTCAAGGTTAAATTGAAAAATAAAGGAATGGTGTTCCACTACGCTTTGCGTTTGCTGCCAAGAGCCGAGGCTAGGATGAGTTTGAGAGTGTTGAGTGCTGTGGTGTCATTCTTTTTGATGAGGCTGGTGAGCAGGAGCATAGTGTTAGTGACGGTGATGGAGGACGTGAGTTCATCTTTTTTGCATTCGTCAGATTTCAAGTGTATTCTCCTTGAGTACCAATTCTTGCATTCCTCCAAGGGCTTGCAACTTTTTTGTATTTTTTTTATGGATTTGGAATTGCTGTTTTTGATAATGACCAAATGAATTCATATGTAACACTAAATGTAAACTTGTAAAAATTTCATACTCCAAAAAGTTACAGTAATTGACAATTAGTGTATACGTTGACATTTAGTGTTGGTAACATTATGAGGATTGTTGATGTTTAGTGTTAGGCTTCGTAATTAGTGTTGCCAACACTATTTATCATTATTAGTGTAGTTACCAAAATGTAACTTTGTAAATGAATTAATATTTCGCAAAGTTGTTTATCTTTTAATGTTCAACTAAATAGAAACTTTTCAGTCCATCAAAGTGAAAATATTACTTAAAAAAAAACCCGAGAGAGGCTGTCCGCCAGGGGATGCGCGCCGCTCATGGCCATGCGGCGCGTGGGCTGCGGCTTGGCGTGATTGTGATCCCCCTTGTACACGATCTCCGTGACCTGCCCGTCGTGAGATCGCTCCACCTTCTTCTTCATGGGACAATTCGCTTGCGTGCACTTGTAGTAGCTACGCGGGAACTCGCTCCCCTTCACTTGCTTCTGCCCGTACTTCCGCCAGTTGTATCCGTCCTCCGACGGCCTGTCCATGAACGTCGGCACCGCCATGGGCGGTGCCAGCGGTTGATGTTGCTGCTGCTGCTCTGGTTCTGAATCTTGCGATGTCTCCGGAGCCTCGGCAACCCCTAAGCCGCCTTGCAAGGTCGCCATGGCAGACGACGAAGAATTTTGTTGTTGCTGTTGCTGTTGTTGCTGCTGCTGTTGTTGTTGTTGTTGCTGGCTTTGCATGCGCGCTAGCATCTGCGCTTGCTGCTGCGTCATCCCCCCAAAGTGTTGTGGCTGCATACCACCATCGCCCACAAATCAGAAGCAAATCTAACATGGCAATCAAAAACTAGAATGCTATACACTTCCTGCACTTCCTTTCCCATTGATGATCAAGCCTGTGCAACAGAGTTTAACCTACAAACTCAGCATCTTAGACCAGAGTTCATTCAATCTGTGGGGGCAAGCCAGTACCAGATTTGCCAGCGGGGAGATGTTGTTGCGAGACACGGTCTTGACGCCGAACGGCTTGAACACGAATCCCTGATCAGCGCCGCTGCCACCGTCCTTGGAGTTCCCATTCGACATCCGCATCGCGCTGCCATTGTAGTACGACAGCGAGAACGTCCCCGTGGTTGGCGATGGCTCCGACTGCAGGGATGAAGTCAAACGACCTAATGTCAACCTAGCACCACAAAAACAAGGAGTTTCAGAGTAGTTGAGGAAGCAAATCATGCTCAAAGTTGGAGCGCTTGCCTGCGTTGGAATGGGGAAGAGCGATAGGAGAGGGAGATACAACTCTGCAACCACATCTTTCTCCAACTTCGACATTTGGAGAGAAGATGAGGTGTCAAAGTAGTATTTCCCTCTCCTATCATCCCATTCTAATGCCGGAAGCAATCAGCGTTGAACATCACTTGCCTCCCCTGCTACTCCGAAACCCTTGCGCCATGGGAGATTTAAGGCGGGGATTGGTACCTGGGCATTGGAGAGCATGACGGGGGACGCGTCGAACAGAGTGGTGGGGCTGAGTCCAGCGGGGATGGTCAAGTACCCGCCACCGGGGTTCGGCAAACTGGACGGGGGCGGGAGGTTGCTGTACCGAGCATTCGCGGGCGGCGGCCGCGACGCCGGCTCGACGTCGCCGCCAGCGTGGTGGTGGTTGTTGTTGGCCGCGGCTCCGCGCGCAGCCAGGCGCTCCGCAAAGCTGCGCACGGGCGAATTGGAGCCGACGGCGTTGGTGGTGCCATCCATGGGGGATGCTGGCTCCCCCGAGGTCGTCGGGGGCGTCACGGCTGTCGCGGCGTCGGACGGGGACATGGCACCTGCGAGCAGGTGCGAGAACGACTTCGTATCATTCTCCGAATCTTGGTCGTTGAGGAAACTCGAGGCTATGTTCATGGGACTGTCCGCCTTGTTGACGTGGTGGGTGGTCATAGACAACGACGACGACGCTGCCTCACGCTTCTGCTTCTTCTTCTTCTTCTTCGTCTTCTCGGTGCCCCTCGTCTTTCATGGACAGCTCCGCAATCCCTATTACACCAGAACGACACCACGGTGTCACTACAGTTTGAACTCACGCAAGCATCGATGGCCCACAGTGATCATGCAAACACTGCCCTACATAAGCAAGATTCTCTCCCGCCAGTAATCCTCCATGAATTCAACCACGCGGCCAATTCATCAAACGAATTGGTTCACCGTTCACCAAACATAACCCCATTTGCCTATTCATTTCCTGCCCATCTAGAGATTCAGAAATTCCGTGGTGAGCACCCCCTCCCTCCCTCCAGTGGCTCGAATTATTCAAAGAAGGAGATGGTCACAAAACAAGCATAATATTTACTAAAATTTACAAAAACAGAAATCGCGTTGTGTTTCGTACTTAGCCCTCTCTAACTTGCACCAACGGATCCTAAAACTCAAAACCCATAAGCGTCCTTTTCGAGACGCCTCCTGTTACTCATTGCGACTCGCTTTTCCCTTTCTCCTCATCCCTGAAATTCCACTGCTAGTGGCACAAAAACACACACGCGCGCGCACGCAGACACGCACCGACAAAACGAGAGATTAGAAAAATTGTACCTTGCTGGGAGAAGGGGGGAAAAGACAAAATTACTCCGCGGCTAGCAATCTATGGGCAAAGTCCAACGTTGATCACTTTCCGCCACCACTTGTACCGCAACGGTGAATCAATCATGAACATGAAACCTCAACAAGGCGCTGCGCCACCTCCACTCCATCCACGCAACCTCGACATCAACAGCAAACGCCGCCGACACAATGGCAGGTTTTGGAGGAAAGGAGGAATTTGTGGGGGGTTGAGAGGGGGTTGAAGGAGGAGGTGGGTGAGATGGTGGCGTTGTGTTGGTGTGTGTGTGATTTCTGTGACAACCCGGGGCGTTGGAGTAGGAGTTTTGTTGGTCTGGAGAAAACAGACAAGACAAGGGGAAGCGAGAGAGCGAGAGAGAGAGAGAGAGAGAGGAGAGAGGAAGGCGGGGAGTGGGGAGGGGAGCGGGGAGCGGGGAGCGGAGAACCGGGCGGAGGAGCGAGGAGGAGGATCCAGTCAACCTTTGGCAGCCGCCCACCCCGACTCCACGTTGCTTCTTCCACGCATTCTCTTTCTTACCACGCCCCCCACTTTGGTACCGTTTTTTTCTCTTATTCTATTGGGGCCCTTCTATTATTATTTTACTCCCCCCCCCTGAATATCATTAGTGGTAAGGTAGGAGCACCCGTAAGCGTCAAACTAAGTGTTTTGAACATGATGGCTATTAATAATCATCAATCAAATTATAGGATCCTATTAGGAACAGAAAAAAATGAGTTTTGCACTTTCAAATGTATTATTCGGATATTGTGAGAATAAGTTGTGAATTTTTAAAGAGAAAACTGCCATTGCACCCATAGTCAACATTAAGATTTCATGTTCACATGTTGTACATCCTTGTAACTACATTTATTTACTTCCAAAGATTTTCCAAGACTTTAGAGGTGATAGTTATGGGGACACTAACGATTATGGGTGTTCTTACCTTAATCACACCTTCTCCAACAATGGAACTTCTATGAAGAATAAGAAGTCGTGCAAAAAAAGTCATAATAAAATCTAAGGTTGTTTAAAAAAAATTGTATTTCTTATGCTTTTCCTGAAAGTCAAAATTTTCACTACTAAAACTTTTAAAAATAATTATTAAAAATAATTATTTTGTATTTTTTTTTCTCAACTTCATAAAGTTTATTTTCAACCCTTGAGTTTCAACCACAATAGTTGCAACTGCTTTAATATGTTTAATACAATCCTAAAATTTCAACATGTAAAGCTAATAATTTAGTGACATGTTTTAGAAATCACATTTCAGAATTATGATTTTACACATCAGTACTCAATGTTTTTAATATATCAACCAAAAAGGAATTTAATTTTAATATTTGATGATCATTTTCTATGTTTTGATCATTCATGCATCTTGCAATTAATTTAATCAAATTAAAAAGTAATGTTTCTATCTTTCAAATCTTGTGTTATCAACTTAACATTATTTTGTCGTTTCTGATTATATAAAATTCCAACTTGCAACAGATTGCAGTTGCCATCACATTTGCAATAGCCAACTACATTGTTACTGCAATAGGAAACTTAGATAATAACTTCAATTTTCTTCTTGTTATTAAAATATTTCATGATTTCTCTTATTAACTATATATAGTGAATTTGCAATAGTGTTTATGTTCCAAGCACATTTAACCGCAAGCTTTGCTATAAACTTGACCCAAATTCCTGCAACTATAATCTTTATAGGCGACAAGAAGAAACTATTTTGTTATAGTTGAACTCAAACTTCAAAACACAAAATACCTCTTTTATATAAAACTCCTATTTTTTTTCCCCAAATTTTGCAATTTACAAAAACAACTACACCCTTGCACATATTAAAAAAATTGAACATATAAAAAAAGAAAAGAAAAAAATTATTTTTCTAATATCAACTTTTCAACCTTTTCTTCTTAGATTATTCTAAATTCATTTTAAAAAAATTAAAAAGTTAATTTTATAGTTTTTTTATCTTTCTATGTTCACCTAATTATTATTTTTTCTTAAATAATATTCTTATACATAGTATTATATGCTCTATTTTTTTCTTTAGGTAGCATTTCAATTTATTTCTTATTTATCTTTCTATTGCTACATAATGCATTAGTTAACCGAAATGAAATTGTTGATCACCCAACTAGTTCACAAGCCTCACAAGCCTCTTATATCTAATTGTAAATTAAAATATCACTAATTGAATTTTGAATTTATTGTTCTACCATTGATATCTTTCTCCAAAATTAGTCCATGGTTATGTTTAAGGCTTTTCCTTACTTACGCCCAAGAGTTGTCCACGTTCACGTGTAAAGCTTGTTTTAGATGTTATATTGGGACGTTGTTATTGCAATTACAAATAGTCATTTTGAAATAATAAATTTTATTTTTGGATTGTAGTGTAAAAAATGCTATTATAATTTCAAAGCCTTGAAGTGGATGTTGTATTGTAATGAAAAGAAGAAAAGGAAATATTAATGCATAAGTTGATGCAAATAAATCAAATATAAACAAAATAGAAACCACAATAGATGGTCTAAATTTTATATACAAAAGTACATGTCTTTTTTTTAATTCAAAATAACACAGAAGATTTTTTTTTAACAAATGACATCAAATTTTGCTTATTAAAAAAACAAAAAACGTTTTATAGTAGTGAAAGTAAAATAAAAAAATCTTACAACATCTAAAATCTAAATTTGATGTAAGAAACTTAAAGCAAAAATGAAAATAGTTTCTTATTTTAAACAATTCACTTTACCTAATGGAATATTACAATTCAATATAAAGAAATGGCCAAATGTTTATGTATTCTTTCATTAATAGATTGATGTTGTAAAAGTTAACAAATTGCAAAACATGTTGTTTAAACAATGTTACAGGACAAAAATTCCTTGTGAAGTAGCAACAGAGAGAGTTGTTTTTTGAAACTTTCATATTATCAATTGGCCTTTTTCTTTAATTTTTTTTGGAAAAAATATCAAAGTAAAACTATATGCAAAGTTTAACACTTTCAATCATTTAGATAATTTAAAAAAGAAAATTTTGCCATGTTTTGAACATAGAAACTATGAAGCAATTTCCAATTGCAATTGAAATGCATAGCAAGAATATAGGAGGTAGTTTAAAAAAAAATCAAGTAGTATTCATCAAAAACATTGAAAAGTAATCAATTATACTGCAACTAGTGGACATGTGTACCTGCTGTTCTAGCGTAGGGCCATCACGGGAGGAGGTCCTTGCAAAAAAATTAACGTGAAATTTGCATTGGTCTCCGATTCACATTAAAAAATATTCCATGGGATAATATAAAATCAATTTGCCTCTTCATCTCCCTCCCCACCCTTTTTTCCATCCCCATGACCCATCCCATGCCCATGACCCATCCCATCCCATGCACATGACCTATCCCATGCACATGACCTATCCCATGCACATGACCTATCCCATGCACATGACCTATCCCATGCACATGACCTATCCCATGCACATGACCTATCCCATGCTCATGACCCATCCCATGCTCATGACCCATCTCATCCCATGCCCATGACCCATCCCATCCCATGCCCATGACCCATCCCATCCCATCCCATGCCCATGACCCATCCCATCCCATGCCCATGACCCATCCCATCCCATGCCCATGACCCATCCCATCCCATGCCCATGACCCATCCCATCCCATGCCCATGATCCATCCCATCCCATGCCCATGACCCCATCCAATGCCAACTAGTAAGGTAGAAAATTTGGTAACTACAAATTTGGTTATTAATTAGTTTCTCAAGTGCCCTACATTCTATTATTTTGACACCCAACTACCCAACTACCCAACTACCCAACTACCCAACTACCCAACTACCCAACCATTAGGGTACATTCACACTTGGTGTTAGGAGAGGTAAAAGCAATATGAATGTAGTCTAAAAGTGTGTCCAAATACATCTAATTTTCCCTTGCTACTACCCCTTTTAACTCCAAATGTGAACATATCCTTAGAACTAAGCCTATTATAGAAATAAGATTAGTTACAACTGTACACCCAACCATTACATTTTGTTCATATTTCATAAGTGTGACTTTTCAAACACTTATAAAGAGAAATTATGAAGTTTAACATGGAAACCTTAATTTCAATCCATAGCAAAAGCAATGATAATGCTTAAAAATTTGTGGCTTTAATCCCTTTATGAAAGTAGAATTTCTTATTTCCATTATTTATGACAGTTATTGTTATTAACCCCTATGTGCCCATGCTGATTTTTTTCTAAAAAAACATTAAAGTTTTCCATATTTAGCCATTTGATCCCAAGTACATTTTTTCCTTTTATTTATAAATCTAAGTGCAAAATCTTGCTTTAGACTTATGCAAAGAGTCATAGTTAAAATTCATGAGGTTTGATTATACATATTGAGAGAAATGAGCCTTTAAAGGTAGTATAAAAATAACATTGACCTTTGCCTAAAATTTTCAAGTCCCTTTGATTGCATATGTTGGACATTTTTTTGCATTATAGGTGTGGAAGAGATTTGTTCAGCATGCTCTAAATCATGTTAAGCATATTTCTATAAGTCTTCATATTTAGTAAAAACTTGGGACCTTCATGGGCTTGGATTGCAAACATTTGCTTGAAAATCACACCACATTAAGGTTTTTTTACAAACCAATTTTCTATTTAAATTTTTAATAATAAAAATCCCAATAGTGGATTGGAAGGTTTGATCTTTATTAACAATCACAAAAAAAAAGAAAAAGAAAAGAGAAAACCAATTCTTTAGTAACTCGTGCATTTAAAAAGCTAATATGTTCATATAACACAATAATATATCCAACTAGTACACTATTGCTTTTGATACACTTCATTGTAGGGTGATGGCTTCATTGGTTGCCCTTTGGAGAAGACAACAAAAAATGGCATGCATGGCTTGATCTTAAACAAAACAAAACCTATAAAACATCAATAACTTTTGAGCCATAAATTTGATTTCAATAGGAAAGTCATTCTCCATGCAGCCCTTGCAAAATTCCATTTTGGAATAAAACTTCAAAAAAATAGATAAAAAATCTGATAAACCAAACTTGCCTAAAATACATTTTGTCTCTTGTAGGAACAATGGCCTTTTAGGGGTTAAGATATAGTTCAAATTTGTTGTGAAGAAATGCTCCAATTTAACAAATTGTAATTGCATTTAATAATCTAACAACATTTTCTTGTATTAAAACATTCTTTTAAATAATCTTACAATTTAACAGATCATGCTCACTTAGAATAAAATCAAAGATATTAAAATTTTGAAGTACATCTGGTTTTGTGTGTTTTCTGAACAAAACTTGCACTAACCCTTTTGTTACAACAAACTGTTACAGTATCACAATGAATAGTTCTATTACCATAGTCAGTACAACATCTAAATTTTGTGAGCCTAGTTACAAACACACTTTCTCTATACACAAATTTGTGGTATGTTCCAATCTAAGAAAAAAACTTGAGCACATTTTTGCCCCAAACTTATCTTAGTCTAACACTGGCAACCTCAACATCTTGAAAAGACTAGCGGAGAAATCAATTAATTTTCCAAATTCCTGTCAAAGAAACAGTACGTGTACCAAATTTTAAATGACAATTGATGGCATTACTTAGCTTTGTGAATGAATGTACACTTGTCTGTAATTTTTTCCATTTTTTTCTCTAACTCACATGTGATCAATTAATTCCTAAAGGCCCAAGCCCTTTTTTCTGCTTTTAGGGGGAGCAAGTAAAATGTTGGGAGTTTTTTTTGTTTTGGAAATCCAACTATAGGATCCTGCCCTAGACTATGGGATGTACATGTGAAAAAAAATCAGCTAATTATGGAAGGGAGTGAGATATTGACATCTAAAGTGAAAAATAAAGTTTCTTTCATTCTTGCTCAAAATTTTTAAAAGCCTTTGATCACTCTTATAGAAAAAATGTTGCAATATACAAAATTGAGGGTTATTTTCTCCATGTAGAAGATCAAGTTAGGTATATGTGGGAGAATTTTCAAATGAATTAGAGGTGTAAAACATACTTCAACAAATATTTGAATGCTAGAAGGTCCTAAAATTTGTAAATACACTAGGCAAAATTGGAGGATTTATGTAAAATTCAAAAATTTGAATTACACAAAGCCAAATAGTAGAAATCTAGGAATCTTAACTCACTACGACTTGGAAAAAAATCAACTAAAAAACAAATACACTAACTACTCAAAAAATCAAAGTACCAAACTTTACAAGGGGCAAAAGGAATGAAGGGTTAGGAGTCCCCCAAGACGAGCTCCTTCTACTCCACTCTCCTTTGCACAAGTGTCCACACCTTGTGTCGGTAAGAGTCAACCTCTTTTTGGAATCAACACCCACTTACAAAAGAGAGGCCCTGCCCGAATTGCCCCTCTTCCCCTAATTTTGATAAATTCTTGCTTAACTTCTTCATCAAATGTCAAAATGAAGAAAAATTTGGATGACCATACAGGTCTTTCCTCACCTTCAATAAAAGTTTCAAAAAATCACACAAACTAGTTTAGCTATAGGTACATGCCCAAAATTCCACTTGGCCCCCAAGGGGCCACTTGGACCTTTAGGGGTTAATAATCAAAATAGATAAAATATCCTTGTTATTGCTCTGCTAGATGGTCCAGCTTCAACTTCACCCCTCAAAAAAATCAAAATTTAGCTCTACTCAAGTATGATTCACATTGAACATTTCACTATACTGCACACATGTGTTTGTGGAATCAAGGTGGAAAAGCTTTTATTTTCCACTTGCCAAAGAATCAAGAATTTTAGTTTTTTTAATCACAAGATTGAGTTTGAGAAATTTGACGTGTATGTTTGGATTTGGAGACCCTGATTTATTGAAGAATCACAGAGGAGGATGAAACTAACCGAATCCAACTTAGGGACCAGATTATTACTTTTACCCTTATTTGTGAAAAAAACTGAGATTTTCCGCCCTGGCCCTAGACACGTACAGCAAGTTATATGCAGTACACCAAGTCAGGTTATACAGTTATACTACTTATACTCCCTGGCTCATACCAAGGGGGGTAATGCTCATACCAAGGGGGTTAATGCTCATACCAAGGGGGTTAATGCTCATACCAAGGGGGTTAATGCTCATACCAAGGGGGGTAATGCTCATACTAAGGGGGTTAATGCTCATACCAAGGGGGGTAATGAAACAGCGCCCCAGACAATACCCTGGGTACTCATCGAGCCGGGCGCCCTGTGTAAATGCGACTGCAGATCAGATTCAAATAACGAGTTTGATAAAAAAAAAGTCAGTCAATAAAACTTCTCAAAAACATATCATTGGTTAAATGATGTCAGCCAAGTTTGAAAACTCTATGATTAGCAATTAGTGGTGAACTAGCATCCATGTCCTACTTGTCTTTACGGATCTTCACCAAAATCAATCATACGTGAAAGTCTTGCTCGGTCTGTATGCATCCTATAAGGTATGTACACTCATAAGCATCAAATTAAGGGTTTTGAACATGATGAGTATCAATAAGCAGCTAGCAAATTATAGGATCCTATTAGGAACAAAAAATAATCAATTTGCACTTTTGAATGTATTATTTGGATATTGTGAGAATAAGTTGTGAATTTTTAAAGAGCAAACTGCCATTGCACCCATAATCACTTTCAAGTTTTCATGTTCACATGTTGTACATCCTTGTCATTACATCTATTAATTTCCACAGATTTTCCAAGATTTCAGAGGTGACGGTTATAGGGACACTGATGCTTATGGGTGTACATACCTTACTAGGGTTTGCAGGATAAGAGCATCTCGAACCGACTTGTAGTTTTTCATCATGGCAAATTGCAATGTTTCTTGTTTACAAAGTTGAACAATAGTTTTTGCCGCCCATGCAATTCCATAGAATAAGTTAGTGTTCTACCAATGACAAGTCTCCTTGTTTAAAAAAAAAAAAATTACATAGATTCTCAATCATTGCTTACTCAACTTATTAACCTCTAAAGTTTCAAGGATGTTTTGGAGAAAACATCTAAGAAATTGTCAACTTTTAGTGCATTGTTCAAAATTGAAAATAAAAACTTTTTTTTAGAACATCAACCATACAAAAGTGTGTTAAACAAATAAATCAATGTGTGCAAAGAATTTTATCGCCCCCCTGGTTTTATTAATTTACAAATTCTTCCACAACTAGTAAAAGGAATGAAATTAGCAGATATTATGCCAATATTAGGTAGTATAGATATTATTATGGGAGAGGTTGATCGTTAAAATGGGTTTTAATACCAATCTTAAAGAACAAGTTATTAATCTTTTTTATGCAGTAAATTTTTCTAAAGAATTTTTGAATTTTTTATGGATTTTTTTTTCAATTCTTATTCTTTTGTTAGCAATTACAATAGGCGTATTAGTTTTAGTGTGGCTTGAGAGGAAAACATCTGCCGGAATACAACAACGTATTGGACCTGAATATACTGGTCCTTTAGGAATAATTCAAGCTCTAGCAGATGGTTCTAAATTATTATTAAAAGAAGATATTATTCCATCTAAAGGAGATATTTGGTTATTTAATATTGGACCACCCATTTTGACCCCATGGATTGTTAGATTATAACATTTGAAGTGAGAAAAACATCTTTGTTTCATTCTTGCAAAACAAGGTTAACAGACTTTGAGCCCTCCTAGAGTGAATTTTTTGCTCTACAAAAAAATGAGGTTTTTGACCATTCATAAGTATATGATGTTAGGTTCACTTATGAAAATTTTTTAGAAGCAAATTTAGGATCTAGCTTATTCTAAATCACCTTGCAATGCAAGGTGGCTAAGTAAATTGGCAATACCTTATTCATTCTTTCATGAGTTCTTTTGCAATGAGGAAGCGTTGTATTTGAAATCTAAATAGTGAAAAGCTAGAGACAAACAATCAAAACATGTGAAAAAAGTTTCAAGAACTTTGAGTTTATAAATTGCAAGATGATAGGACCTAAATTTGGATTTTTTTTTCTTGAAATTGCTCGGACATAGTTAACAAAACTTGACTCCTCTTAAACTATGATTTGAGAATTCCATTTATTTTTTGACAATTGTATACAATATTTTATTGGTTACATGCATGCTAAATTTCAAAAGTTGATGAGAGTTTTAGCATAAGATTCTCCATAGAAGTCAAAACTACTTGAGCTGCCCAAATTCTTTTGGACAACACAACTTTTGAATTGAGCATTTGATTGGGGAGAAAAATACGTTTTCTTTGTGGGATATATGTTTACACCTTGTGTAACAATTTTGAGAACATCCAATAAAAATTGACTTTGTATAACCTTATCCAAATTCTCAAATGCCTGTTGAATGGGCACTTGGTCCTATAAGGTAGGAGGTTCTAAATGGAGCATTTAAGGGCTAAAACTGAATCTTATGAAGGTGAAACTTCATGAAATACTTATGAGTAAATTTTTCTTGAAAGACAAGAGAAATTGGCGTCTAACCCAAGTTGTTTCATATTTTTTGAAACTTTTTGGAATTAATTATGAAATTTGAAGTGAAAAATTCATATGTCTCTAACATGGTGCACCTCCTCAAATGTACATGACTTGTACATTGTTGAAGGATTATGAAAAATAACATGTGCAAATAGAGTACATTTGAGGAGGTGCACTATTTTAGAGTGTGCACCAATTTAGAACCCCCTACCTTAGGGGTCAACTTATTAGATGGCCTTCACTATAAACTTCAATCCTGTTCATCAAGAGTAGACATCACCTACAAAAACATCTACACCTAATTGCAAACATTGCCTCAAATGTTACCAATACATATTCTGGCAGAAAATCTACACCATATGAACCAAGCATTCTTCTTCGGAGGGACTGAATAGTGCACAATTGCAACGATTGAATATGACCCAGCTATAAGAAGAAAAAAAAGGGGAAAAAAGTAAGTATTGTGCTGCCAAAAGAACTCCCCTTCTTTCTATAACATCACCAGCTTTATATGAACTTAACCCCTAAATGTCCAAGCCCTATCCGAGCTTCTTGGAATTTCCATAAAACAGAACAATCAATCAACCTTTTCAAAAATTTCATCAAGTTTTTTCAGTGGCAACCATACAAATTTAAACTGAACATATTAGAGATTACATGGGAAAAGAAAACACAACAATATCACTTATAGTTTGATTACAATGTTTGAAAATGAGGGTGTTAAAATTGCAAAAGTGACTTATAGTTTTCTAATCCTCATTTCACATGTCAAATCTAAAAAATTGGTTACCAAAAAAATGTGAGGTTTAAGGTCATTACATGTTTAACTTTAATCAATTTACGGCTTTCAAAATCTACTCCTATACAATTTTAAATGGATTTCTAATGTATTTTTTTCTCCAAGCTCTAGTGTATTTGAGGCTCATTTTCAAGATCTTCCAACACTAGAAAACTCAAGATTGCAGTGGATACCCATGTACAAATTCTTGAGTAGAAAAATCATGAACGTTCGTTTTCAAAATCAGATTTTTGATGTTGAAAATAGATTTCAAAACCAACTTATATTGGAAAAAAAATACTGAAAATAGTGATTTGATAAGGTTTTATTCATCTTCAAAGTTTTGTTGCTACCTAAATCTGGTCGCTTGGGCATTTAGGGGGTTAAGATGATGCATAGACTATCTAACAGCTTATATCCAATGTAGATCACACAAATGTACATGTAGCTTCACAGTAAGGTAGTGTGCTCATATACCGTCCATCTAAGGGCTATAACTAAATTTTGGGGAGGCAAAACTTCTTGAACTATTTTTTAGTAAATTTATTTTTGAAATACAATAAGAATTGACATCTAACCCAAGTTGTTTCATATTTTTTGGAGATTTGTGGAATTAGTTATGAAATTTTGAAGTGAAAAGGTCATAGGTCTCTAAAACCACCCACCTCCTCAAATGTACATCACTAGTACATTATATAAAGGCAATGAAAAACAACATGTACCAAAAGAGTAAATTTGGTGAGGTGAGTAGTTTTAGAGCTTGCATGGTTATGAGCAGACTACCTTAATTCCTAAATGCTCAAAGGCCCTTTTGAACTTCTTGGCATTTTCAAGAAAGTGAACAATCAACCAACCTTTTCATAAATGTCATCAAGTATTTTTAAACTGTAATCTTACAAATTTGAACTTGACATGTTAGAGATTACATGGACAAAGAAAACACAACAATATCACTTATAGTTTGAAAGATTATAACGTTTGAACATGAGGGTGTTAAAATTGCAAAAGTGACTTGAAGTTTTTAATCCTCATTTCACATGTAAAATTTAAAAAGTTAACCATCAAAAAAATATAAGGTTTAAGGTCATTACATGTTTAACCTTAACCAATTTATGGCTTTCAAAATCCACTCCTTTATTTTCTTTAATGGATTTCTAAAGCGGATTTTTCTCCAAGCTCTAGTGTATTTGAGGCTCATTTTCAAAATCTTCCAACACTAGAAAACCCAAGATTGCAGTGGATACCCATGTACAAAATCTTGAATAGAAAAATCATGAACGTTTGTTTTCAAAATCAAATTTTTGATGTTGAAAATAGACCTAAAAATAAACATGTGTTCAAAAGAAAATATCAACAATAGTGATTTGATAAGATTTTATTTGTCTTCAAAGATTTGCAAACACCTAAATTGGGGGCTAGGGCTAGATGGCATGCCGTTTTGGCTGGGGCCCGCGCCTGACACCCTGCCCAGCCCCTACTCGAACCATTTTCTCTCTCCTCTTGAACTCTCAACTCTAACCTTCACTTTTCGAAACTTGTGTTTGAGCCCCTTCACTTGCTATTATGCTCCTTGAAACTTGGTTTGTAACTGGTTCTTTCACTGATGTGCTCATGAATTAGTTACTAACCAAGTTTCAAGACGCACAATAGCAAGTGAAGGGGCTCAAACGCAAGTTTCAAAAAGTGAAGGTTAGAGTTGAGAGTTCAAGAGGAGAGAGAAAATGGTTCAGGCAAGGGCTGGGCAGGGGTTGGACAAGGTGTCAAACGCAGGCCCCAGCCAAAACGGCATGCCATCTTGCCCCAGCCCAAATTGGGTGCCTTGGGCATTTTAGGGGTTAATATTTGTTTTGCCATTCTAGCACTTTATGAAGCATGAGAAAAAAGGGGTAAGTTAAAAAAAGGCTGGTTAAAAGAAAAGTGTTAAAACTTCAATGTACCGAACTTGGTTGGAAGATTTGACTGGGTCCCACTCCCATCGGAAGTGAGGTCCAGTGATTGCCATGCCGGTTAGAAAAGGGTGCCGGAAATTGGTGTGGGTTGTGCACTTGTGCCGTTCTGGAGAGGCTTGTCCATACGGGATCCGGGAGAGTCAGGAACTGTACACCCTGCCCCTGCTAAACTTGGGGAGTGGACCACTTGCTTTGTCTTTTTCCATACCCTTGGTTGCATGTAATCTTGTCATGAAATGAAATTTTCTAGCAAAAAATGTCTGCACTAATTACAATATGAAATAGCACAGAGAACACAAAGGGGCGGTTCACACTACGTGACTACGGGTAGTCACACCTTCTCCACCCCATTCTCAATGTTTATGTAATGGGGCATGACACTCTCTCCTTAACTCTTAAAGTATTAAGTTGTGTTTTTTTGGCAACATAACAATTTTGGGTAGGTACTTGCAATTGAAGCCTTCCATACTGTAGGCTGAGCTTTTAACAAAAGCTGGGGACAAGGAATATCTTCCATACACATTAAGTATCATGATATTTGGAATTATGAATAAAAAGATATGGCATTATATTTAAATATATATAGTCAGGCAGTCCATACAGCTTCTAAAAAATCACTTGTTTTAGAAAAAAATTGAAATTGGTTCAAGACATTAATATGTATATGGAAAGCTTTTGAATCATTCCATTTTAATCAATGAGATGATAGTTATGAGGAATTTTAGATTGCAGGCAGTATCAAGTGAACGGGTCACAAATGACTGAACTTTTACTTAATTTTGCCATCTCTACATGGATGCCGTTGTTCTTCAAATGCTCAAAAGACAACATTAGGGGGTTTCACATATCTCAAAAAAATAGAGAACAAATGGTCGTGAACAAGTTTTTGTTCTTGGTGAACGTGAAGTCACAAAAGTGAACGACGTGAAGCCTCTCCCTTCTTGCCTCTCCCGCTAGCTCCAATAGTGTTCCCACTCCCACGTTTGTGCTTGCGCCAGCGCCGCGCCTGTTTGTGTTGTTGCCCGCCTCTTGGCTCTCGCTCTGCTCCTCTAGACAGTTTGGATGCAAAGTTGATTGCCATGTCAAGGTCATTTAAGGAATTGCAATGCGCAAGAAGCGACAATGGTGGAGCTGAAGAGATCTTGATTAGAAGCGGACAATTGGGGAGACGAAGGGTTCTAGATTAGAAGCAACTATGGTGGAATTCAAAGGATGCGTACAAAATTAGTGATTGTGGGCAAAGTTGAAAGGGTGATGAGTAGTTCATTGCAATTCGGATATTTGAATGAGTGATCGCAAGGACATGAATAGTGAGCTTGACTAACTTATTCACCAATTTCATTCACGTGCACAAAATTGCCTCTGAACGACATATATAAAACCCCCTATTCCACCGGCCATGAAAGTGCAGGAGCTGCTCCCAAGGCAAACTTTTATAATCACCAGAAACCGCAGCGAAAGTGCACCAAACTATTTTGTTTTGAAAAAGCTCGAGGGTTACGAAACCACAATGCTTGCCACGTCGACTTTCAAAGCAGAAACTTTTTGTGTCCCTCTACTCTCCTACTTCATAGCTCACCACCTACTAAAAGAACCTACACTCTACATCAAGACCAAGGCAAGACCACTTAACCCCTAAAGGATTGAGCCATTTCACAGTGAAAATCACTCAAAACTGCTATTTTTGGGGCTAGTAAGAAGGTAATTTTTTTGAAAATTTGAAAAATTCAGCCGTAGGACCTTGTCCTGGACTATATTAGGTACTTGTGGAAATAAAATCAAATCATTTCAGAAGGACATGAGTGAGATATTTACATCTAAAATGAAAAGAAAAGTGTTTTTTCATGTTGCCCCAAAATTTCAGAAGCCTTTGACCATTCTTACATGAAAATAATTGCTTTACGCAACTTTGTGCTTTATTTTTCCCATGTAGGAGATCAAGTTAGCTATGTGTGGGAGAATTTTCAAATCAATTGGAACTACACAACACATGGGAAAAATCAGTAAGTAAAAGGAAGTAAAGAGTGAGTCAAATCACTAAATTGTTAAGAATTTAATTATTAAAATGAAAATTGCAAATCCTAATGGTCTAAATGTTGTGATAAACAATCTACTTCCTTTGGTTTAATTTTTTTTCCAAAATAATGAAAATTGAGTAAAATAAAGGACTTCAAAGTTTATTTTAGAGTAGAGAATCCATAACTGCCCTCAAACAAAAACTCCTCATAACTTTGATCTCATTGATTGAAATAGAATGATTCAAAGCTTCTCACTTGTAAAAAAAATCTAAAGAACCAATTTCAAAATTTAATTTAAAAAAATTCATTTTGAAAAAAGTTTTTGGGCTGCCCGGGTGGGCAGTCCTCCCCAAATTTTCATAAATTCATGCATAACTTCTTCATCAAATGTTAAAATGAAGAAAAAATTAGATGCCCACATAGATCTTTGAATTCCCCATCTTCCACAAAAGTTTCAGAAAATCACACAAAGTAGCTTATCCAAAGGTACATGCTTGAACTCCCACCCGTCCCCCGAAGGGACAATAGTCCTTTAGGGGTTAAATTCTTTAACCTTTTAAAGACCACAAGACCATATTTTGGTGGCTGGGAGTGGTTTTTGCCCTGTAGGTTGAAATCACTCAATAATTTGGAATTTGGTCTTGAAGAACGCATGTGATCACAAGAATTTTGCATCCATCTAAGAAAATAACAATGCAATCAAATATGTGAGTTGACAAATAACGGTGTTTATACAGCATGGTTTCAAAATACGTATCCATTTTTTTGTCAAAGATGGATCAAAGCAACAACACAATACATCAAGTATGCAAGAAAAAAGGCAAATTTCAATTCCACCATTCTAAAAAAATTCAAATTGCTTAAGAAATACGCTTGTATTCTTTTCCTATGTGGTAGTAGTATAATTGTAGTATTTGAAGATGTACTAAAATAACATTGTCATTTTGGCTTTAAAACTTGTCATTCTACATTTAAGGCCAATTCTTAATTCTTTTCACCAATTGGATTTTCCAAAACAATCATCAAATTTCTTGTAGAACCGTATTATGGTAGCAAAGAAAGTGGGTTTTTTGACCCTTTTTGTCCACTTAGCTACATCTTGTGATTGCTATTTTTGTTTATTTTGTGTGAAACCAATCTTATTGTAAAGGTGGGAAACCCTGATTTTTAGAAATGTAAGGCTCTTTTCAATTAAAGCTTGCATGAAGCGTTAACATTCAAAACCACACAAGCGTGAAACACTAAAGATTTTCTGTAGACGGCTCACTCATTCATTATAATGTTTCACCTCCAACAGTAGATCTAGCTGAAATTTTGGTGCTTTACACAATAATCAAGGTGTACTTCTCATTCATACGGTTGGGTTATTGAAAATGGGTCCATACTTGAGTCAATTACACATTTAAACTTACAACCCTTGTTTTTAGTGGATTTTGTGAAAATAGGTGTGGTCCTTAAAGGGATAACCCCTTGAGCGCCTGGAGTTGTTTTAGAGTTTAGGAGAAAATGGGGGTTTAATGGTCACCAGAGTTTGAAAAATTACATCCTAAAAAAGAGACCGTAGGATTTGAAAAAGGACTACCTTCTCTGCTAATGGAGACCAGCCACGACTATTTTCACCATACAAATCAAGAGAAAAAATGAGATCAAGTTGTGGTCCCCAATGACCAGTGTTTTTTTTTTTGGTGACAAAGTGCTATGTTGTACCCTCAACATTGGATTTTTTCTGGAGGGAAGGATGTACAATGACTTAAACCAGCACTCTGTTGCCAAAAAAAAAACACGGCCAACAATAGGATCCCATCATTGGGGCGCTCACGGGTTAAACTATGGTTGGCCAAGGAGGAATGGGTTGGGCACAAGTTAGTTTAGGTGAATAAAAAGTCCATATTGACATCCTACATGACCAAAGTAAGGCAAGCACAAGAGCTTATTATGAATATCATTTCATGTAGTTCATGTGAGCATACTTAACAACCAACACACTACATGAAAACATGCAATCACAAAATTTAGAGGTTTAAATTTTTTCGCCATTTTGAAGGTGTTTTGAATCTCAATTTTGTAAGTTATGAAAGAATGAAGTTCAAAGAACAATGAGCCATTTTTAGGCCAAAGTAAACGTAAAATCTTGTAGAAAGCTAAGTCCTTATCATCTCTACAAAGTTTGGTTTCAATTCAAGTCATAAATTGGAAGATTATAACAAAAATGTAAAGGGGTACTACAAGGAAACTATGGAGTAGTTAAAATTGTGCTTTGATCGGCTCTTTTGGACACGTAACATTTTTAAAAGTTGGCATTTTACTCTCATTCTCACGGTAACTAAGTTCCACATGCATAGAAACAAGTCTTGTATTTTTAGGGCAAAAAATGAGTGAGAAATAGAAGATTTTCACAAATCTAAGGCCAAAATTTAACACTACAGCTGCAAGATCACCCACGGTGTGAAAATTTCTGTAAATGCAATAGTGACTCTTTTTCTAAATTTGAAAACATCACTACATAGCTAACTTGTTTCTTTTTCAAATGAGCCAAAATTCAAGTAACTCTTTACATTCCTAAGTTCATAAATATCTGTTCTAAAAATCGATTAACCCATTTTGGATTGTTGGAAATTTTAAGGGTTAAACAGACTACTACATAATATTGGCTTTAGGTTCATTATTTGATGTACATTAATTCTGAGTTCTTTATCAGAATTTGTCATAGATAGATGTCGGTGCAAATAAGTTGGATTTGAAAAGAAATTTATTAATTGCAAAACGATGTTTAACAAATGAGCCGTTTGTAAATTCGTACAATGAATATTGCATCTAGGTTTCCCCACATTAATCCCTCAACATTGTACACTGTATAAATACTCACTATTAATACAATGATTCTCATCAATAATCATTGAAATAAACGATTTTTTTAAGCGCTTGGCAACAACAATAAAACTACACTAAAACAAACTAAGGTGGAAGCACCCATACTCAATAACATAAGTAATTTTGAAACAAATTACAAAGAGTTTGAAGCAACAAATATTTTTTTCTTGGGGGGAAGAAAATATATATTGGGATTGCAAGTTATTCATAATTTTATTTGCAAAATGGAAATTATTGTGAATTTTGGGAGTCAAAAAGTGTTTTGCACCCATTACCGACCTCTAGATTCATGCAATTTTGATAATAGCCAAACTACTTTCTGCTTATTACTTTGTACTTTCCCATTCACCACTTTGGGACACGTGTCATTACTTAAGTGATCCCAACCTTGGAAAATATTAAAAAAACACATTCCAAAGCACCTATCTTTGCTAAGCTTGGAAATAGCGCCCTTTACATGTTGGGTATGGGACGTTGTTGGCAATGGGTGCCTCCACCTTAGAGGCTTCCAAGTTACAAACCATGTAAAATCTAACACCAAATAGTGCATTTAGGTTGCTTTACCTTGGCAAAGTTAACTCATGACTCACCTTTGGTCACTTGGAGGTGCATGCAACTCTTTTCATGCTATAGTAATTCTTGGTTTTGCCTAATGTTCTAGCTTCTTTGCTCCCTAGCACCCAATCTTTGCTTGCTTCCTCCATTATTTATCACAATAATTAATGACAAAAGTTACTGTAGTCTAATTAAATATTTAAATAGTATAAAATGTCAAGAAGTTAGTATGGGGCAACCTAGATGCACAATTTGGTGTAATATGTAGATAGTGGCATACGCCTCCAAGTGGCCAAGCAATGAGTCATGAGGTAACTTTTCACAATAAAAAAAACCTAGTTGTCAAGGCAACCTAACCCCTAAAGGGCCCTTGGGCTCTGGAGCAATGGTACCAATTGCAACCAATATTCAGAAGTTTGAATCAGCTAGAAATGAAGTATTACAACCATACATATTGAAGGGTTGTATGATGGTGGGTGCATAAAAAAATTTGAAAAGCCCTCAAAGCAGCTCAAATACATATGTACACACAGTCATACATACGGCAGCAAAGGGCTTTCGTGACGTTGAGGGGCTAAACGCAATATTTGGTATGGTAAGGTAAGAGGCTCATAAACTAACCATCTAAGGGCTGAAACTGAATTTTGGGGAGGTGAAACTTTTTGAAATAATTTTCAGTAAATTTTCCTTAAAAGACAAGAGGAATTGGCATCTAACTCAAGTTATTTTGTATTTTTTAAAACAATGTGGAATTAATTATGAAATTTTGAAGTGGAAAAGTTGTAAAGCTCTAAAACCCCGCACCTCCTCAAATCTACATCTGTTGTATATTTTTAAAAGGTTATAAATAAGTACATGTACTGGTGAAGATCATTCTGAGAAGATGAGCGGTTTTAGTGCCCTAACGGAGTTCAAGCCTCCTACAGTCCTACCTTAGGCCACCCCACACACACAAGCAAATTATCCAAAGTGCCAGCGCAAGAGAATGACGTGGCCAATAAACTGGGTGAATCTACGATGCTCACTCCACACTTCTCCCATAGATTTGATGAATCAAAATCTACCGATACTCCAAAACGTCATGGTTCGTGACGACCGCAGCCCCCGATCGCACAATTGCGCAATCGCGGGGAATTTGCGCCCATCGCAAAACCCAAATTCGGTTCGTGTATGAACAGCGGATTTCGTGCGACTCTGTCCCGCTGCAGTTTGGGCATAAAAAGGGGCTCCCTCTCGCCATCGCCGGTGCAGCAGATACTTGCAATCTCTCTTCTCAGAATCTCTCTCAGAATTGAGAGATTGAAGCACTTGTTCCTCTTTCTTTTCGTGTTTCTCTGCGAAGATGTTGGTGGACAGCTTTCGTGTTGACAGCCCTCATGTGGAGTACACAGAGGAGGCGATTACGTCGACGTACGAGTACCAGACCACGGAGTTCGTGCACGAGCAGAAGAAGAGCAATGGCCAGTTCGAGTGGGTGGCCCGTCCCAAGTCGGTGCCATATCAGTTCCGCACACACCGCAAGGTGCCCAAGCTCGGGTGTGAGCGGCGTCATCTGTACATATGCAATATATTGAAATTTGAATTTAAAAGTTGCTCTTGCCTCGGTTGTCGTGATGTTCTTACCGCCCTTTTTGTGCTTGCAGAATGATGCTCGTGGGCTGGGGTGGTAACAACGGGTCTACCCTTACGGCTGGCATCCTCGCTAACAAAGAGTAAGCAAACCCCGCTTATACTACACATTATTCGGTTCTTGTTTCGTTACTGTATTGTTTGTTGTGAAGCTTTTACAAGGAATTCTATCTAAGCTTATATCTGGTGCTAATTTCGCTTTATTCACTGCATCGAGTCTTGGAGAAATTTGGTTTTGTTGAGGACGTCGTTTTACACATTTCAATCAATATGTAGTGATTTGCCTTTTTTTGAAAGATGTCTTAATAGAGCTTACCGGAGAGGTTACCTTGGGTACTAAGGTAGGAGGCTCATAAACCGACCATCTAAGGGCTGAAACTGAATTTTGGGGAGGTGAAACTTCTTTGATTTTCAGTAAATTTTCTTTGAAAGACAAGAGGAATTGGCATCTAACTCAAGTTGTTTCATATTTTTTGGAATTTTGTGAAATTAGTTATGAAAATTTGAAGTTGAAGTGGCATAAGGCTCTAAAACTGCCCACCACCTCCTCAAATGTACACTGCTCGGACTATGAAAAACAACATTTACAAATGGACCTCCTCAAATGTACACTGCTCGGACTATGAAAAACAACATTTACAAATGGAGTACATTTGAGAAGGTGGGCGGTTTTAGAGCCTGGGCGCTTTTAGAACCTCCTACCTTGTATTTGGTGCTTAATTTCGCTTTATTCACTGCATCGAGACTTGGAGAAATTTGGTTTTGTAGAGGACGTTGCTTCACGCATTTCAATCACTGTGTAGTGATTTGCTTTTCATTGAAAGATTTTTTAATAGAGCTTACTGGAGAGGTCACTTTGGGTACTATAAGAGGCTAGACTCAATAGGGTTTAGATTTTTTTTTTCTCGTTTTGTATATTGGAGGACATCCATTCAAATAGTAGAGGCTACTGCTTAATTTAGTTTGTTTGGGTGAAACAGGGGCATTTCATGGGTGACAAAGGATGGCGTGCAGCACGCGAACTACTTCGGGTCTCTTACCCAGGCATCCACCTGCCGTGTGGGCTCCTTCCGGGGCGAAGAAATCCACGTACCTTTTAAGAGCATTCTGCCCATGGTAAGCCCTTAAGAAGTTGCCATCCAAGCAAACCCTCTCCAAATTTTTTTGCTAATGTTAGAGTTAGTGCACGGACTTTGAATAAGTTTAAGGATGGTTATCTAAACTAAATAGTGCATTTAGGTTGCCTTACCCGGAAAGTTACCTCATGACTCGTGATTTGGCCACTTGGAGGCGCATGTAACTCTCTAGATACTAGAATTTCACATGGTTTATCACATGGACACCGCTAATTTGTCTGTTTGTAGCTTTGTTGTTATTGCTAAGGTAGGAGGCTCAAATTCAGAGCAGGCTCAAATTCGGAGCACCTTCTCAAATGTACTCTTTCTGTACATCTTGTTTTTCATAGCCCTTCAACAATGTACAGCTCATGTACATTTGAGGAGGTGCTCCATTTTAGAGCCCTATGGCCTTTCCACTTCAAAGATTCATAACTAATTCCACAAAGTTCCAAAAAATATGAAACAACTTGGGTTAGATGCAGATTCTTCTTGTCTTTCAGGGAAAGTTTACTGAAAATCATTTCAAGGAGTTTCACCTACCCAAAATTCAATTTCAGCCCTTAGATGCTCCATTTATGAGCCTCCTACCTTCAGGCCTTAAAAATTTTCTTACTGTAGTAATTATTGCGGAAAATTACTTTAGCAGCAGTAAGTATTTAAATAGTGTGAAATGTCAAGAAACTAGTATGGGGCAACCTTAATGCACTATTTGGTGTAATTTATTCATGTTTAGAGGATTTGATGTTTCTGAGCCTGTGTCTGTTGTGTGTGTTGCTACAATGGCAGGTGGAACCTGATGACATAGTGATTGGAGGGTGGGACATCTCCAACATGAACTTGGCGGACGCCATGGACCGAGCTCGAGTGCTGGACATCGATCTGCAAAAGCAGCTGCGCCCTCTTATGCAGGACATGGTGCCCATGCCGGGCATCTACGACCCGGACTTCATTGCTGCAAACCAGGAAGCTCGTGCTAACAATCTGATCAAGGGCACCAAGAAGGAGCAGATGGAGAGAATCATCGAAGACATCAGGTAAAACGTAGAACTGATGTTATGGCTGAACTTTTTCCAGAGCCTGAGATTTAGTGAAAAACCTTCCTTCTATTCAAAGATCAGTGGCTATTGGCATTTAACTTACAAGTCATGCTCTCACCCACCTTACTCTATCTCATATTTCCTTTTACACGGCTTCTCCAGTGTCTCTAACTGTTTAAGCTTTTCTCTGATTCCAGGACTTTCAAAAAGCAGAGCAAGGTCGACAAGGTTGTGGTGCTGTGGACCGCAAACACTGAGCGTTACAGTGATGTGATCGTTGGCCTCAATGATACAAAGGAGAGTTTGTTTGCCTCTTTGGAGAAGGGAGAGACGGAGATATCGCCATCTACCTTGTTTGCTCTTGCTTGTATTCATGAGCAAGTTCCTTTCATCAACGGCAGCCCTCAGAACACTTTCGTTCCTGGTGAGAGCAGCTTGCTCTCTTCTCAAATTGAAAGCACTCTTTTTGGTAGAAGGCTGTTTTTGGTTATGTTGTCCTTGAGTGGTAACTCAAAGGAGACCTTGGGGTGTGGACTTTGTACTAGTGCCTAAGAGACGTTAGAATGTAGGAAAATTCATTTGGAAGTTGGTAAATGTGGTGCCAGGTGTGATTGAGTACGCTATTGAGAAGAACTCTCTCATTGGAGGTGACGATTTCAAGAGCGGGCAAACCAAGATGAAGTCCGTCTTGGTGGATTTCCTTGTTGGTGCGGGCATCAAGGTGAGATTTTTATTTATGTGTGATGGGACGCCAGCTTCTTCAGCAAAATAGATTGCAATCTTTACTGGGATTTTTGACTCTCTGGTACTGGTGATTGGTGCAATTTGTTTCTTCATCTGAAAATTCTGTTTTGAATCGCTGTGTACGCAGCCTACTTCAATTGTGAGCTATAACCATCTGGGCAACAACGACGGAATGAACCTGTCAGCTCCTCAGACGTTCCGCTCCAAGGAAATCTCCAAGAGTAACGTGGTAGATGACATGGTGGCCAGCAATTCTGTTCTTTATGCACCTGGCGAACACCCAGATCATGTCATTGTGATCAAGGTAATCTTCAACAAATGCGTAAATTCACACGTGTCATGTTGCCAAACGGCAAAGTGTAATTGAAGCTTACGTGGCATTTTGAAGATTTAAGAGTATATTGTCACTGGGCTGTCTAAAAGTAATATACAATTTTGTTTCAGAGTATCACACCTCTGCCACGTGTGGTTACTACGACTGTTTCTCTGAATTGTTTCTCAGTACTTGCTACTAAAGTGATCTCGTGGCTCTGTGGAACAGTACGTGCCCTACGTTGGTGACAGCAAGAGGGCTATGGATGAGTACACGTCAGAGATCTTCATGGGAGGCCGCAACACCATCGTCATGCACAATACTTGCGAAGACTCACTGCTGGCAGCTCCTCTGATTTTAGATTTGGTCTTATTGGCGGAGCTTTGCACACGGATTCAATTCAAGGAAGACGGACAGGTAAACCACCTACTCAGATTCGTGCCCTGTTTGTCTAAAACAAGAAAAAAAAATTGAACCGTTTTAAGAAAAAACCTCCTAATGAATCAAGGAGAAAATTCTGTTCATAACATTGAAATGTTTGCCTGGATCAATCTCATTCACTGAAGAGCCACTTGTTACGCTTTCAGAGCGCGTAGGAAGAAATCTAAAGATTTTTTTTTTGGCGTTTGCAGGAGAAACTGCATTCGTTCCACCCAGTGGCCACAATGCTGAGTTACCTGACAAAAGCACCTTTGGTGCCACCGGGTACGCCCGTGGTAAATGCCTTGGCCAAGCAGCGGGCCATGTTGGAGAACATCATGCGAGCTTGCATCGGCTTGTCCCCGGACAACAACATGATGCTGGAATACAAGTAGTAGCCAAAGTGGGTTTGCGTGCTGCAACTTGACTGAAAGAAAGAAAAAGCTCTTTCATGTGGAACAGTATGTGTTCCATTCTCACCATTTCCCGGCCTTTTGCTGTTTTTCCTTTTTTGTTCTACGAAGGAGGCTGCTGTCAAGGTCGTAGTGTCGAGGAGAAATGCAGGTCGTGATTGCTGTGGGCGAGACTGTCGATTCAGTAGGCAAAATAGAGCGTGGAAAGAAAGGAAATGTTTTTGGTCAGCAATGGAGTATTGCTTTTGCCATTCCTGAGGATGTTTGCAGCAAAGCTTATACTATTGAAATCATCCATTTGGGACTTCATCACACATTTTGTAAGAGCAAGTTTGATATGCTCTGTGGAATGATTTTTTGAATTTGTGACTATGATGATGATGATTTGCATTTTACACCAGTGATTACTGTTTTCATGCCCAATTTGTTGCACTTGGTATTTACTGGGTTTCTATGTAATTTAACCACCAAAAGTGCCTGGTATGAGGGAGGATGTAGATTGGAGCTTTTGAAACAAAGCAAACTGTGGCTTGTTCAAAATGTATACGGAAAATCTTCGTTTTTTGAATTTTTCATTTCCTTCAATTGCAACATGAACTAATTTTACAACCTTGTATACAGGAACTAATTTAGAGCCTTGTATATAAAATTATCATGCTTCTAGTGTTTCAATAGTACACAAAAGTAACTTCTATATGACATTTGGATGATTGAAAATTTTGGTATAAACATATTTGGTAGCAAGTTTGCAAATTTGTTTGTGATCCAAGTATTAGACGTTGTCATTCTTAGGGGGTTAAGAGGCAACATTTAGGCCAACGTGAATGGAAGGATTGATAGCAGATAAGAGTGTTGGATACTTAGAAATCCACTTTGAATTTTGAAACGCTAGGAAGTGAAACTTCACTACTTGAAGCATGAAAATGAACCTCCAGTTGTAACTAAGATGAGATTTCATTGAAAATGGTTGCTTGCTCTCTTCAAGTGCTGCATTCAAGATTGAAAAAAAAAATTGAAAAATGTGAGTATAGTAATACTTGTTCAATACTGGGAACTCCTAATGATGGATATAGCTACTTTGTTACTTATAATTTATTTGTTTTGGACCTCAAGGAAGGAAGCTTTGCATTGAGAAAATTTATCTTGAAGGAGTTTGAGTAGGTACAGTATCACTAAAAAGCTCCATTTTGTTAATTTCAAACGTTGAGAAAGCATTCACCATGTTCAACGATCTTGTGGGGGCAAGTTAACCCCTAAATGCTTACGGCACCAAATTTTGGTGTTTGCAATACTCTGAAGTTCAATAAACTTAACTAAGTTACTATTTTTAGTAATTTTCATTTTGGATTTATTCTTTGTGAAGTTTAATTTTAGGATCAACAATATGATTTTGAAAATGATCAATTATGAGTTTTTTATTCAAGCTTTTGTGCAAGGGTCTTGACTTTCTCTAGTGTTGAGAGCTCTTGGAAATGAGCCTCAAATACACTAGATCTTGGAGAAAAATTTACATAAAAAATTCATTTGAAAATTTTATAGAAAAGATTTTGAAAAGCTATAAAGTGATCGGGGTTATGTGTGTTATTTCCTTAAACCTTATAATTTTTTGATGGTCATTTTTTTAGATCCAACATGTGAAAAGAGGATTCAAAGGCTTCAAGTCATTTTTGTTGTTTTAACACCCTCATGATTAAACATTATAATCTTTCAATCCATAAGTGATATTGTTGTGTTTTCTTTTCTTTTGTGACCTAACATATCTAGTTTGAACTTGTACGGTTACAATTCAAAAAGAATATGATACAGCTTATTAAAATGTTTCCTTTTTGTTCAATTTGAAGCAAATTCCTAAAAGCCCAAAAAAGGCCTCAGGCATTTAGGGGTTAAGCAATTAGAGAGCATTCCTCTCCTAGCAAGCTTTGCTACTATAACAGAATACTATCAATTCAGTCATTTTTGTCAATTAGGACATGTAAATTTGGACATTTTTTTGTCAAATGGGATGCTTTTTTGTCAATTTGGACATATTTAGTCAATTAGGACGTGTCCATTCAGATACTATTTCTTTGTAGCTTTGCCCATACAACGTACCATTTTTGCCATTAATATTTAAATCATCAATAATGAGGAGTTGGCAACATTCACAAACTACGCACAAATATGGTACTTTTTGCATGAAATTTGAGGTGCCCAAATAGCAACGCCAAAGCTGGAGATTTTGCATATATTTGGTAAATGGGTTATTGATTTTTGAATGCATGTGTCACTAACACAAAGACTAAAAATACAATTAATCTCTCACATGGAAGTTTTTTGGAGGTTTTTAGAGAGATAGAGGGAGTATTTTTTTTTTGTCTTTGAAGGGGTTAATCTGACTGATTGAACAGCAGGACTACAGCAAACCCAGCTACTATGGCTTGAAAGGAAGACATCCCGTTTATTAAGTGCAGCATGTGTGAGGCCATCACTAAGCAGCTGGTACGGCAAGCCAAGGAAGAACGTGAGTAATCTGCTTACAAGAAGGCATACCTGATCTTGAAGCTCTCAAAACTCAAAATCCAATTTAAGGAGCAGGGTCTTTTGCAAGTTGTTTAAGTTCGGAAATCCCTCTCGGAGGCAGCTGCCATGTCAGTAGGCGTGTCTTGACCATGGAGCTCACCACTTATGTGAAACGTGTGAGACAAAATAATGCTTTAGTTGTTCACACTATGTCCTTGAAACTTGGTTTGTAAAGAGCCAAAATAAATATTGAAAAAGGGCCTAGAATGTCTTATGCAAAAGAATTGTTCAAACTCAGTTTCCAAGTTGTGCTTCCGTTTCTGCGGCTGCACCAAATCTTGAGGCAAAATCCCAGTTTCTTGGGAACAGAATTTTCCCAAAAGTGCTGCCACACAGACATTTGTAAGTGAACCGGGAGATGGACCCGGGACACAGTGCAAGGCAATAAGTCCCAATTTTCAACCTCCCTAGTGATCAGAGTTTGAGAAATTCAGCGAGATTTCGCACTTCATATGGATCTCGGACTGTGTGAACTGTCCTCAAAGGATATTCATGGATTAAATTAAGTGCCAACGTAACCAAGCTGTACTCAAAACCAATCCTGAAACTCAAGTCTAAGTCCCAGAGCAATCAATAAACAGTGCGAGAGCAACCCATATATATCACAACTTCAAACTTGGCGCGCCAAAAGCCCAAAACAGAAACTAATCAAAATAAAATTTTCGTAATCGATAGAATAACGAAGGTAAACATTCAAGTGACTAATTGACGATGGATATGACAAGAAGATCACAAACCAGTCTCAAATCTTTCCCAAACTCGCACTCTAACCTCTACAAAACTGACACGTCAAACCGTCAATGTATCGTCTCTGACAATGATTCAGGAAGAAGAGTTCACCAATTTGTGTGTAACTGCTCGTTGTTGACTTACTCTCAAATTATCACCGTTGTTGACTTACTCTCAAATTATCACCGTTGTTGACTTCCTCAATTGGGTGAACGCATTAATTAAGCCAACAATTATTTAACCAACGTTCAACTCATGATGTCCAGAGCAGTATCCCGCACTATCCACCATCCACCCACCAGTGATCCCAACTATGATTTTCACTTTGAGTACAAGCGGCTAAAAACACTGCTAAAAAGTTAAAATTTTCAAATTCAACGCTGTAAAGTTCACAAGCTTTTTAGCTGCATAATTTTGTGGTTAACAAACCTGCTAAATTTAGCTTGTTTAAAGATCGCTTCGGCACCCACTCACTCACCCACTCTTTTTTTCAACAGCAACCATACTTATTCAAACAGCTGACAATCAGCAGAAGTGGATACGATTTCTGACCCGAGCAATACCAGGAGCGGCGATCGTCTACAAAATTCTCTTGCCAAGGATGCTATAAATCCTTCGTCACCCTCCCTCCAATGCACATCTCCACCACCCAGTTGCTGCTTGTGTTTGATCTGAGCTCCAGATACCTTCGCATCAATCCTTCATTGTTCCAGTCCTCCGCTAGCTCGGTGCAACTGACGATGGCAATGCATTCAGGCGCCATGAAGCTCCAGGCCGTAGCAGCTGCTCTGTGCCTGGTGCTGCTGCTGGGGGCATCGGAGACGGTGCTCACGGCGTCGGCGGCGGGGTGCGACGTCTACAAGCTGGCGCCGTGCATCGCAGCCAGCAAGAATGCCAACGTGGCGCCGTCCAGGCAGTGCTGCACCAACGTAGCCAGCTTGGGCAAGGGGCAGGCGGGAGCCAATTGTTTGTGCTCGTTGCTCAGCAGCCCGCTGGCGAAGGCGCAGGGCGTGGTGCCGCGCATCGCCCTCGCCATCCCTCAGAAGTGCCGCATTGCCGTCCCCAAAGGCTTCGTGTGCCAGGGTAACTTAATTAGTCCTCCCCCTCCACCACTCCTCTGCTTGCTTCCTAGTCAATTAGTCATGGAAATTCTACTCTGTTTGCGCCATCTGATCATAGAACGCTCCAAGGATGAACTCCATGGGTAGGTTGCACCTGTCATCGATGAACATGAAGTATATATATGGTGCTGATCGCCAGGGGAATTCTATTTCATGAGGGGATCTGTGAGCAACAGTGAGCAACAGCGTTCTTTAAACTGGCTAAATTTTGCAGCATTGCCAACAAAATTTTCATGCAGCTAAAAAAAGTAAACTTTTCAGTGTTAAATTTGATGGTATTAGTTTGTTAGCAGTGTTTTTAGCCACTGATGCTAAAAGTGAAAAATAATATTTGGGATCATTGGTGGGCAATGAGCCTGGATTTTCAACAAAATAATAAATTTCACCTATAACCGTGTACATAAGGTCCTATGATTGTGCATTTTAAACTACCAGAAGAAATTGCTGTTTTTTCAGTTGTTCCATGGATTTAGTGTAAAGAATTTGTTCTTGCTCAGCGTCGTCCGTGATCGCCCTTGTCTGCACACTGTACTGTGCAGGAATTCGTGTCCCTGGGAGCTAAGCGAATCGATCAACCGGGTTGAGAGGGTAGTTTTATCAGGCTCTGCTCAGAACTCAGAAGTACTAAAGTTTATGCTACTTCAAAAGATGCTGTTGAAGACGGAGGGATAGATTCTTGAAGGACCTCGATCTACTGCAGTACCTATAAGTGCAGGATGGTAGAGTCTGTTTAAATCTGGATCATACCCGTACTTATAATAAAAAGAAATCCAGCGCTCTTTTGAAATGCATGCCTTCGCTCTTAGAATTTGCATGATCAGCCAGCTCACTCTATGATATCATGTTCTCATGATTATTTGATGTCTATTGATTGTTTCTGAATGATTCGTTTCTGTCTACCAACTATCTATCTATCTTGTACAGATATACCTGCTATTGATCTCCGACCAATTACTATTGTGGCTATCATACAATTTTGTGGAATCCTTGCTCAATCATACTCTTTGTCGGATGACGCCTCGAATGTATCTTCGTAAGAAGCTGCAGAACATGAAATCTGTTTCTAGCTTGTATCATGATTATTTGATGTACACGAGTGGTTTCCACCTAACTCTCTTCAAATCTAGCAAATTCCACTTTGATGTTATTTATTTTACTTTAGAAAGACCAAAAACTCAGAAGTTGGATTTGACATATGAAACTGTGCATTGAAAACATTTGCAATTTTTTTAAAATTAATTCAGATTGAACTTGCATATGAACATCTCAGCCCTTATATTGAACTTGTAAAATAATAGTCATGGTTCATTACTTCTACAATAGGGGAACAAATGGAGTAGGAAATTTCAACCCAGCATCGAACACCCCGCAAATCCATTCTTGTGAGATTCCAAGGGTTACAACCAAACTTGAAGATGTGAGATTGTACTCGAAGATGTTATGCATCTTCAAGTTTGATTGTAGCGTCTCAAATGAATGGATATGTGAAGAGTTGGATACTTGTGTGTTAGGTTGAGAGTTTCCCAATCTTTGTATCCCTCCGCTATACAACATGATATGTTTTCCAAAGCTTGAAAATTGCACAAGAAATGTAATATTCATTAATTTGGGGAAAAACCTCAATTTTGAAACTTTTAAAATTTTCAGAGATTTTTCATGATTTAGAGTGAAATTTATGATGATTTCTTCAAGACCTTACATCAACAATGAAATATCTTTAAAGGATTATCAAAAAATTCACTTCAAATCACCAAAATATTTTTACAAATACAAAATTTCGTACCCCATAATCCGTTTTGGGAAAGTGTTTTTCCCACACTAATGAATATTGAGTTCTTTATGATTATACAACTAGTTCAAAAGGAATATCATGACAATCCTTTTGATATTTCCTTTGCTATGATATTAAATCTCCCATATTATATCAATCGATATTTACTATGTAAAAAAAATACAACGAGAACTTTAAACCATTGTAACATTAGCAAAATTTTGAGCCCTCCAAAAGGTCCCTAACTCCACTTGAGAGATGTGCATATAGAGAAAAGAGCTACCATTTTTTACTGTTGGAATTTGCCATTTCTGACATTTGTAGTGTGTCATATGATGTGCCACGACGGTTTTATTATTATTATTATCAATATTAATATTTATTGTTTTGTTCACTTCCGTTATGTAGAACAGTAGAATGTTTTAGGGGCCCTCTCAAGGGTTCAGAATTTTGCTAATGAAATGGTGGTCTACACTCTCTCTTTTTTTCACTTGTCAAACTATTCAACATCAATTACGTGAGTAGTTTCTTATAATATCCTGTCATGTAGTAATATAACGGTGTATGCTTGTGTAATTGAGAATCAAATGGATAGTCTTTCATGATAATTGGTTCTGGTCACAATTGTGATAAATACAAATTCCAATAAAAATCCAAAAACTCTAAACACCTTACATTTGATAAAACATACTAAGGTGGAAGCACCCATATCCAATACTTAAGTGATCTTGTAACAAACTACAAATTAAGAGTTTGAGGCAAAATTGATTTTTCTCATGTAGGCAAATAAGAGATATTGGGATTGCAAATTTTTCACAATTTTATTTGTAAAAACTGAAATTACTGTGAATTTTGGGAGTCAAAAAGTGCTTTGGGCTCATGGCAAGTGTTTAGATGTATGCAATTCCACCAAATGAATTGTCAAACTATTTTCAAATCATTTTTTTCTACCTCACTTTAGGACATGTGACATGACTTTTGTGGCCCCAACCTTGAAAAGGACAATAAAACACATTCCAAAGCACCTATCCTTACTCATGGTGGAAATAACCCACCTTATTATTTGGGTATGATCTAGAGCGTTGGTGGAAATGGGTGCTTCCACCTTAGTGTCACATTGTTATTGCACTCTCTAACATCAAACTATGACATATTTAAGAATGTGATCAGATTATTCTTAAAATAATCAAATAAGTACATAATTTTGTTGATAAGAAAATGTTGTATGAAGCCTTTCAATCCCAAGGCCTTAAATACAGGAAGTGCAATAATATTATGAATACAACCGTAGACAACAAACCCTCTAAAATTCAATCACTCCAATCTTGTGACTTTTAAACAACTTTCCATTTAATATATGATAATAAATTCATTGGCTATGGTAAAAAAAAATATTCACGTATTGTTTTCTAGCTACAAGGGAAAATTGTTAATTTGGTCATTTTTTTGTCAATTAGAACATGTCAATCAAGACACTTTTATGTCAATTTGGACACGTTTAGTCAATTAGAACGTGTCAATTTGGACACCATTTCTTTGTAATGTATATCTAAAGGACAGATTAGTACAACATGTGTTGTTGTTGGAAATGCCAAAACTCAATTGTGACAGATTTTTAGAAAAGTGTTCAACTTACCATTGTGGTAGCAATGACCACTATTATTAATGGGAAATTTCATGGATACCCCTATAGTTTGCAATATTTACATGAATACTCTAGATTTTTCAGAAACTACATAAATACTCTTGGACCAAAATTTTCAAGCATTTGTTTGTTGTGCATGCACTTCCCTTCTTCTTTTGTGCACACATTGTTTCCTTTTTGTTTTATTACATTCCCTTCTTCAAAATTGGTTATGAAAGAAGTACAAGCACAACAATTTAATGCCTAAAACTATGGTCAAAGGGTATTTTTTGTAATTTCTGAAAAAGCAGGGGTATCAATGTAAATATTTGCAAACCTCAAGGGTATCCATGAAATCTTCCCTAATATTAATACAACCACAAATTAACCTGCTGAATTGAAGAAACCAAAAACTTGCATTGATATATAGATTAGTATGTGGTGTGTTATTTTCTACACTGTATTTGCCCAAATTGTGTTATCCCTTACCCTCTAAGGAATACCAATAGTTTCAGTATGTTTAAAACTAAGCAAGGGATGCTTATTTATTTATTTATTTATTAAGGTAGTGCAGAATTTTAATTTAAATCATCAGTTAAATTGAGTGATTACAAGATACTTTGTATTCATACAATGGTGGCAACAAAAATGTTATTATTATCTTTAGTAATAAAGTTTATTACATATTAGCTTATAGAAACAACCACGTGGAAACAACGATACTGTTACAAAATATTCTTTGTCATATTGACAAAACAAAATAATACACTCTAATGTATACATATCAATTTACTAAACAACTGAGGATATTGAATCTTCACCAAAGCAATTGATAGTTAATGATTATGAACTTTTGTAATAATCTTGCATTTCAACTTTCTCAAGCCTGTATGGACCATATTGCCTATTTTTATTCCATATTCACTATTTTGAAGCAATGCAAAAGGTGTATTGAAATGGCATTTCACATATGTGGAGTTTAGAAAAGTAGCCTAGTGAAACTTCAAATAAGGCAGTTTGATTCAAGAAAAAATGTATGGAATTAGCAATTTAAATTGTGTTTTATGTCTTTTTGTATTGAATTGGTATTGGAGACTACAACCGTATGGGTTCATCTCAAAATTTTCACATAGAAAGTGTATGATTAGAGTATTAATGTTTTATTGTTTCATTCTCAGAATAATATTTAATATTAAAACAACATAGATCCAAGCTAGTAGTACAATTCATATACTTTTGTGTAATTCATTTTTAGAGAAACACCTTTGCTTGGAATTTTATGGTGATGGCTACAGCTATAGAAGGGTTTGATTAATTCATCCACTAGTTGAGCTTGTTATTAAACAATCCATAGAAAAGCGTATAAGGTTATTTCAATTAGTGCAAGTTTTGAATAATACAATATTTTTTCAAAATAATTTGGATAAATTATGTCTAATTGATGTGAAAGTATAGCATGCATGAGCCTTGTTCTCTAATTTTGGGTTTTAGTCACAACCTTTTGTTGCCTCTGAAATCTCAACTTGTTAACAAATCCTCTAAATTATAACATCCTTCACTCCTCTTTAATTGATACTTGTACTTTCAAAATCTCACTAAAAATATTGACCACTTAGTCATGCTATTTGATATAGTTTTTTAGATATTGCAGCCTGTAGCAAACCAAATTCACTTAAATTATTGTGAACTAATTTGATTAAAGTGCCTTGCAAATTCACTTATTTTTTGAACTAGTACAAATTAGCATTCTTTGTGGAGGGTGCATTAACTGAAACAAGTAGTGAAACGATAATAAAATGTTTGAATTTTCTTTTTAACTTCAAGTTTTTAGTTAATTAGTTTGTTTATTTGGATGTTTGTTTGTTACATTGAAATCTCCTTGAGTGTGTGTCCCCTTGTCACATGCTTGGTACCATTGGAAAGCTCTTGGCAAGGAGGGGTGCACGGGCTTGGTTTTGTGACATTTGGGCCTATGATAGGAAAATTATTGAATTTTAAAAAAAATGGATTAAAATTTTAGGAAATTACTAGCTGGCCAAAGTCAAGTTCCATGTAAAAATAGGGTAGAGTACAAGTTTAACTAATGGGTAACTTGGATGTCCACTCAAAAATAAAGTAGAGGACAAGTTTAATTGAAGTAAAGTACGAGGTTAACCACAAGTGACATGAGGAGATGACATGATGAATAAAAATTGGGCCAATTGCACAAGGCCACACTAGTTTCATAATTAAGGAAAAATCTTTGAGACCCTTGATAGAGTGCAGGCACCCAAGCTAACGTAGTTTTCCCAGGAAGGAGAGATGACGTGGACAGGGCAGGACATGGTGGAAAAAACACAGTGCGGCTAGGAACTGGGAAGGAAAACCTTTTGCTAAGGTAGCGTGCTCATAAACTATCCATCAAAGGGCTAAAACTGAATTTTGGGGAGGAGAAACTTCTTGAATTATTTTTCAGTAAAATTTTCCTTGAAAGACAAGAAGAATTAGCATATTACCCAAGTTGTTTCATATTTTTCAAAGTTTTGTGAAATTAGTAATGAAATTTTGAAGTGAAAAGACCATAGGTGTCTAAACCTGCCCACCTCCTCAAATGTACATCACCTGTACATGACTGAAAGGTTATGAAAAACAAAATGTACCAAATGGAGTACATTTAGTGAGGTGAGCGATTTTAGAGCTTACCCTCCCCCCCCCCCCCCGAGACCGATGACCGTGGATTGCGAGGTTTGCTGAAGCTCGGTGGGAGAGACAAAGGCCACGCACGCAATAACGGATTCACTCGCACACACGCCCCACGACTAGAATCTTGTAATTTGGCGCCGTCATCATCATCACCACCGTTGCAGATTTGCTCGAGCTGGGCCCCTCCTCTCTCGATTCCCTTATTCCCTCTTTGGCTCTGCTCTCATCTCTTACGCTCTCTCATTCCCACCTCTGTCGCTCCCCCTCGTCTGTATTTTGCTTTTATTGTTCGTGTTGCAGAGAATCTTGTAGCTCGTGCTGCTGCTATGGAGTGAGTGCAAGGGCGGGGATTTATTCCTGGTGTGGTGGTGAGCCATGGCGACACTGCAGATGTCCAGGCTTCAGGGCTCTCGAAGCCTTTGCCAATTGCCGACCGAGAGTCACCGGTTTCTGTCGAATGCGCCCACCTCTCTTTCTTCTTGCAGGAGCCGACGAGCTTGGCCTTGCAATCCTAAGCTCGAAAGCAACAACAGCAACAACATGAGGCTGGCAGCTTGTGCGTTTCCTGTGAATTCCGGAGAGGAGGAGAGTGATGGAGCTCGTGGTATGGAATGGTTGAGCCCTACGTCCGGGAATCCCATGGAGAAACGCATTCAGGAAAGGGAGGGCGACGCCTGGCGAGAGGAGTGCGGCGTGGTGGCCATCTTTGGTGATCCGGAGGCGAGCAGGCTGTGTTACTTGTCGCTGCATGCGTTGCAACACCGGGGTCAGGAGGGCGCTGGCATCGTCACGGCCAACGAGCAAACCCTTCATGCCGTCACAGGTACAGTACCACATGCTGAAATTGTGGTAAGCAACTTAATACTTTTTGTTGATTTCGCCTTAAACCCCTCACAAAAAGAACAAAAGGGTCTCGAATTGTGTGCATCTTATGCTTGCACGTCTAAAATTCAATTGAAAATAAGTAAGTTACTTCTCCAAGAATTTCGCTGGTACCCACTTCAACACAACATGCACACACGAGTACGTACACATAATTTATCGGAACAACAACAGTCTCTGCTATTAGGGTTTTAATTACAGGTTTATACCTATACCTCTCCCTTAAAGCTGCTTTCAGTCGGTGAAACATTACGAGTTCCACTACTCCAGTTATATGTACATATTTTAACCAGCAAATGTAGTGTCCTTCTTTGAGTTTGATCTTGATATCGTCTGAATTATGTTTCTGACATTATGATATGTCAAATCCTAATATCGAATCTTTGCAATAGAGTTCAATTCTAGGTGCGTTTCTGATTACAGTTTCGAAAAAAAAGATTGTGAGAGAATTTCATGGATACCCCTGAAGTTTGCAATGTTTGCACAGATACCCCTGCCTTTTCAGAAATTGCACGAATAGCCTGGGACCTAAATATCCAAGCGTTTGGTTTTGTTGTGCATGCCACTTCCCTTTTTCCTTTATGCGCAGTGTTGCTTCTTTTTTGTTTCATTACGTTCCCTTCTTCAACACTGGTCATGAAGGAAGTACGAGCACAACAATTAATTGCCTACAAGTTATGGGCCACGATTATTTGTGCAATTTCTGAACAAGCAGGGGGTATCTATGCAAATATCGCAAGCTTCGGGGATATCTATAAAATATTCCCTTCTTTCATTACACATCCAGCTAACAAGATGCCCTTTCTAAGAAATTCTGGTGCTCCCTCTGTTTTGTGAGATTGTTTTGCGGGGGAGTGTTTTGTTGTGGAGGTCCTTGAGCCTCTGTGAATTCAATTGAAGCTATTATTACAACAGAATGTAGTTACTTGGGTTAATTATTGTATCTGTGTTTTGACCCTTTGTTGAAGTTCTAGGTCAGAATCATGTGACGTTGACCATTTCTGTCGATTTCTACTTCGTGGTTGCGCTCCCTGAAATTTGGTGAACCAAAATTATTGGTTGATGTGTTACGGAACTTCATATCGGCTTTTGAAGTACGGGAAATTTGGATTAATTGTGCACTTATTCTGGTCGGTTCTCGTTGGAAGTGTTATGATGAGATACCATTATTCTGTGCTGGGAATTTTATGTTATGTTGAAGCTTATTTCTCATTAAAACGTAATGTAATATTTTCCTGAACAATCATGTGTCGCCTGTGATTATATGATGTATCTAGTGATGAACGTCGAAAATCTCACTGAAAACAAGGATATTCATATCACTGTACGTAGTTCTTTTCACTTGTGTCTAATGAGTGAAAGTTTATCATACAGTCGAAGTTTCTTATATTGCGTGAGCAACGGCACAAGGAGATACCAACTTTGTTACAGTATGAAAAATTATTTCGTTGGTGTGATTAATCCGTGGGCGGGGGTTTACTTTGTAGTTAATGACATGTCTATTGTTTTTAATCTCTGTTTTTTCTTGCTTTTTGTAATCTATCCGGTGATAATTTTAGGGTTTTGAAGTTTTGGTGATGCTTTTTTCTTATAGTGGTATAATTTGTGTGGTGATTCCAGGGATGGGGCTGGTGAGTGAAGTATTTGACGAAAGCAAGTTGAAGAAACTGCCGGGGTCTTCTGCAATTGGGCATGTCAGGTATGCGACAGCAGGGGCTTCGGTGCTGAAGAACGTGCAGCCGTTTGTAGCTGGATACCGGTTTGGTTCACTGGCTGTGGCGCACAACGGGAACCTGGTGAACTACTCCGAGCTCAGGGCTAAGCTCGAGGAGAACGGCTCCATTTTCAACACATCGTCAGATACTGAGGTTAGCCCCTTTCCATTCCCCTCTTAGCCCATTTTCTAAGCAATTTATCACATTTTTTCTTGAGAGTGTTCATGTATCCCTTGCTTTTATGAATCGTAGAATGTGGTATTTACCAGTCCTGTTTTTGCAATTTGGTCAAAGACTTAACATGATTCACGTCTGTGTCTATAGATTATGTTACGCTATGCTGCCTTTTAACTCCATGTTTGTTGTTTGACTTGCAGGTAATCCTCCACCTCATCGCCATTTCGAAAAAGCGTCCCTTTGTCGCTCGATTGGTGGATGCCTGTGAGCAGCTGGAAGGCGCGTACTCTCTGGTCTTTCTTTCCGAAGATAAGGTGGTCGCCGTCCGGGACCCTCACGGCTTCCGCCCTTTGGTTATGGGCAGGAAGAGCAATGGAGCTTACGTCTTTGCCTCCGAAACCTGTGCTTTGGACCTCATTGAGGCCGAGTACACCCGTGAGGTAAAAAAGACACGACTTGCCAAAGAATTCTATATTCCTTGTTGCATGAACTCAGCTCTCAACCTTAAACGTTACTATTTGGTTCGAAACCAGGTCTCAATTGAAATTCACTATTAGCCTATGAGCGCCACTAAGTGCCATATAATTTTCGCACTTTCACTTTGAAACCATGAATTTGCTGTTGATATTGTCGGTGATGGAAATGCCAGGTGCAACCGGGAGAGATGATAGTGATTGACAGGAACGAGGGGTACAGTTCGTCGTGTCTGATGCCACGGGTGGAGAGAAAAGCCTGCATTTTCGAGCACATCTACTTCGCTCTTCCCAACTCCATAGTGTTCGGGAGGTCCGTGTATGGCTCCCGGTATGCCTACGGCCAGATTTTGGCAGAGACGGCGCCTGTGGAGTGTGACGTGGTGATAGCGGTACCGGACTCGGGAGTGGTGGCGGCTCTGGGCTACGCTGACAGAGCCAAGGTGCCCTTCCAACAAGGCTTGATTCGATCGCACTACGTGGGCAGGACTTTCATTGAGCCCTCGCAGAAAATCCGGGACTTCGGTGTGAAGCTGAAGCTGGCACCCGTAGCGCATGTGCTCAAGGGGAAGAGAGTGGTCGTGATCGACGACTCCATCGTCCGCGGCACCACCTCCATCAAGATTGTGCGTCTCCTCAAAGAGGCTGGCGCCACTGAAGTCCACATGAGGATTGCCAGCCCCCCTATCACCGGGTCTTGCTACTATGGTGTGGATACTCCAAGCAAGGAAGAGCTTATCTCATACAGGTGCTCACTACTCCCTCTGTCCCTCTGAAAACGTCCAAAAAGCTTCCTTGCGAAGGATTACCTGTGTTTTTAGTCTTTGTGCTAGTGACACTTGCATTCTGGAATCAATATACCATCCACCGAATGTATGCAAAATCTCCAGCTTTTGTTGTTGCCGTTTGGGCACCCGAATTCCATGCAGAGAGTACCATATTTGTGCATGTTGCCAGCTCCTCCTCGTTATTGATGATTTAAAGATTAGTAGGAACAGTGGTACCTCATATGGGCAAGGCCGAGCTTGCTAGGAGAGGAATGCTCTCTAATTGCTTTACTTGCCCCCATGACATCATTGAACATGACAAACGCTTTCTCAGCATTTGAAAGTGGTACAAGAAATATGTCTGATTTGGAGGTGGGAGCCTTTTAGTGGTACAAGAAATATATCTGATTTGGAGCTGTTTAGAGGGACAGAGGGAGTAGTTTGTAGGAATTTTCAAACCTTCTTTCTAATACACTTTTGAATTTGGTGAACTATTTTCAAATGGTCTTGTGACGTGTGTGTATGTGTGCGTGTGTGGGGGTCAGGCTGGACGTGGAAGACACGCGAAAGGTGCTTGGTGCAGACACGCTTGCGTTTCTACCGCTTGAGCGACTGCGGGGAATGCTTGGCGAGGAAGCTCCCAAGTTTTGCGATGCCTGTTTCTCCGGAAACTATGCAGTCCCGCCCAGAGACTTGACCAAGTTGAAAGAGGAAACGATGAAGCCTGTGCAAATCGTGAACGAAAGCTTCGAGGGAAAGATTGAGGCTACTCCGGAAGAGGCACGTGCTGCTCAGAAGGAGGCATCTGCTCGTGCCATCGTTAACTGAAGCTTTTTTTGGAAACTGCTGTTTTGCATTAACTCTAGCTGGAGCTTTTGTAGTTCGAAGTACTTAGCATTCTCTTGAAATGCCACAACCCTCATATTTCTGTTTTTGCTTTTTTTTCGATTTTCTTGTGAGGAGGAGAAGCACTCTGCGTTTGTGGATGATGGCCTGAACTTTGGACAGAAGGAGAACGACGATGAAGAAGAGAGTGATGAACAACGGGAGTAAGTCCAGCTGAGGACCGGCATGGAATTTTGAACACTTTAAAGATGAAGTGGTGGTGGGCGGGGGAGGAAATGCTGGACCTGCAGTTGTAGATGAGAAATAGGTCCATGGAGGAAGTTGCAGGCCTTTCTTGGAGCATTGTTTTTGGAACCACATTACAATCAGTGCGTTTTTGAAGCAAAATTTTCTGAACGCTACTGCAATTTATCCTTCCTGTGGTTGTGAGGGCGAGTCCAATTCTTGCTGCTGTTGATAATTATATGGTATGTGTATGTGTACATGTGTAGTAGCGGTTGTTGCCCTATCAGTCTGCTGATGTCTTGTGCAAAGAATGTGCTATGCAGAATTTTGTAACTGTTTATGTAAAATCTGGATTATGCAAATCATAGCGGGTCGGATGTATTTGCCATTCTTCATTTTTTTCATCAAAAAACCTGTTGAAGAATGTTTGGAGGCGAGCTACTCCTCTGCAAAGTTGGGTACTATTTCTGTAATTGTGCATCTGCTATGCATGGAATGCTCTACCTTCTCAGGTGTGGTCAACAGTGATTTTTTGGTCACCAATTTTTTTGGAAAAGGAACATGTTAAGGTAGGCGCACCCATTACCACACAGCGCTCAATTCTGCTCTCGTGTACTAAAGGTGTAACACAAATGTATTTCCCTTGTTTATGAAGGCAGCATTGAGTGCGGTGTAAGTGATGGTTTGGTAACCACAAAACATGGATTTTTAAACGAAGTTGTTAAGTTTGACACAAGGCCACGCCACACAAAAATAAACCGGCTTTTCAAAACGGCTTCTAAAAACAGTGTTTGTAAAAAACAGGAAGCCGTATTTACTTCTTTTTTTGTATAAAAGTAGGTTCTTTGAATGTTCACGCACAAGTTTCTGGTATGTCCCAAACTAACGGTTTTGAGTGTTCACAAACTGGCATCTCCAACCTTTTGCCCTTGAATGGTGAAGAGGTTATTTGTAGTAGAACAATAGATGAAACCTTAGCCCCTCCCCACTCAATGGGTCCAAATTGGGCCCCTCTGAATTTTATTTGAAGATGCACAACCTTTCTACAAGATTTTTTTTAGTAATTATTATTATTTTAAAACTCTTATTGAAATCTAGTTTCAATATTAGGAGTATGATTTTGAAAATGAATTAAAGGGACTTGTTTATTCAAGATTTTGTGCAAGGGTGTCCATTGCAAATCTTCACTTTCTAATGTTGAAGGCTCTTGGAAATGAGCCTCAAGTACACTAGAACTTGGAGAAAAAATCACATTAAAAATTCAGTTTTTAAAATTGTAGAATAGAATTTGAGAAGCCATAAATTAATTGGGGTTATGCATGTTATACTTTACATACTCATATTTTTTTGGTACCCTCAATTTTAGGTTTGAGATGCAAAAGAGGATTGAAAGGCTTCAAATCACTTTTGTAGTTTTAACACCCTCGTGATCAAACATTATAATCTTTCAATCCATAAATGATATTGTTGTGATTTCTTTTCCTATGTGATCTATAACATGTCTACTTTGAACTTGTATAGTTGCGCTTTAGAGAAATTTGATAAGATTGATCAAAATGCCAGTAATTTGTTCACTTTCAAGCAAATTCTGAGATACTCCAAACTACCATGGGTGGTGAGGGGTTAATGAAACCTTGAGAAAGTGACTGTCCCCAATTTTCCAAAAATAAATCTTACTTGTTCATCCTTTTCAAATCGGCTGTTTTGACCTGTGTGGCTCAGGCAACAGGGTAGACATTCCCATTACCACCCAACACTCAATTCTGCGTCACGCAGCCTGCATTCCGGAACACAAATTACACTGCTGGTACACGAGGTGCGTGAGCAGGGTACATGAGATACATGAGGTACATGGGGAGGGTATGTGAGATACATGGGGTACATTAGGAGGATACATGAGATACATGAGGAGGGTATGTGAGATACATGGGGTACATTAGGAGGATACATGAGATACATGAGGAAGGTATATGAGATACATGAGGAAGGTATACGAGATAGATGAGGAGGGTACATGAGATATATGAGGAGCGTATATGAGATATATGAGGAGCGTATATGAGATACACGGGATACATGAGGAGGGTATATGAGATACACGGGATACATGAGGAGGATACATGAGGAGGGTACATGAGATACATGAGGTACATGAGGGTGGAGTTGTTCAATGCAGGGCAATAGGTATGTCTTCCCTTAAGTTTAACACATGCAAACTTCAGTCAGGATCACTTCGGCTGCATAGTTCTCCAGCCCCGACCTCCTCCGACCCCGGGCCATGTTCCACCACCTGCACAAGCCAAGACGTCGGAGCAAGTAGCGAGAACAGCAGCACATCTCCCACTCGTATGCCGTTTTCTCTGTGAAATGCCGTCCACCCCGATGTGAAACGCGCCCCTTTGGACCACCTTGCAAAGCGTACCTGTTTGATCCCTCCGGAGGGGCCTTGTAGAAATTGAGAGTCGGCAAAATACATGCCATACTTGTGCAGGAACTTCGCTGGCACCCACTTCAACAAAACATGCATACACGAGTACGTACATACAAGTCATGGCAACAACAACAGACTCTGCGATTAGGGTTTACAGGTTTATACCTCTCCCTTAAATGCTGCTTTCATTCGTTGAAACATTAAGAAACCCTCTTCTCCACTTATATGTACTTACTTTAACCAACATATGTAGTGTTCTTTTTTATATCACCTGAATTACATATCTCACATTATGGCATGTCAAACCCTAACATCAAATCTTTGCAATAGAGTTTAGTTGTAGGTACGGTTCTGATTACAGTTGGGAAAAGAAATAATTGTGCGTGAACACCTGCAGAGAATTCTGTTTTAGTTTGATAGGTTCAGGTTTAGGGTTTATGCTTACAAGGGCGCTGGATCTGCCGTCGTCGCGAAGGTGGGACTTCCCCATAAGGGTGACAAAATGGGGGCATTGAAAATTCTCCAACAGAGCCTCCACCTGATGCTTGTAGTACCATGTACCCGTCATGTAGACGACGTCGTTCCTCACATTCTTAGATGGCCTGGTGGAGCTCCTCGGTTCAACCACGTTATTGAAGCTGGATGTTGGGATGTGCAGTGGTGGTGTTGGCAACAGGATATGCTTGTTGGCAGGTGCAAATGACGGTGTAGGGTTTTCCAAGAGACGCACGCTGAAAGTGGACGTGGAGACGAGGGAGAATTGCAACTGATAGCCCACCTAATTCAACAGTTCCAGGTTTGACAAAATTTTAGCAACACTTAGCCACGTTTGTCTGTACATTTGGTTCAGAGAAAAATGGTAGTTTAAGATTGCAACGTGAAAAGTAATGTCTACCTTGAACCCACACTCCAGGACGAAATCTTTCCACTCAGCTCCTCCGAAGTATACCCGGTTTTGACCCCTTGTCAGGACCCGCAGGTGCAACAACTTTGTCTGTCCACTGGGTCCTCGCAGAGTTACAGCCTTCTGGAAACGATGTCCGTTCTCCTTGACAAACGTGGCTGGAAGCTCCTGCACGAAATCAAGCCATCAGCCCACAGTACATCAAGCCACAAGCAGGTAACTACACTTCAATACTCAGCTCTGCCCCTTTCATAATGCACTACAAAGCTATGTGGCTGCATCTTACACTCACACCTCTTTTAAACTGTATAATTAAATCAACTTGAATATGATTCATGTGGCTCAGTTTTTGAGTGGCTGCAAACATTCAACATCGGCAACCAGCTCAAACATTCTCACAAGCTAACATGAGACTTTTTTTGAAGAGCAAAGATGTGGCCTGTAGGGATGCAAAATGGCCGCTTCCCATGCAGTCCAAGCTCAACGTGGCGCGTGTTTGATTTCTTACGAATTGTCCACATTGCATGATGTAGCTCCGTATTGTCTTCACAAAAGAGGGAGCTGTGGAGAGAGAGGTGGCATCAGTGTCTGTTGATGGCGGAGATGGCATGACAGGGCTGCCAGGCCCAGGCTGCGCCATAACCATCTGGGCTGGTGAAGGTGAGTGCAGTTTGGGCTACGAGATGAGGCTCTTGAGCTCAAGCAGTTGGCGATGGTTGCAGCGTTGTTTTGAAGATATTTCCTGTGAACGCGCCCCCGGCTACAACGGAGAGGCTGACTCAGCTCAGCTCGGAATGTTGGGCTGTACGGGACAGCGATTACGCCGTGTGATGCAGTCTGTCAAATCCATCTGGAGCGAATGTCCGGAGGAGTTGAGGTGTTGAGTGGCTTGTTGTTTAACGCCATTTCTGTGTTTGACTGGGGTTGGCCGTCAATTTTCGTATTCGTGGTTAACATGAGCAATAAATTCTACACATAGTCTAGTTTGTCTCAGTATTTTCGGTTTTGTTTGTGCTTTAGATAGATTGAGCTTTTCTAAGCAAAGGAGGAAGACTTTGGATCGCCACACTTCCAGTCTTCTTATATAATAGACTTGGAATTGGAAAGTATCTGTCGGTCCAGGCAGAAACACAGAAAGCTTTTCTTGCGATTTTTTGCTGGAAAGTACACGTACTCCTTCTGACCAGAATTCAGTCTCACAAGGATGAATATAAGCCCAATTTATCCAAAATGTGTCCATATATTGGATGAACAAGTTACTGATTATGGATGCACTAAGTACCACTAAGCTTACAATCTAAGCCAGCAAAATTTGGACTCAATACGTTGGCCTTTGAGACTTAAGTCAAAGAGGCAAAGAACCTAAAAATTGGTGGCTACAATTCTAATCGAGTACCATTGCAAACCAAGCCACCCAAGGAACTTTAGGCTTATAGTGGTGAGCTAACACTAATCAAGGTTAAGCAAGGCTTAATGCTTAATGAACTAATCAAGGTTAAGCAAGGCTTAATGCTTAATGAACTATTCAATCAATAGGGGTAACTAAATAGGCGAATGATAAACTCATGACCCAAATCATAATTGATTGAATTTTAAGGCCAAATAGTTCATCAATTACATGGTAGGCTCTTGTTGCTTCATATTACATAAAAATGGTTGATTTTGAGCTATGCGCAAGCAACTTGAATTATAAATCAACGAGCTCTTTTAGCTATGACCATTTTTGATTGAAGAATGCAAATTGCTTCCCTTTTTTGCAATAGCAACATGCTACAAAGATTCAAAAATGCACTCACATTTAACTTGTTATAGAGACTCAAGAATGCATGGACTTCCAATTCTCAAATTTTAAAGTTATTTTTTGGGGTGTATTTTCACAAGCTTACTATGACAAAATCTTAACTTGCAATTGGAATCCAAGCTTATTGAACATATTTCAAAATGATTTGTATTTTTTTAGTATCCGTTTGAATTTCTTGTTGTGAATATAACAATAAGTGTAGTGGGTTGAAGACATCTTGTCTATAGCATTTTATTTGTGGGAAAATTTCATGGAAACCCATAGAGTTTGCAATATTTTCATAGATACCCCTACTTTTTCAGAAAATTCAACAAATGCCCTTGGACCAAAAATTTAAGGCGTTTATCATGTTGTGCATGCCATTTCCCTTCTTCATTTGTGCGCACATTGCTTTTTTTTGTTTCATTACATCCTCTTCTTCAACATTGAACATGAAGAGAGTACAAGCACAACAAATAAATGCTTGAAATTCTTGATCAAGGATATTTGCAAACTTTCTGAAAAAAGCAAGGGTATCTAATTAATTATCTATGAAAATATTGCAAACTTGAGGAGTATCCATATAATTTTCCCTTGACCTATTAAGTTGGTGTTCAATGTCATGAATGCAAGTGAGACCTACTACCTAGATCTTAAACCTTTTTAGACAAATTTCAAAAGCTTTCTCTACCATGTCTTGAGTGCTAAATTTGGTTTTGGTCATGCATTCTTGCCTTATTTTGAGAACTTATCAAAAACTAATTGAGAGAAATTTTTACATTTGATAAAAGGTGAGTTGAAACTGACATTCTTGAGAGTTCACAAACCGGCGTCTCAAACCTCATGTTCTTGTTGTTGGAGAGGTTATCTTTAGGAGAATAATAGATGAAACCTTGAAAATATGATTGTCCCCTAGTTTTCCAAAATTACAAGTTACTTCATCATCCTTTTCAAACCGGTTGTTTTGGCCTGTGTGGCGCAGGCATCAAGAGTCACTCCAATTGCACAGTTCTCCAGCCCCAAGCTCCTCTGACCTCGGGCCATGTTCCACCACCTGCACAAGCCAGGACGCCGGAGCAAGGAGCGAGAATAGCAGCACATCTCCCACTCGAATGCCATTTTCTCTGTAAAATGCCGTCCACCCCGATGTGAAACGCCCTTCTTTTGACCACATTGCAAAGCGTACCTCAACAATACCTCCAGAGGGGCCTTGCAAAAAGTGAACGTCGGCAAAATACATGCCATACTTGTCCATGAACCCCGCCGGCACACGCTTCATTACAACATGCACACACAAGTACGTAAGCACAAGTCATGGCAACAACAGAACCTCCTAAGGTTGGAGAACCAAAAACCGACATTTACTTTAGATGTGGTGATCGTGAGGCTCTTTTCAGAATATGATGGCATGTGCTTGTTAGGAAATAGGCACAAATGCAAGCAAAATTGTTTTTAGAATTTTCTGAGATTGTATGAATAAATTAGGAATTGTTGAAGGTAACTCCCTAGACTTGCCTATTGTAGACACTAGACCCACATTGAAATGCTTGTAATGCAAGAGACACTACTAAAAGATTGTGTCACATGCGTAGCTTCTACGCCTCATACACGATTCATGTTCCCTATACCCTGTTATTGTGACATGTTTTGTTAAACTGAGTGTCTTGTTTGCAAGCAGCAACCTGTAACTCTAGGTTCGTTTACAGATGTCGATAAATGACTGGTGTTACATTTAGGTTCTCCTGCTTGACCCCGGTTTACAGATTTATACCTCGACCTTAAAAGCAACTTTGAGTCGTTGAAACATTACGAGTTCCTGTACTTCAATTACATGGACATATCTTACCCAACATATGTAATGTTCTTATTTGAGTTTTGATCTTCATCTCACCTGAAATTACATACCTCACAGTATAATCTGTCAAATCCTCATATCAAATCTTTGCAATATAGGGTTTAGGTCTAGGTGCTATTCTGATTACAGTTGCGAAAAGAAATACTGTGCGTGGACAGAGAGTTTTTTTTAAAAGTTTGATTAGAGTGAAGGCTTGGTGTGAGCTTACAAGTGCGCTGGATCTGCCTTCGCGAAGGTGGGACTTCCCCATAAGGGTGACAAAATGGGGGCATTGAAAATTCTCCAACAGAGCGTCCACCTGATGCTTGTAGTACCACGTACCCGTCATGTAGACGACGTCGTTCCTCACATTTTTAGATGGCCTGGTGGAGCTCCTCGGTTCAACCACGTTATTGAAGCTGGATGTTGGGATGTGCAGTGGTGGTGTTGGCGACAGGATATGCTTGTTGGCAGGTGCAAATGACGGTGTAGGGTTGTCCAAGACACGCACGCTGAAAGTGGACGTGGATACTAGGGAGAATTGCAACCAATAGCCCACCTGATTCAACAGTTCCATGCACAGCAAACTCTCGTCAATTTCCTTGTAGGGATTTGCATATGAAGCACCTGTGTATTAACAGGGATATCTGATAGAGGGAAAAATTACAGAAAAAATAGTCAAAAATGTTTAACCAATGGCAGGGAAAATGCGAAGAATTCCTGAAACTGACTCAGAGAAATCAACAAAAAATTCCTGCACGTTTGTCAAAAAAATTGGCAACACTTAATCTGTACTCAAGGTTCAGAGAAAAATTGTGGTTTTTAAGATTGAAACGTGAAAAAGCATTTGTCTACCTTGAACCCACACTCCAGAGCGAAATCTCTCCACCCAGCTCCTGCGAAGTACACCCGGTTTTGACCGCTTGTCAGGACCCGCAGGTGCACGCGCTTCGTCTGGCCACTGGGTCCTCGCAGAGTTACAGTCCTCTGGAAACGGTGTCCATTCTTCTTGACAAACGAGGCTGGGATCTCCTGCACATTGTCATGTCATCAGCCAGCAAAGACACCAAGCAGCAAGCAGGTACGTTTCAAGACTCAGCTCTGTCCCTTTCCTAATGCCCTACAAAGCTATGTGGCTGCATCGTACACTCAAACCTCTTTTACACTGTATTTAATTATATCAAACATCATATTAGGTAAATTGGGAAAAACAAAGGTACCATTTTGTATTCCATTTTAAACCCAAAAAGTTACCTCAAACCAGATTCAAAAGTATAAGATTCAGTCTAAGCCACTAAGATTTTTTCCCTCACAAATTCTTCCTCTCAAAATGAGGACACGTGTACCAAAACAAAATAACAATGGAGCTCAATTTGGGGTGATCACCCCATACCCTTTAGAAGTCCCAAAATGAACATTTTGACCCAATTTAATGAATATGGCGATATCAATTTGAATATGATTCATGTGGCGCAGTTTTTGAGTGGCAGCAAACATTCAACATCGGCAACCAGCTCAAACATTCTCACAAGCTAACATGAGACTTTTTTTGAAGAGCAAAGATGTGGCCTGTGGGGATGCAAAATGGCCCCTTCCCATGCAGTCCAAGCCTAACGCGGCGTGTGTTAGATTTCTTACGAATTGATCAAATTGCATGCTGAAGCTTCGTATTGTCTTCACAAAAGAGGGAGCTGTGGAGAGAGCGGTGGCATCAGTGTCTGTTGATGGCGGAGATGACATGACAGGGCCACCAGGCTCAGGCTGCGCCATATCCATCTGGGCTGGAGAAGGTGAGTGCAGTTTGTGCTTCGAGATGAACCTCTTGAGTTCAAGCAATTGGCGAATTCGGGAGCGTTGTGGGAAGATTTTGCCTGTGAACGTGCCATTGGCTTCAACGGAGAGGCGGACGCAGCTCAGCTGGGAATGTTGGACTGTACGGGACAGTGATGGCGCCGTGTGATGCAGTCTGTCAAATCCATCCGGAGTGTGTGTCCGGAGATGTTGAGGTGCTGAGTGGCTTGATGTTTAACTCCATTTCTATGTTTGACTGGGGGTTCGCCGTCAGTGTTCGTAATCGTGACTAAATTTAGCAATAAATTCTACACATAGTCTAGTTTGTCTCAGTATTTTTGGTTTTGTTTGTGCTTTAGATAGATTCAGCTTTTGTAAGCTAAGGTGTAAGACTGTGGATCCCCGTACTTCCAGTCTTCTTTTATAATAGACTTGGAATTGGAAAGTGTCTGTTGTCAACTACCATAAGCAACCACCCAGATGGAAAAATTTTCTTGCGATTTTTTGCTGGAAAGCATACGTACTCCTGACCGGAATTCAATCTCGGCAGTGTTATCACTGTTATGGACAAGAATGAATATAAGCCCAATGTATCCAAAATGTGTCCAAAGGACACGGGCTATACTAGTGCTGATATATTAGATGAGCAAGTTACTGATTATGGATGCACTATGTACCACTAAGCTTACAATCTAAGCCAGCAAAAATTGGATCCATTACGTTGGACTTTGAGATTTAAGTCAAAAGAGGTAGAGATCCTAAAAACTGGTGGCTGCATTTCTAATCAAGTACCATTGCAAACCAAGCCACCCAATGAACTTTAGACTTATAGGGTGAGCTAACACTAATCAAGGCTAAGCAAGGCTTAATGCTTAATGAACTATTCAATCAATAGGGGTAACTAAACAGGCAAATGACAAACTCATGACCCAAACCATAATTGATTGAACTTTAAGGCCAAATAGTTCATCAATTACATGGTAGGCTCTTGTTGCTTCATATTACATAAAAATGGTTGATTTTGAGCTATGGACAAGCAACTTGAATTATAAATCAACAAGCTCTTTTAGCTATGACCATTATTGATTGAAGCATGCAAATTGCTTGCCTTTTTTTGCAGAATCACTCACTACATAATAGTTTGGTGTATACAAGGTAGTAGTTCTGCTAACACAAAATGCACTACAAAGTTGGAAGGTTCTCAATTTTTAAACTAAGTGAACAGCAACTTGCTACAAAGATTCAAAAATGCACTCAAATTTAACTTGTTATAGAGACTCAAGAATGCATGGAGGTCCAATTCTCAAATTTTAAAATGTTTTTTTGGGGTGTATTTTCACAAGCTTGCTATGATAAAATCTCAACTTGCAACTAGAATCCAAGCTTACTAAAGATATTTCAACATGATTTGTATCTTTTTATTATTTGTTTGAGTTTCTCTTTGTGAATACAATAATAAGTGTTAGTGGATTGAAGACATCTTGCATATTAACCCTTGAATGGCCCATCGGCCATCTTTGGCCATATGTACGGTTGTATATACAGCTGTATTTGAGCTGCTCTAAGGGCTTTCCAAAAATATATATGCACCCACCATCGTACAACCCTTCAATATGTATGGTTGTAACACTTAATTTCTTGCTAATTCAAACTTCTAAATATTGATTGCAACCGTATTTGGTACCATATCTCTAGAGCCCAAGGGCCTTTCAAGGGTTAATAGCATTTAACTTATGGGAAAATTTCATGGCTATCCTTAGAGTTTGCAATATTTTCATAGATACCCCTACTTTTTCAGAAATTTCACAAATGCTCTTGGACCCAAAAATTTAAGGCATTTGTTATGTTGTGCATGCCACTTTCCTTTTTCCTTTGTGCGCACATTGCTTCATTTTTGTTTCATTACCTTCCCTTTTTCAACATTGGTCATGAAGAAAGTACAAGCCTAACAAATAAATGCTTGAAAATATTGATCCAAGGGTATTTGTGAACTTTCTGAAAAAAACAAGAATATTTATGAAAAGATTGCAAACTTCAAAGGTATCCATATAATTTTCTCTTAACCTATTAATTTGGTGTTCAATGTCATGAATGCAAGTGAGACCTACTACCACTTGAACCTTTTTGGACAAATTTCAAAAGCTTTCTCTACCATGTCTTGACTGCTATACTTGATTGAGGTCATGCATTCTTGCCTTGTTTAGAGAGCTTATTCAAAATTAATTGAGAGAGATTTCTACATTTGATGAAAAGTCTATTCAAACTTCAAAATGACATTCTTGAGAGCTCACAAACCGACATCTCAAACCTCTTGTTCTTGATGGAGAGGTTATCTTTAGGAGGATAGTAGATGAATTAAACCTTGAAAATGTGATGGTTCCTCAATTTTCCAAAAATAGGTACTAGACTACTAGTTACTTCTTCATCCGTTTCAAACTAGTTGTTCTGACTTGTGTCGCCCTGGCATCATGGCTAGGCCATGCAAGCCAAAACCGGCGTTTCAAACCACTAGTTTGTAAAAAACATATGACCAATTTTACATTCTTGTGAAAAAGTAAATTCTTGGACTTTTTTGTGGCCACTTTTTTGGTCTATTCAAAACTGTCAGTTTTGAGGGTCCAACAAATCGGCGTCTCAAACCTCCTGTCTTAGATTGGTGGAGAGATTATCTGTAGAGAAATAATAGATGAAAACTTGGAAAATGAGATCCTAATTTTCCAAAAATTCAAGTTCCTCTACATCCGTTTCAAAATGCTGGTTTTGGGCCTGTGTGGCCTCGGCATCAGAGTCACTCCGGCTGCACAGTTCTCCAGCCCCGAGCTCCTCCGATCCCGGGCCATGTTCCACCACCTGCACAAGCCAGGACGCCGGAGCAAGGAGCGAGAACAGCAGCACATCGCCCACTCGTATGCCGTTTTCTCTGTAAAATGCCGTCCACCCCGCTGTGAAGCGCGCCCCTTTTGACCACCTTGCAAAGCGTACCTCAACGATCCCTCCAGAGGGGCCTTGCAGAAAGTGAACGTCGGCAAAATACATGCCATACTTATCCATGAACCCCGCCGGCACACGCTTCATTACAACATGCACACACGAGTACGTACACACAAGTCATGGCAACAACAGAGTGACTATGCTATTAGAGTGTACAGATTTCCACCTCTTCCTTAATGCTGCTCTGAGTTGGAGAGACATTACGAGTTCCTCTGCTCCAATTATATGTACATACTTTCACCAACATATGTAATGTTCTTCTTTGAGTTTTGATCTTGGTCTCACCTGAATTGCATAACTGACATGTCACACCCTAATATGAAATCTTTGCGTTAGAGTTTAGTTCTAGATATCTTTCTGATTACAGCTGCGAAAAGAATTACTGTGCATGCACAACTGCAGAGAATTTCTATTTAGTTAGATTAGGTGCAGGTTTAGTGTGCGCTTACAAGTGCGCTGGATCTGCCTTTGTCGCGAAGGTGGGACTTCCCCATACAGACGACAAAATGGGGGCATTGAAAATTCTCCAACAGAGCCTCCACCTGATGCTTGTAGTACCACGTACCCGTCATGTAGACGACGTCGTTCCTCACATTCTTAGATGGCCTGGTGGAGCTCCTCGGTTGAACCACATCATTGAAGCTGGATGTTGGGATGTTCCGTGGTGGTGTCGGTGACAGGAAATGCTTGTTGGCAGGTGCAAATGACGCAAGGTTTTCCAAGACACGCACGCTGAAAGTGGACGTGGAGACGAGGGAGAATTGCAACCGATCGCCCACCTGATTCAACAGTTCCAGGTTTGACAAAAAAATGGCAGCTCTTAGCCACGTCTGTCTGTACTCAGGGTTCAGAGAATACAGATATTATAGTTTTAAGATTGAAACGTGAAAAAGCATAGTCTACCTTGAACCCACACTCCAGAGCGAAATCTCTCCACCCAGCTCCTGCGAAGTACACCCGGTTTTGACCGCTTGTCAGGACCCGCAGGTCCATCAACTTCGTCTGGCCACTGGGTCCTCGCAGAGTTACAGTCTTCTGGAAACGGTGTCCATTCTCCTTGACAAACGAGGCTGGGATCTCCTGCACATTGTCATGCCATCAGCCAGCAAAGACACCAAGCAGCAAGCAGGTACGCTTCAAGACTCGGCTCTGTCCCTTCCAAAATGCACTACAAAGCTATGTGGCTGCATCTTACACTCAAACCTCTTTTAAACTATATAATTAGATTCATGTGGCGCAGTTTTTGAGTGGCAGCAAACATTCAACATCGGCAACCAGCTCAAACATTCTCACAAGCTAACATGAGACTTTTTTTGAAGAGCAAAGATGTGGCCTGTGGGGATGCAAAATGGCCGCTTCCCATGCAGTCCAAGCCTAACGCGGCGTGTGTTAGATTTCTTACGAATTGATCAAATTGCATGCTGAAGCTTCGTATTGTCTTCACAAAAGAGGGAGCTGTGGAGAGAGCGGTGGCATCAGTGTCTGTTGATGGCGGAGATGACATGACAGGGCCACCAGGCTCAGGCTGCGCCATATCCATCTGGGCTGGAGAAGGTGAGTGCAGTTTGTGCTTCGAGATGAACCTCTTGAGTTCAAGCAATTGGCGAATTCGGGAGCGTTGTGGGAAGATTTTGCCTGTGAACGTGCCATTGGCTTCAACGGAGAGGCGGACGCAGCTCAGCTGGGAATGTTGGACTGTACGGGATAGTGATGGCGCCGTGTGATGCAGTCTGTCAAATCCATCCGGAGTGTGTGTCCGGAGATGTTGAGGTGCTGAGTGGCTTGATGTTTAACTCCATTTCTATGTTTGACTGGGGGTTCGCCGTCAGTGTTCGTAATCGTGACTAAATTTAGCAATAAATCCTAGGGATAATTTGATTGATATCCCTGAAGTTTGCCATATTTGTACATTGGCCTTGATTTTTCAAAGATTGCACAAATACCTCAAGCGTTGTTCTGTTGCGCATGCCACTTTCTTATTCGTTAGTGCGCATGTCTCTTCTTTCCCATAGCAGCATGTCCACTAAGGGAGAAGGAAGTGGCCTGCACAACAGAACAAGTGCCTGAAAATTACAGTATGAGGATTTTTGTCTAAAAAACCAAGGGCATTTGTATAAATATTGCAAATTTCAAAAGTATTTATCAAATTTTTCCTAGATTCTACACATAATTTGTCTCAATATTTTTTGTTTTGGTTGTGCTTAAATAGATTAAGCTTTTATAAGCTAAGGAGTAAGACTTTGGATCCCCACCCTTCCACTAGTGATACATTGGATGAGCAGCTTACTGATCATGGTTACACAAAGTACCATTAACCCTTGAGCGCCCCAAGGACCAAAATATGGCCTCTCGGTTTTGAAAAAGTTCCTTGTTTGACCGTTATAATTTTTTCAATGGTACAGTGAAAGAACTTGTCCTTTTTCTTGAAGCTCCGGGCCTAAGTTCACTACCAATCGATAAGGTCAATTTATGTGAATTTCTTTGAGGTGATAGTTTGATTGAAATGAGTTCCAAAGACTCTAGATTTAAGTGAACTTGCACTAGGCGCTCAGGGGTTAAACTTAGAATCTTAGCAAGCATCCAATACGTTGGCCTAATTGGACGCTGTTACTTGTTACAGACCTAAGTCAAAGGAGGTGGAGAACCCAAAAATAGGCGATTGAATTTTTTATTAGATATATTGCAAAATCAGCCACCCAGGCTGGAGAGCTTGCAGCTTGAACTCTAGGCTTATAATGGTGACTTTACACCAATCAAGACTAAGCAGGGCTTAATGAACTATTTAATCAATGTGGGCAACTGAATAGGCAAATGACAAATCCATGATCCAAACCATGATTTATTGAGCTTCAAGTCAAATATTACTTCATTTTAAATTAAAAATGTTGATTTTGGACAATGGGTAAGTAATTTGAATTACAAATCAACAAGCGCTTTTAGCTATAACCATTATTGATTTAAGAATGCAAATTGCTTGCCTTGTTTGTGGAATCACCTACTACATATCAATTTGGTGACTACAAAGCAATAAATTTGCTAACACAAAGTGTACTACGTACAAAGTTGGAAGATTCTCAATTATTAAACTAAGTGAATGGGAACTTGCTACACAAATTAAAAAATGCACAAAGCTCCAACTTATTATAGAAATTCAAGGAAGCATGGAGGTCCCGATTTTCAAATTTTAAAATATTTTTTTGGGGTGTGTTTTCAAAAGCTTATTATGACAACATCTCAACTCACAATTGGAATCCAAGCTTACTATGCACAACTCAACATGGTTTGTATTTTTATTTATTCTAGAATATCTCCTTATGAATGTAACAATAATTGTTAATGGGTTGAAGACATCTTACATCACCAGAAGAAATAACATGTAATAAACTACTATAAAACAATGATGAAACTATTGTGAAATGACTCAATATAGTCGTGCAAATGTTTTGTAGTTGTGACTGAGATGTTTATTGCATATCTTTCTTCTATGTGCATATAGAAATTAACCCCTTGTTTAATGTCATGGATGCAAGTGAGGCCCACTACCTCTTAACCTTTTTGGACAAATTTTAGAAACTCTTTACTATGTTTTGATTGTTATATTTGATTTTGGTCATGCATTCTTGTCTTATTTGAAAATATTTCAAAAAAATTGAGAGTGATTTCTATGTTTGATAAAAAAGTGAAACATGGTTTAAATACATTATTTAGAGAATGTATACCAATTATTTTCTAATGGCATTGATAAAATCATTAGTGGGTTATTGAAATAAGTAGGTTCAAGTCAAACCTTGCAACTTAATCATGATTCCAATACAAGGTGATCACGCTTGTGCCCTAATGTATGGATGTACTGAAAAAAAAAAATTTTGTACTGTTTGAGTTAATTACAAAAAATCATTTACTAGATTGTTGTTGGTCATGTAATTCCATCATGGCCAATTTTGGTGCCTTTTTAGACAAATCAAGGTTTGGTAGGGGACAAAAAGATCCATTCCTCACTCAAACCCCTCCCATACAATCAATACTTCATCAAATCTAAAACTAATAATTACATGATTTGAAAGCTCAAAAAAAAAATGTAATACATTACAATTTAACAAGAATCAAATTAGGAGAAGTGTTAGTAAAAGCAATAAATTGTAATTTAAATGCTCTTAAAACTATTACAAGTGTGCCATCAATCTATCACCAATATGCTCTCAATTTGTTCTCAATCTACAAGAGTCTCACTTGAGTTGAGGCAATTTCTAGCTTTAAAAGGTGGTTACAACCTTAAAAGATGTTGATGGAAGAATGATAAATGATGAATATAACATTTTTGATAGTGCAAAATTACATTTGACATAGGTTAAAGGTATGAATTTGAAATAGTTTATTTTTCGAAATTTAATGCATATTGTCCCCCTATCTAAACTTTCAAAATATGTCATTGGTTTTCAATTTGATAAAGAGTTGATTGCGTGGTTTGGGTGGAGAATGGAGCTTTTTGCCCCCCTCCCCTACTCTACAACAAATGAGACTTGGAAGTTGTTTTTTTTACATTAACTCCTAAACATCCAAGGGGACAAAAATCATCCCTTGCCTAGAAAATACTGTGCAAGATGGGATGAAAGTATTTTTCATCCAATAGTTTTTTAGAAGTGGTTATGGAGATGTACTCCATCATGGAATGCCAAAAATATCCTCATTGAATGCCCCCATAATTTTAAAATTTCCAATTTGTTAGAAGATTCACAAGCATGGTGTTAGGTTTCATGCTACCCTTCTTGCAATATTTGTCAAGACAACATGCATTATTGACTTTTGTAACGCTTAGGGACAATACTATATTATGTGGGTACATGCCACACTAGTGTATAGCATTACAAATGTAGCAGGGCAATCATAGGACTAGCCATTTGTTCGAGGGTTAAATACTAGATGCAACGTGTTATTGCTAGTGATGGGCATGTTTGCCACTCATTGATCCATGACAAAACCATAGCATGCCAAATGCAATATGTACTTTATGTCAGAAGGTAGACATACCTTTCTCCAACCAGTCTCCAAAGCTGACCCCTATGTTTGAGGTGTTCACCACTCATTGTGAATCCAAAGTGAAGCAGTGAACACTACTTGCACAAGCAAATCTTGCCACATGTCATCTTGTTTGGGAGGGTTAGGATTGGAATTGTCAAATGCCGTTATAGGAACACATCCAAGCTCTACAGTTACTCTTAAATTCCTTTGAGTTATAACTTTGCCCTTTAATATGAAACATTCTACAACACTTTTTTCCACAAAAATGAGGCGCATGATAGCTAGTTGAAAGGCTAAGGCTTTGATTCCCACATGGCCCTTGTAAGAAGCGGTTTTATATCCTAATATTTTGCACTGTAGAGAGAAAGAGGGCTTTAAAAAGGGTTTGCACGAAAAAGCAGGGCTTTAAGATTTTTGAACAGTTTATGGACAGGGCGTTCCCACATGGGGTCCTGCGTTATATACGCGTTCCCCTTTTATCTGCCAACGAGGCAAGTTTTATAATAGGAAAGAGTGGTGTTCACACATCACTTCGTTGTTTCTTAAAACTAATTGTCCATACAGACTGACTTGTCTCTTGTGCAGACTGACTTCTGCGAAAAGTTTGGCGATTGCTAAACCGTTGTTATGTAATGGACCTCCCCATCTGGCAATACAAAAGATCGCACTTACAGCCCCACAAAAATCTGAAATGTACCAAATCGAGAAGATTTTTTGCTACTAATATTTTGCATGTAATTCCGCAATTTGCAAAGACTTATCTTCTAAATTCCCTAACTACCGCTGTTTATCAGCTCAAACCGAGGCTGCCACATAGGATTCGGCCCTGTTACCCCTGCCTGGTGGGAACACGCATGCTTCTGACCACCTCAAGAACCGGTGTTTGCCGCCCCTAAGTACAAGTGCGAATGGGGCATAATCCTACGGATTTTTTTTCTGAATTTTCCCAGACCTCGCAGTACCCCAAACCCTTAAACGCTAAGATATAGGTATACCTACCTTAATCCATTAAAGTTTTATTCGAGTAGGTATACCTACCTTAATCCATTAAAGTTTTATTCGAGTTGCAACACAAGCTACCAATATTTTGGCATACCCCCGCATAGATAGTAAAAGACAAGAATCTGGTTATACACAAGCTCTAGTTTCATGCACTATAACCCTTCATGAATACTGCAAGTTACCTGCTACCTCCTTGGTTTGTAAACCCTCTCTAGATATATGGCTGTAGATTAAGTTGCCTGCGTCCTTGATTCTAAACAGTAATTGACTCATTGTAATGCAATTGGGTCGGTTACGTAGCACATGCATACCCAACAAGTCCATCTACGTATGAGCAATTGCACACACTGCTCCACATCACATTCAAAATTCAAAACTCTATTACTATTGGACATGGCTAAATCTGAGGATCAGGCTTGAAGTCAGTGACATAGAAATACTTTCTCATTCACTAAACAAGCACCTCATTGTTGGAATTCAAAAACAACGGAATTCAAAAACAATGGAATTCAAGAAGAAAGTAACTATGCTATGGTAGGATTTGCTCCTGAAACACTAGTTTGCTTTTTGAGTAATATACCTATTCAAACTTCTTCAAGGTAGCTTGTCTGGATGCAAACCCCTAAGAGTCCCAATTAACCAAATTTGGTCCAGAACTTGCTTTGCATCTCTTCCTAGAGGTGAAGACAACAGATCACAAATGTTTGTTTAGAGTTACATGGCTGTCCTTTTACAGGTTAAGCCTTAAGAGAGAGCCTGGGTCCACAGACAATTTTAATACAACATTGAGTTCATTATATTGAATAAGATCTCTGTTTGTCCAGCTCTTATACAAAAGTAAATGAGGCACTCTTCTTTGCAATTGTGTTTCTACGACACTCCTTGGTACTGGTATTGCGAGGGGGTTAAGAAGCAACTACAGGTCGGTAAAGCTTGGCTACCCACGGTGCAAGCTCCACGTTGTCCGGGTCTCTTTGGTTCAGCCGATAATAAGTGGACCAGTGACAGTCCAGTGGACCTTCCACTAACCCACCCTTGTCTGAATCATACACACACAATGGCAACCAGTCTGTTCCTCCGTTGATGCGCCTCTCTCGTTCTTTGGGGTAGGCCAGAGGCGACTGGATGTATCTGAAAACCCAATTCCCACAGCATTTCTATGCGTCAGTCACATAAAACTTCAAAGGCCGAATAGTGCTTTCATAAGCTATAACAACACACACAAGAAAGATAAAAATTACTTTCTGTAAGTATCCAAAATGATTTCAATGTAAAACTTTGAAGCTGATGTGACCAAGAGGATTAGAACCTATACTGCTAGCCCTTACAACCCAACAAAGAATATGACGTAGAAGACATGAAATCAATGAGATTCAAGTGCACAAACTTCTTCTCAAAATTAAAAACGCAGTTATGAGTTTTGAAGTCTAAAACTCTAACTAGTATGATCTTCTTAATAAACGTTCAACAAATAGCAGAAATTTTGAAAGCAGGGCAAACACAACACAAGCTTGAGAATTCTACGGTTGCGTTCTGCAAATTAGGTTTTTTTTTTCTTGGAACAATCAGATGTTGGTTGTAAGTTCAAAATTGCATTTGTGTGTTTGGCGTTATATCTGGTAATAGCAATCTAGACAACCTTTATCAAAATGACTTGTAGGTTAATACTTACGTATTGCTGCTTTGTACCAAAGCTCGAGATAACTACTCAAAATGTTTCGCAATAAGTGGTCCATTAGAGCCTCGTGTATTTTTATTCCAATTTCATTGATCATATTGTACGACTACATTATTCAAAAGGGTTCAAATTTCATAACACCACAAACAATGATGCACGTTGTATGCATCATTGCCAACCTGCTTAAAAATTGGGCTCAATATACCTCCATACAACCTACTCAAAACTACTGAAAAAACACAAGTTTCCAATGGGCCACTTATTGCTAAACGGAGGGAAACATTTCATAACCATGCCCTTTGATTGCCATTATCTAGTCCATTGACATTGATGCAAGCCATTATGGTATCCAGGGCCATGAAGAATACAGAACCGAGAGAGATACCTCACACCGTCTAAGATAGCATCCCAGCAGAAGTGAGTATGGCCAAACACGTGGCACGCAGTTGGACTGCCATGGCGTCCATGTATAACACGCAACCTTGCCTCCAACCAATCGGAGCCAACGATTTTGGGCAGGTTGGGGTAAAACAACATGCGCTTCTCTGGGCATAACTCAAACCTGCCATGCCGAAAAACTTTTAATCACTAAAATAGTCTTGTTGAAAGGACCCCAAAACTTAGTAGAAAGTCCACTTTGGACAGTTGCAGTGACGTCCAAAAGTACAGGACATGATTTCTTCTTTCTATTTTCATATTTTATTACCTTCTTTAAACCTTGTTGGACGATGTGAAACAGGCACTGTTGGTAATTTGGTCACTTAGGGATTAGTAAATGATTCGGTTTTCGTTATTCTGCACATATCCACCTTATTGTCTTTACAAGCTAATACATAAAAGTAGTCAACATAATAAAATTCTATTGAAAGGTAGAAAGTTTGAAACCCATATTAAGTTTAACAAGATGTAGAAGCAACGAGAGATATCAGAGGCATACCTGGGCAAAAAATGAGAGAAAGTAATAATCTGACACTCATTCCCCTCCTTGGCAACTGCAGTTTGAAACTCCTCCAGATTGAGCCCGTCAAAATAGCATGCAAGGCTACCATCAACCCTGTTGTCAAGAGGAAGTGGCCACTTGCATAACCGGAAATCAGAAGCAGCCTGCAAACAAATAGAGCATTAATCCTCATCACACACTTGAAGGGATCCAAAACTATCCTAAAGCAAGAAAAAAAAAAAAAATAGAAAGAAAAGAAGCAGCAAAAAGTTGCTTGAAAAAGTCGTTCTAGCAACAGCAAACTTTCAGATTTGTAACAAGCTTATTAGAGTTAGTGAAATTACGTTCTCTGGCGAGCGGATGTTGTAACCTTCGATGTCTCTCTCTTTATCAAAACTCTGCACATACAAAAATAAAAATAAAAAAACTTAGAAATGAGTTAAAAGATAGAACGAGGGTGCAAGACAGCTCAATGCAATAGCTGAATTCAGCAAAACCAGACCCTTGTTATGTGTTATACACATGCAAATGACCAGTCACATAAGATTTTGCAATGGTTTCTTAGAGCGTGGATACTATAAAAATCTGAATGTTTTGGAGACTTCGAAAAACGATGGAATTGGCTTCTAAGTACAAAAAAGACATTTGGGATTATGAGGAAAAAGCTGCGACCGTTCTCAATTTGATTTCACATAAGTCTCTAGTTGTTTTGAGACCACACCATTGGCCTTCACCATACACTTCATTCAGTATGTACTTCACTAGACAAGCTTAGTTCTTCTAGATGGAAACTGTCGATTGTTGGCATGTACAAGGTATTGTGCCAAAATTGTAATAAAATCAAAGATGTCGACAAAACGTTAAGAGCAAAGTATGGTTTGATAAAGTAGAGAGGAGCATATGCATTGCCTGGTGATACCATGAAAGAATTGGGTAGATCCAGACTCCGTTCAACTTCTTCGGTGATGTGCATACACCAAGTGACTTGCAGGTATCATCCAACATCCTCAATTTCGTTACAGAGTCCAGCTGACATCCAACAACAACGAGAACCGATTTCAAAACCAAATCAACAACAAACAAAAAAAGGCAAGCAAAACTTACTTATAAACAGGGGTTTCAACAAAAATTCACTATTTCAAATTATCTTACACATCACCCTTAAGAAAAGTTTCTTAGCGATCCTAGATAGGACTATCACTTTATTGTCACAACAATCATACAAAGCCTTCCTTGTGATAACTACACTTGATTGTGACATCTACCCAAAAGCAATTAGAACTTTTTGCGTAAATATAGATGATCTGAACATCAAAACCCAGGGATGATTTCAAGGTCACGTAGACTATTCTTTCATGAGAATTCTCACAGGAAATTTTAACTCTTTCCTATTTGTCACATATTCAAATCATATTGCAGTTGTTTTTTTTGATTGAGATCACAAGGAGTGAAAGTAAAGAGGTCTGAGTGAAAATCATGAAAGGGATTTTTGAGATTGTTCGTTTTATGAAAGGCCTAGTACGAGCACCAGGGCTTTCTTTTTCATTTTTTAAGAAGTGCAAAAGTGGCGATTTAAAATGTTATAGTGGTGCTCCAATTTCAACATTCATCCACATATTGGATAGAAAGTATCACATTAGTACATATTACATGTCTATAATTTGGTTTTCATCCACAATTTGGTAATTTCATCCAGTTTTTTTTAATTTGAAACCTTTTTAGCGATTTCATCGAAGTTTTTTGGATTTTTTTGACATTTTTTAGCCAGACTTTTTTTTTGGGTGCAATCTGGCACCAGAAAGTCAAAAAAAGTATCCCTGACGAGCACATACAACAAACCGAAAGAGGAGAAGTGACTACTTACGTGGTTACCTTCGGAGTCCTTGCACCACAAGTCATGGTTGCCAGCAACAAAGAAAACATACTGGAATTTCTGTTTCAAGATGCGCATGGTCGTAGTAAAGGTGTCCAAAGAATTGGCGACATCGCCAGCGACAATGAGCGTGTGAGGAAGATAAAGGCTGGACGACAGGCTCTTCACCCACTCCAGATTCACCTCGTAGTCCGTGTGCAGGTCCGAGATGGCATAAACCCTCATCGTGGACGCACTCAACGGAGGTTGCAAGTCTTGTTTGGGAATCAACGGCATCAGCCCCTTCCCCTTCCGCCTCCTCCCACACCGCACCACCACCACTGCACGCCCCTGACCCTTGCTCCAAGACGGGTCAAATTCAAAGGTTGGCCAGCTTTGGGGAAGACGCCAGGGTTTCCTACTACAAAACAAGACAAAATTTTCAGAGTAACTCGAATATGGAGAATAAAACTACCCATTTCGAGGTTAATTATAAAACATCAAAAGCCGTGGTATTATATGAACCTCCACAAATACAATTCTCTTGAGGAGAATTTCATGGATACCCCTGAAGTTTGCAATAATTTCATAGATACCCCTGCTTTTTCAAAAATATCACAAATACCTTTGGATCATCCAAAATTTTCAAGCGTTTCTTTTGTTGTGCTATGCCACTTCCCTTCTCCCTTTGTGTGCACACTACTTCTTTCTTATTATGCATGCGCACAAAGGAAGCAGGGAAGTGGCATGCACAACAAAACAAACGCCTAAGTTTTTGGGTTCAAGGGTATTTGTGTAATTTCTGAAAAAGCAGGGGTATCTATGAAAACACTGCAAACTTCAGGGGTATCCATGAAATTTTCCCTTAATTATAAAACATTAAAAGCTGTGGTATTATATGAACCTCAACAAATACAGTTCCCCTATAGCATAGATGATTAAAACAGGAACGTATAGTGCATGACACTTATAACCAACAACTATTGGCCAAACAAGAAATACTAAAGCACAACACATATACTCATTGACTCAAAAGTAAATCCACCACCAAGGAAGAAAAACCCTAAGCTTCATCTTTGTGGACTTGAATTTTTGATAATTTTTTTTTGACAAAGCCTTAGGCTAACCACTTGAATTGGGAGTTGTTGGTTAAAAGTGTTATGCACCATATGTAAATTATTTATGGGCAGAGCGATAACAGAGTTAATCTCTCGTAGATGGTGAAAATATTCCGACAGAGCTCCCAACTCATTAGAAATTCTGGTAAATTGGCGGAGTGGGTTGCGAATACTTACAAGTGCGAGTTGCAATGGTGACGGGGGATGAGAGTGAAACTGGGAGAATTGGTACTGTATCGTATCCCCGGAACGGTGGACAATGCGGCAGTCCCCCGCATCCCCACCGAACTCTTGTGGGAATTAATTCACGAAACGGGTTCCGTTCCGGAATGTCTCGATTACAAACCCTCCACTGAATCCTTTTTGGTCGTCGACTGAGGTTCTGTACATTCGGGATACCGTGCGTTCAGGAGCTTGATTGTTGTCGTAGAGCAACGCGAAGCGTAATAGAGCACTGGCCATAAGCAGAGCATGGGTGCAGCAGCGGCGGATTCCTCTGGAGCATCGGAAAACATAGGACGAAGAAGGAGTCACGCTGTTGAGGCATTATGTACTGCTAGTGTACATTTTGGGTCTGAAGCAGTTCTACGAAATTCACCTCTGAAATGTACTTGTGAAATGTACTTAAGTGGTACACAGAGGTCGCATAGTAGCGACAAGTTTCATGATGGCTGTACCTAATGGTAAGAGCAACTTGGTCACGAACAAAGATAAGTAAAGAGACATCTATGAACATTTTGATAGAATTGGTTGGTCATTCCAATTGGGGTAGTGAGGCCTGAGGAGCCCAAGTTTCAGTTCTACAAAAAGAGGGTGGACTTCAAATTTCAATGGAGGGATGTTAATGGTACGATTTTTTAACGCAAGTTTGCAAGGCTTAAAATTGTGTAAAGCTTAGGGTCATTTTATATTAGGGTCCAGTTGTTGATTCAATTTAACCCCCAAATGCTTAAGCCCATTTTTTTGGAAAAACCCTCGAAGTTGTCATTTTCAATCATTTGATCTCAAGAATTTTTTTATTTTTATTTTCTACAAATCTAACCAAAGGATCTTACATTACACTTTTGCAAGGAGCCATATTGAAAGTTGGGAAATTTTCATGGATACCCTTAAAATTTGCCATATTTTCATAGATATCCCTGCTTTTTCAGAAATTTCACAAATACATTTGGACTAAAATTTTCAGGTGTTTGTTTTGTTGTGCATGCCACTTCCCTTCTTCCTTTGTGTGCATGCATAACAAAAAAGAAGTAGTGTGCGCACAAAGGGAGAAGGAAATGACATGCACAACAAAACTAAGGCTTGAAAATTATGGTCCAAGGGTATTCATGAAATTTCTGAAAAAGTAGGGGTATTTGTGAAAATATGGCAAACTTCAAGGGTATCCATGAAATTTTCCCTTGAAAGTTTCATGAGGTTTGATTATGCAAATTGAGAAATTTGAGCAATACTATTAAAAGTTCTTTTGACCTTTGACCAAGATTTTCATGTCCTTTTGATTGCATGTTCTAGACACTTGTTGCACCAAGGGTGCGGGAGAGATTTATCCAACATGCTCTACATCATGGTTGAACATATTTGTACAAGCTTTCATGGCCAATAAAGACTTGGCTCATTCCCTTCATAGGCTTGTCTTGCAAACATGTGCTTGAAATCCACACTACCCTAAGGTTTTTCACAAATTGAAGTTTCAAAAATAGTTTTTGGAAAAAAAAAAAAAAACCCCCACAAAAAGATTGAAAAGTTTTATTTTTATTGACAATCACAATTACAGAACTTGAAAAACTAACCAAATTTTTAATAGCTATTACATTGCAAAAGCTACTATCTTTATCTAATACAAAACTAAATTTAAGTGATACACTATTCTTTTTATAAACCTCAATGAAGGACCATGCCTTTATTGGTTGCGCTTGAGAGAAATCAACAAAAAATGACATACCCTACCTTACCTTTGAGCAAAAAATTCATAAAATGCCAATAATTTTTTAAAATTATGAATCCAATTTTAGCAAAAAAAAATTATGTTATCACATAACCCTTGCAAAACTTTGTTTTAGGAAGAAAAAATCAAAAAATTGATTAAAAAAATTCCAATAGAATAAACCTACCCAGTATCCATTTTGTTCCTTGTATCGTCAATGGATCTTTAGGGGTTGATAGGGGTCATCAAAGTAGGAGCTTATGCTAGAAGATGGAATAACCAAGGTTCCAAAGTAGGCTTGAGATTTAGAATAATCAATTACATCATATAATATTTCAATCCTCCAAGTTTTTTCTAATAATCAAGGAGAGTGACACAATTTTGAGAATCTTTTTTATTTTTGAAATCCCTTTTGTTGAGCTTCTACCCTTGTCATTTAAAACAATTGAACTTGCGTGTAACTAAAATAGGGATGTCAAAATTATTTGCTAGTTTCTTTCTACAAGAAACATATGTATCTTCCAAGAGTTATCCTATAGCAAAGTTCCAGTTTTGATACTTACTAATTATTCTTGTACATTATACGTATAACACATCTTCACAATTTTAAGAATCTAAATTAGGAAATCAAAAGTATTTTAGACTATTGTTTGTTGCCGTGAATCGCAAAAAAGGAGATTTTGCATCAAAACTACCCTCAAATGGTACGTACCTTGAAAAGACAAAGCCTCTCGTAGAGTAGTTGCTAGTTCATTAACAGCAACAGTAATTGCACCTGTAGCCCCTTAACCCTTGAGCGCCCCATAGGTCAGATTATGGCCTCCAAAGATCAGACTTTGCAAGAAATGGAGTCCAAATCTTGGGTGTACTATCCCAGAGTTGTACTTGCGTTTAGGGTATGGTACTACTCTCACGCCACATAGTGGGTGATGGGGGTTTCACCACTTGTACATGCATGGATTGTACAAGTCAAGTATGACAATAGTATGCTAGAACTTCATTTCATGCGGTTTAGGGTTTAGGTGTGAGGATAGAGACCACCGATTATGAGTGGTTCCATATTGTTAGGAGTGTTTTGCGAGGTGTTTTGGCACGCATGGCTTAGAGTGGAGAAGGGTTTTGCAACTATACCACCAAGAGCTGTGCCCTTATGGAGGTCAAAGCCTTACTCGTACGACGTCTATCATCCACTATGCTGTGTGAGCCTTGCAACTTTGGGCCTCTAAAAAAGCACCTTGTGGATGTTAGAATATCACCAAATTTGGCAACAAGCAAGATACCCATAAATTGCACCCCCTACCTAAATTTCATCAAAAGAAGTCTCCTCTAAGACATGAATTTTTGCATCCATAGCCATGGACTCCCCCAAAATTGGCCGATTGCCACATAGTCAATTGTACTTTAATTATTATAATCTCCAAAATGGTGCACTCAAAAATTCTACAAATTTCAGGTTGAGTGCATCAAGCACCCTTTTTGCTATTTTAGCAGTGAATCCTCCTCGATCTAAGTTCCCATTTGGGAGCATAAGGTAGGAACACCCATAAGCGTCAGTGTCTCCATAACCGTCACTTCTGAAATCTTGGAAAATCTATGGAAATGAATAGATGTAATTACATGGATGTACAACATGTGAACATGAAACCTTAGTGTTGGTTATGGGTACAATGGCAATTTGCTCTTTAAAAATTCACAACTTACTCTCATAGTATCCAAATAATACATTTTATACAAACTCTTTTTTTTGTTCCTAATAAGAATTGTCATCATGTTCAAAACCCTTAGTTTAACATTTATGGGTGCTCCTACCTTACAATATTTTCTAGCATGGTCCCCTTGCCTCATTTTCTTGATTTCAGTGTGGGCGCTCAGGGGTTAACCGACCCAAGGTGATCACGGCCGTTGGTTTCCATCGGAAGAACCTATTACCATCCCGATCGGGCACCGGTCCCCGCACTCCTCGGACCGGGCTGTGACCCCTGTAAATCGACCCTAACCCTAATTTCGAAGGTCCTTTGAGTTTTGGACGATCGCTCAGGCGCTCGCTCCTGGCTCCATCGCTCCTTCGATTACTTTTCTTCCGGCACCTCAGCTACTGCACTCTTCCTTTAGTTCACCATGGCTGTCACCGATGGGCCTGTGTTGTTCCAAGGCGTTTCCAAAGACTCCCTGGCCTTCCGTCTCATGACTCAGATGGTCCGTTTCTGACCTAACTCTCAAATTCCTCATCGCTTCACAGAAATTTCGGCTTTTCTTTCCCGCATCGTCTGAGTGTGTGCTCTGTTTTTGTAGGGATGGGAGGAAGGGAGCGGTCTCGGAAAGGACAAGCAGGGAATTAAATCGCACATCCGTGTCAAAAACCGAAAAGATAATTCAGGTACGTCGGACACCCGGTGCGATTCCTTCGATGTTTTGATTAAGGTCCGTCCGCAATCCCGGTTAGGGTTTCGACGAATGCAGGAAAAGGCGCATTCTTTATTTGTATCAAATTGAACCTTTTTCGCTTTGGTAGCGTAGATTAATGCGGTGCGCTCTCTCCGGAGTTCTGATTCGGTTCGGTTTGGAGTAACTTAAGTACGAAGCGAGTCCTTTCTCATGTTCTGTAGGGTGGACCGAATTTAGGGTTTCTGTTTAGGTTGTGTGATTTTTTTGGTAGTGCACATCGTTGACAAGAGGCAAAGTAATGCGGTGTGCTTCTTCCTGAAGCGCTTCAGTTCCGTAGCTGGATCAAACTGAACCTTCTTTGTGTAGTTAGTGGGATGTCTTGTAATTCAAGTCGTTGACGAAAGGCAGAACAATGCAGGTGTCGGCACGGATGAACAAAAGAAAGCAGCAGCCAACTGGACTGTCAATACCCACATTTTTGATAACATTCTGAAGAACCTGAAAGTGGTGAGATTTTGTGATATTATGTTCTCATTTGGGTTTTTTAGTTGGTAATTTAGAAGAGTCTTTTGTGATGGAATCGTGAAGGAAATTCAGGGTCTGGTCATGCATGTCTTTTGGACGGGCAGTTGCGAAAGTCGCTCTTTCTTTCCACTTCTTAAATTCTTTACTGTGAAGTGCACTGATCTTATTTTCAGCGTAACGATTTGTACTGAATTTTTATGTGCTTTGCGGGTACAGAAAGCTGCTGAACCGGAACTTAAGAAGGGCGAGGATAACAAAGGTAGGCTTTTCTTACGCAAACGGGGAGGTTTTGAAACGTAGTAATTGTTATGTTGCCTACGATTTTGATTTTGATAAACGTCATCTCTGTGTACTTATTCCTGATCAGATACGTTTTAGACGTGTTCATTTATCTGTGGTCTGATTCGTTGACGTGCTATTTTTCCTTGTTCTTCAGATAGTAGTGACGAAAACAGTAGCGATGATGAGTCTGTTGAAGCTTTGCCCATAGTCAAGAAGGTCGCTCGACCACAGGGGAGGTTTGTACTCAAATCTGTTTTTCTTTAGGTTTCTGAAGTTGGCGTTTATCAATTGGCCAGCTGAGAATTTGTTTCGTGCACTTGCTATCTGTCTGCTGCGGGTGCCTGAAAATACTCAATATACTGCAGGTACAAGAGACGAGAAGGGGGCAAGTTAGTTAAAGACTATTCTGCCACGGATCTCAATGCCATACTTGTAAGCGCAATAACATTTACATTTATTCTTGATGTGTATCTGACGATCTGACTAATTCAACAGGCGTGATTCTGTTGCCAACAGAAGTGGAGGCCAGTGTTCACTATCGGAGTTTGTTTGATAATTGAATAAGTTTAACATTAGTACTGTTAGACTCCCTTTGAATACAAGATTCTCTGATATTACCTTTTAAGTTCTTGTTTGTCTATGAACAAGCTTTGGTGCACTGTATGCTGCACAATATGCACTATAACTTTAATCTGTCCTGACCTGTTGGCAGGGAGGAAAGAAAGATGAGACAGCTCCTGCACAGACTCCTCCAATTGTTGTTGCAAAGGGTAAGTGCACTAGTATTTCCTGCTATGTTCAAATGAAGACCATGCAGTCCACCTTTAAAGTTCGTCCTCAGCTATGAAGAATGTGACTACCTTGCTAGCCGTTATTTATTCCACTAATCTAGACTGTTGCATTTTGGATGTTGCGGCAGAAACTAAGGTCGTTGAGTCTAAAGAGGAAGTCTCTTTTGTTGAGGTGGAATGCGGGGAGAGCATTGCCCTACCGGAAATAGCTGTAGACTGGTGGGGCACCAAATATGGTTTTGTGAGAAGTGGAGCGCTTGGATCAAAGGTTCGGGAGACTAATAATGGAGAAAGGCCTAGTCAGAATGGTCGAACTCAATTTTCCGAGCAAGACCAGGAAAACCTTTACAACCTCGTCAACGTGAGTTGTCATCAACCCCTGATTTTGAAGATGCTTTAAATTGTCATGGACTAAAAGATGAAGATTTTTCAGGTTATTCTACACTTGTTGATTTTGGTAACCTTTTGGAGTGACTGTTTTAGGTTGAATTTCAGTGTTTTTTACAGAATTTATGTGTATGTGATTGCAGGATAAGGCTACAACAGGGAAGAAGGGTTTAGGTCAAGGTGAGAGGGCTTTGAAGATTGAAGGGGTTAAGATTACATCACGTCCAGGGCAGAAGAAAGTATTTGCTAATGTTGAAGAGAGCAATGAGGATGAAGTACAGGAAGCAGCCACCATTGACGATCAAGGCGAACCGGAAAAACTGGAGAAGAAGCGGAAAAGGGATGAAACTACTGGAAACGGAAGTCCTCTGCAGGAGGGGTCTAAAATCAAATTGAAAGAGCTAGTAGCTCAGTTCCTAACAGAGGTGAGAACTTACTCTTGAAGGTTTTGCTGATTGAATTATATAACCTTCTTTGTAAGCGTCATGCATTCTTAAAGTTCTCTGTAAGTTATGAACGTCGTGTACCCAAATTAGGCCAAGTCCTATTGCCCGGACAACAATTAGGGTTTCAAACGGTCTGCCACGTATTAGGTGTATTGGTATGCTTTAATGAGGATTATATCCTCAATTGAACGGGTTCCTTACTCAGTTGTGGCCCCTCTCCTCTGTAATGCTAGGTTCTGTTGCTTGGTAGTTTAATTTCCCCAAAAACGTTCCTGATTCACTACTCGTTGAACTGCTGAGACTATCTTATTGAATCTGTATCTATTGGTGTATGACTGGAAATGAGCGGCGTTTTAATGGTGAAATTTCAACTCGCCAGTTTGGCCTTATTGCATGTGTGGTACACCTTATGTTCAAGTTGATAACTTGGATTCTTGAATGTATGAACAACCAGGCTTCTGGACAAAGGATGAGCTTCAAAAGATTGCAGAAGAGAGTTTCGGCTTCAACTGGCTTATTCTCAAGTAAAGACGATGCGGATAGCTTCCGAGATAAGGTATCTCTTTATGACACTCGCCAACTTTTAAAGTAAATGTAACTTAGGATGCAACTTCTCATCGTTTGCTGTAGTTGTGTCAAATCATTACTCTGTTATTCCTTGTAGTTCACCGGCTTCCTTATCTGTTCAGCTCAATGTGGTTATGTGCAAATGTTATGTTCTAGGTCATACTATATACACCAATAAGTTAATGGAATTGTTTGCCGTTCCATAATCTAATTTTAACATTGTTCTTGTGTTTGTGATGCAGCTACTGAAGAGTTCAAGGTTTGTAGTAGATGGGAAGAAGGTCTCTCTCAAATCCAGAACTTAATCATCTCTTCATTTTATGATAATTATTAATTTCTTCTACTGGGATTGAGTACTACAGGAGTATTTCTTGCCTGTCGGTTGCAACCCTTTCTTTTCAAGAGTTTTAATGGGGTATTAGGAGAACAACCTTCCAGCTTCTTCATCAATTGCTTGATTTGTCCTGCTGATTGCATGGTACGCTAAGTCCATGCATTGGATTGGCTCCCCATTGCATAGCACTAATTCTTTTGTAACAAACACGCTTTCAACCAGTCCTCCTGGCAAAGCGGAGGCGAGATTAGAATTTTCTTGGCCGAAAGTCTTAATAAGAATGCGAGGTTTGAAAATTCAACTCTGGAAGCAGACCCCCCCTCCCACTCTTCGCTGTTCCGAATTTGCTCCACGTCCATTTTCTCTTTCCTAGTTTTTGGAGTTCTGTCACACGTGCAGGTTGAAGCCATGGATGCGACCAAAGCTCAATAGTCATTTCCTGTGTGGTCCAACTTTGAGTCCAGTTTGAGTCTACACTTATTCAACCTCTTCTTTCTCATTGAGATTTCCTCTTTGCTTTTGAATTGAAATCTTATCTTCGGTTTTTAACCAGATTTTTTGAGTTATGTCTTGTTGGCTTGGTTTGTGTTTCGGGAGATTTCACGCTCAATAGAGTTGCTTTCATGTTTTGACAGTATTAATGTCATCACTACTGTAGTTGCCATGGGTGACCAAGTACCCTAATTTTAGTTGGGAATATTAGTTGGAGGCTCAAAAGAGAAAACCAAATAATCCACATAGACTTTTGATGTGGAAACTCAAATGGTTGAAGGGACTTAACCCATTAACCTGTTGAAAAAACCCAATCTAAAATGTATATAGATTTTTCTCCTAATAAAGTAGAAATTTCACCTGGTCAAGTACAGACTTCACAAAATAAGCCAACTAAAATAAGTCTAATTATTCAATTATCGGGTTTATTAGAAACTCTATTACCCAATCGTGAGTTATTACGGTCATTCATGAAGTTGATAAAAGTGTTCATTTCGGTGGCATTTACTTTATCTGCGATTTACGCCTCTTGTAGAATCTATGCTGTTATTTTCGAATGGCTTATTGTTTTCTTTAAAAAAGGTTCCGCACGAGAGGTCGAAACAACACAAGAAGTCGAAACAGCATCGGAAGAATCGGCCCAAATTCCACCAAAGAAGGAGGTTGCGATCCAAACAAGCGAAGGATCATCTAGTAAGGAAACGATTAAAAGATCATCTGGTCTAGATTTGATAGAAGCTTTGAGAGCACTACGATTCATAGATTTTTCGTCGGAACGTTCTTCTTCCGTGTTAGAGCTAAAACTTAAGGAATTGATAAATAATTCTTATGAAAATCTTGGATTGAAAGATGTAGCTTGTGTGGATTTTTCATCTTCTAGTATTTCCCCTGTGTGCGGAGTATGCGCTATGTCCATATTACTACCTCGAATCTCTTTGCCTTTGAGGATTAGACCCACGGCGGAAGTATAATTGCTTAGCCAGTCAAAGAATTTTCTGGCTTGGGCTTGATTCTCGCAAAAATCGATAGTATAGAAATTAGCAAGTTGCTCACAAATATGAATAATTTTTAACCAAAAATTCTCTTTGTAAATATGGAACCAATTTGCTTTGGTGGTTACAAAAATAAGTTCATCAAGTTTTCTATCATCATCGGACGCGATATGAACATGACAAATCTTTTTTTTTTGGTCTTTCGAACAAAGTTGGATAAATTTTGAATGATATTCTTGAACTGTCGCAGAAATAAATGTACATGTTTTACATTGTGTAGCCAAATACACTAGGAACCCAAAAGCGTCATTAGGGACATTTTTGAGGGTAAATTAAACCTGACCAATATATTATTTTTAGTAGATTATATTTTTGAAAAGTTCTTTCTGAAGTTTAGTTTTAGCTTCAACAATCTGATTTTGCAAATGATTGATTATGATTTTTCTATTCAAGATTTTGTGCGCGGGTGTTCATTGCAATCTTGACTTTATGTAGTGTTGAGGGTTTTTGGTAATGAGCCTCAAATACACAAGGTTTTTGAGAAAAAATCACATTAGAAATTCATTTAAAAAAAATGTAGAATAGATTTTGAGAAATCATAAATTGATTGGGGTTACACATGTTAGGCTCTTTAACTTGATATTTTTTTGGTGACCAACTTTTTTGATTTGACATGTGAAATTAAGATTGAAAGACCTCAAATCACTTTCACAGCTTTAACACGTTCATGATCAAACATTATAATCTTTCAATCCATAAGAGATATTGTTGTGTTTTCTTTTCTAATGTGATCTCTAACTTGTCTAGTTTGATTTTATATGGTTGCAATTCAAAGAGAATTGATACAACTTATCAAAATATTGGATTTTAATTCAAATTAGAGAAAATTCCTAAGAGCCTTGGAAATGCAATGTCACTGTGGGGTTAACGTCTGGTTGACCGTTTCCTAATCAATTTTTATTCTTTTTAGTTTGTAAAGAGAGCATGTTAAAGAATTTGATGACTTAGCAAAGGGAATGGGTTTGGGGAATTGGAAAGTGAAGAGTTTAGGACAACAACTAGGCCAATCTAAGGAGGCATGTGGCTAGAGGGTTGAAAAAATTAAATGAGTACTGGCTGAAAATACACCAATAAATGCAAAAAGATGACCATTACAACTAAAGAGTGAGCATAATTCATGATGCATAACACTAAACCCTACAAGATACTTCCATTTGCATGGTCAAATTTGTGGTAGACCGTTGTATTCAATAGTTTTAAAATTTACCCCAAATGGCCATACAAAGGATTGCCCACCCCAGACCTTAATAGGTTAAGTGCACTTAATTTATATAACTTTTATTTTCATCATATCCGTAACTGCTTTCTTATGTAGTTTAGGGGTGTCATGACATCTTGATCATGATTTTGGGAAAGGTTTTGGAGTTTTGTGAAGAGTCCACTAGTATGGTGTAGAATGTATTTTTTGGACATCTATAGTACAAAGGCTTTCAGGTTTGCACTATGGATGTTGAAATCTTACTATGATTGTATAAGAAAAAACTAAAACAAAACTAGAAATATGCAATTGCTTGTTTATTAAGTGTAATAGGGCACATTTTTTTAAAGTTTGTATTGCGTAGGTTGTTACTATAGTTAAAGGAAACTTTGCATTGTTGATTCTGATTGGAAACATGAAAGGGGTCATTTGTGTGGAGATTGCTTGGAGTTGAAGCTCCACCTGGCTTGAGATTTAGATCATCTTTTTTATGATGCAAATAGCCACCCAAGTTTAGGGATTATAAGTGGTATTTCCAACAATTTTCCCTACTATATTTTCTAATAGAGGGGACTTGTCAAACTTCACAAAGCATTATGAAAAGAATTGTCTATTCTCATGGTGGTGGATAGTGGATGGTGATCATTACCAAGGATGCCAAAACAAATATAATGATGGTCATCATCATAATGATTACATGCAAATTGAGGAGTGGTGATTGTCACTACCAAGACCAAAATAGATATGGTGGTATCAAATGTTAATATTAGGTACAAGTGGAAGGTTGGCAACTTTTTTCATTAAAAATAAACAATTTGTAAAAGTAGCTATTATGCAATCAAAGCCATGATTTGTTGTGATGGCTTTTACTAGCAACAAAAGAATTATGTTTGGTTACCATTGTTTTTTACAACAAATTGTGTGAAGTAGAATAACATGTTTTGAATTATTTATGACCTTGAATTAGTATTTTGTGTGTAATTTATTTTCTTGTACAACTCTTGCGCAAGTAATATGAACATCAACATTGAGAGGTTAAAATTTGAAGGAGTTTTATTTTTTTTTATTTTTTTATTTTTATTTTTATTTTATATTGGTGGCAATGAAATAAATTTGGTGACATCAATATTGTTCCTATGGTTCATTTTGAAGATGTGTTTAGGGTATTCAATCCAGACAAGTCGTTTGATAAATAACTTTGATTTGGTTAATCATAATACTAAAATCATAGTGACCTCTTCAATATCACATCTATAGTCTTTGTGATATTATAGATACAATCACATAGACCTCTCACCTTTGTGATATCACATCTTTGGTCAATTTTATAATTCACAGCTACTCTAATGATAAATGTGTTGTGTAGCAAGTGCCAACCACTAGTCAACTTCTAAATAATCTAATTAATTCTCTGTAAAGATGTTGCATTTGATCAAAAGCCTTAATCTCATGCCAATATTATGGTTAATAAATGATCCCAACTTTAGATGAGTCAATTTGTAATGAAAATTGACCCTTTATTATCTTGGGAAAATTTTATGGATACCCCTGAAGTTTGTAATAATTTCATAGATGCCCTGCTTTCTTAAAAATTTCACAGATATCCTTGGACCAAAATTTTCAAGCGTTTTTTTGTTGTGCATGCCACTTCCCTTCTCCCTTTGTGCACACACTACTTCTTTCTTGTTATGTGTACACACAAAGGAAGAAGGGAAGTGGCGTGCACAACAAAAAACGCTTAAAAATTTTGGTCCAAGGATATCTGTGAAATTTCTAAGAAAGCACGGTATCTATGAAATTATTGCAAACTTCAGGGGTATCCATGAAATTTTCCCTATTATCTTTTTGAAATGCACTGACCCAGATTCCTAGACAATTTTGTACTGAAGTGGCTATGGAGGGCAGTATAGAGGGGAGTAAAACGTGTACCCGTGGAGATGATGTACAGTGGCGGGATACTCTGTTCTGCTGAGCTCCCAACGCTGTCCTCGTCGTCCAAGTCTCTCGCACTCTTCACATCTTCACGGAGCTTCAACCTGCATTTCACGGATTTCCCCTGCTTTGTCCCCGTCTTTTCTTCGGCGATGAGCCTCGCGCTCATCGCTCACTCCGTCACTTGTCCGCTGCATCATCAATTCCTTGGCTATGTCGTCGTTAGGCGACAGCTCGTCGGGGATGGGGCGAGGGTTGTTGCTGAAAAGCAGCAGCAAGCACAGAGTGGTAATGGAAACAAGGACAGGGGAAGTATTGCTCGGCCTCGTGAGTCGAGGGCAAGCGCTCATAGCAGAGCTGCTGCGGCTCTCGCAACACGCACTTCCGGTGTTGCAGCTGCAATCATCATCCGAAAGCAAGGAGAAGTATTCACCTCTCTTGTTCGATTTCAAGTATTTCAAGTCGCCCGAGATTTACGAGGAGCAAGTTGAGGCGAATCCGACGTTGGCAAGTTTGGATGACGAATTTCGGGAGGAATGCGGCAGTGTGGTGGAGCGGTTCTTTTCGCTCTTTGACGGGATCGTGAAGTATTACAAAGACTTGAGCCGGTTTTCTGACGATCTGCTGCAAGTTGGGGCCGGCGCGTTCTTACAAGAGACCGCGGAGAGTGTGCTGGAGGATGAGGAGGGGCGGCAGCTGCTCGTGGAGGCGTTGATGCTGCACGGGGTGCTTCTGCTGTTGCTGGAGCATCGGATGCCGGGGAGCCTTCGAGAGCAGCTTCTGGTGGCGCACTGTCGGTGTCGAGGTTCCAGTGATTTTGTGAATTTCGAGCCAATCCAGTCTTTGTGTCGATGTGTGCCGCTTCCTCCAAAACCTAGCTCCGCTTTTGCATCAGTCGTGTCATTGGCCTCACTTCTTCAGGGATCTAGCTCTGCATCAGCCATGGATGCCAACGTGATTCTGCCCTTGAATGCAGAGGAGATGTGCAACCGATTTCCTTTGCCCAAGCGGTTGCTTAGGTTAGCTATTGCTCGGTTGCGAAGTGACGATCTTTACAACCAGCTGCGGCATTTTCCCAATCCGGAGCATCGCTGTGCTGCATTGGGAGGGCAGGCTGCTTGTTTGTATGTCCTTCTCAATTTCATACCAGAGATTCTGCAGAGTGAGAGTCTGGTAATGAAGGACATCGTGGACAAGTTTCTGCTGGGATGGTGGATCGTTCCAATCTTCATGGGATTCATGGTGGACTTGTCGGCCGGGTGGGATCAGTACAAGGCTGCTAAAGCTGCCCTGGCACCTGTACTCGCCTTGCAACAAGTAAAGGATTTCGCACGTACCTATGGCTCTCGAGTGCCTGAGTTGCTGATAGAGTTGCGAGGTTTTTTGTCCGAAGGTGTTTTGACTCAAGAATTTGTGTTGAGCAACATGGCTAGCCTGGTGGCATGCATGCGCGACAGCAACGTTGCTCTTCGCTGGCTGCTTCTGCATCAGAACACCACGAATAAGAAGCTGAAGGATGTGGTTGTGGCCGTGGGTGGAGCGAGTAGCATCGACATGCTGCTGTCCCTCATCTTGGACACGGCAACCCTAGAATTTGAGCTAAAGAGAGTGTATGGTGAGCTTCTCGATGGAAGGGAAGCCCAGTGGCTAAAGTGCCAGAACCACGCAGCCGAATGCATGCAAGAGCTTTCTGATTTCTTCTCGGGGTCGAAGGTGCTCTCTCGAAAAGTGAAGGATTCAAATATGCAGAACTGGTTTCTTCAGCTTGGAGAACAAGTGCGAGCTTTGGAGTGTAAAATCGAAACTTCACGTGCTGTTCGAAAGATCCAGCAGATGATACTGGCCTTGCAGGAAGTTGAGCAGTTTCATCAGATTGAGAGCAGTCTTCAGATTAAGCAGTACCTTGCTGAAACGCGGAACCAGCTGGAACAAATGATACGCACTCTCAATGTGCAAGAGGGTGTGCTGGCTACTGTCTCCGTGGTCAGTGATGCATCTTACGCCTGGGGTCTCATTGTAGGCTTCACCCCTCAGATCCATGCCCGCATCCATGCCGAGCCTTTCACAGTTCTCAAGCTGTCCTGCTTGTTCTTCAAGCTTCGATCCATCCTGGACATTCCACTGCTTCGAATCTCCCAGTCTGGCAGTATGGACCTTTACTCCGTGTCAGAGTACTACTCTTCAGAGTTGGTAGCCTACGTACGGTCGGTGATGGAGATCATTCCCGTCAGCATGTTCAGCATCCTCAACGACGTGATAGCCGTGCAGACGAAACAGTTGCACGAGTTGCCCGGGCGGCTTGAAAAGGAGAGTTTGCGTCACTTCGCTCAGCCGGAAGAGAGGTACAAGCTGGCCAAAGCAACACACCGAGTGGCTGTGTTCACGGAAGGTATCATGGCCATGAAGAAAACGTTCATGGGAGCCATTGAAGTCGACCCTTGGCAGCTTCTGGAAATCGGTATCCGAAAGCAGCTGGTGAAGCAGGTGGCCACATCCCTGCATACGATCTTAGTATTCCCAGCAACTGGAGTAGCCGAGCTGGAGGAGCAATTGCAAGAGCTCCAGATGTCGTTACAAGCACAGCGACGATCCATGGAGTATTTTCAGGACTACGTGCATGTGCACGGACTACAGCTGTGGCATGAGGAGTTCGCACGTATCATCGACTACAACACCGAGCAGGAGTGCAACGAGTTTGTGAAACGGAAGGTCCAGAGCTGGCAAAGCGTGTACCAGGATCCTGCTAAACCCATTCCCCAATTCCCGGCCCCTGCAAAAGACTCCTCCAGAGCCAGCAATTTCATGGGGCGTTTGGCGCACAAGCTTCTCCAACTGACTCACCCTTCGAATTCAATGTACCTAGTTCCCATGAGCGGCTGGTTCGACGCTCAAGGGCAAGAGCTCGTGGGATTGCGCACCATGACTTTGTTGCAAACCACCCTTGGAACCGCAGGTTTAGCTGGCTTGGATCACCTGTTAGGTTTTCAACTCACACATGGCATTCAGCAGGCAGTGATGCATCTTTCATCAAGAGTGGAATCCAGTGACATGAGCGACTGTTTGGAATCCCTGCAGCGTGTGTTGACGCCGAGTTCGTCTATTCCTGACCCTGGTTCGCTGGTGTACACCGAATACAGCGCTCGTGCAGGAGTGAATGCCCCAGGATGGTCTACATGGGTGGAGAGTGTGTCCCAAATCGGACAAATCCAGCTGCTTCGCTGTCTTCTAGGGTCTCATTTACGTGCTTCTGCAAAGTTCGAATCCAGTACCATCTCGTATGCTGTGGATACCATGAACAAAGCAGTTCTTGCAGACATTGGGGATTTCAGAGAGGGCACTAATGTAGAGAACACCGAAGTCAAGAGCCGCCTGCTAGGAGAGCTGCGAAAGCAATTGCACCTCTGTGGTTTGTACACACCAGTTCACTCCATTTACATTGCTACGAAACCGGCCGACGGTATTGCTCTCCTGCTGTTTCTTGTCACGATTTCCCAACTGCCGAGATACGTGTTGGATAGTCATCTGGGAACTCTGACCAGCCGCATGAAAAAGCAAGCTCTGGACTGCTGCCCGCTGATTGTGGGCATGGGCACTATCCTTCAGCAGCTGCACCCCTCTCGCACCACTGCTTATGTTGGCCTCTTGGGACAATACGTGCGAACATACGTCGAGGCTCCTGCAAAATCCCCAGCAAAGGAAGGCCTGAAACTGGCTACCGAAGCTGTCAACGTCTTGGCCTGGGTGCTGGCGCTCTCCAAGTACATGAGCTACCCTCAAGACCTCCTCACTGTGCATTTCCCTCCCCTGTTATTAGACAGCCTTGCAACTTAATTAGCTTGTTGTGTACTCTCTCTGATCAAACAATCTGATTCAGTTGCAGTACTCTGTAGATTTTGTCCCAAAGGGTTTATTATTTTATTTAACTCGATTACACAGGATTATTGTTTTCTGGGTCACAATGGCCCATGATAGAGTTGTTTCATCTCCTGGACAATCATTGATTTCTTCGGGAGATCTTTACTGTATATTACGGCAAGTGGCTGCTTGTTCACAGCCAAAATTGGTTCTTTCAATTGAAAGGTAACAAAGGAGACATCTCTGAATCAGAGCTCCTTTCATAATTAGTGTGACCATGTGTCTTATCTGTAATTAGTATGACTATGCGTCTTGTCCACTCTGGTCTGCCTCTTCAGTCACTGCACGCAAGATACTCCGCTGTCGATGTCCATCGTCATCGTTTGAATGTTTTGGTTTGTGTTTGTTCAATACAAAAAGCCGCCCTTGTTAAAGCGTATGAGGATCTCTCAGTACATTACTGCGAAGCATTGCAAGTATTAACGCACACGTCGGTGTAAGGATTGCAAGTTTCAAAGCACACTTTTTGGTTTCCGTTGCGAGCTTCGTGTGGATGACGGACTGTCCTCACGGAGCTCACTCTGCGAGACTTTGAACCGAAGAAACCTACCCTTCTTCTACGCTTTTAGGATTAGGGTTTCAGAGCTGGATGCAGAGTTCTGGCGCACCCTGCTTATTCGATCTTGTTTTCAAGCTGTGTCAATCTGGTGCTTGACGTTTAATTGTGATGAGCAAGTTTTGAGAAGAACGCAAGATCCTATGGAGGAGGACGCACTCGCCGCTTTCGCCGACTTGTTGGCGGACGATGCCGATACAGTGCAGGCACGCATTTTCTTTTACTTTTCCGTGACCTCTTTTCCTTCTCCTGGATTTTGCCGCTCTTGATTGATCGCTTTCTAGGCAAGAGTTAGTGCATCTCGTGTTTGCCGATGTGATGGCCACGACAAGAAGAGAACGCAATTTTTTGTAAAGATTTTTGATACGACTCGGATGAAATCAATAAATCTATACTGTTTTGTGTTTGCGTAGCGACCTGGTGGTTTACAAGAATTCGACGACTACGTGCAATTATACGAGTACAGCAATGGATTTGCCGATTTCTCGATATGGGATGGCCAGATTGAAAGCGAGCATACAGTACCGGTCGGCGAGCAATTTTCGTCACTTCCGGTGAAGGATCAAAGCAGAAGCTCCTCGGAGTCGCCCGAGCACTTGGCAGATGATTCTGCAGACGTCTTTGCTTCCTTTGTTGGCGAAATCTGTGCGTTTTGTTTGGAGAGTCGGGTACAGACCCGGTGCCGTAAGTGCACGTCTGTGTACTATTGCTCCACGGAACATCAAGCCGCACATTCGCTTATTCACGAGGTTTCTTGTGGGAGTAGTACAACTGCCTCGACTGGTTTCCAAGGCCTTGCTCCACAGGTGGGATCTTGTAAGAACCAAATGAACTTGTCTTGTTCAAGAAGAATTAGGGTTTGATTTTTACAAGCATACTCCAAATCGGCAGTTTTGGGTGTATCATTAACTGGCATGAACAAAGTGAACTTCGAGACTATGTCTAGGCAATGAAAGTATGCAATCTTGTGAATTTCTCAGCTGGTAGTGAGGTAGAAAAAGGAGATATGTAGCCTTCTGCAAAGATTTTTATCCTCCTAGTTTGCCAAAAAATGTGTTTCTGTGCTACTCCGGCTCACCTGCGTGAGTGGCCCTGGCAGGACCTTGCCCCTGCCGACTCGGAGTTGCGGCCTGAGATGCTTGAGCTTCTGAACGTGTTCCAAGCCGTGTACGAACAAAAATCTGACCCAGGCCACACCTGCAGTTTGCTTCAGAAGTGCATATCCATGTGTGAAAGAATCATGCATCAGCATTACCGGATTCCGCAGGTGGTGGCCATGCACGAGCAGGCCACGACGTTGTTGCAGGTGTTCCAGAACCGAGAAGAAGAAGCCGAAAGTCCATTTACTGCATCTCCAAATGAGAACAGCGATTCTTCCGCACAGATGTCCGTTCGAGACTTTCTCAAAGCAGATGTGAAGGAAGCGCTAAGTAGAGTCGATGCAGAAGAAAATGATCTCGTAAAGGTTCTTCCCCTCTCAAATCTGGTCGTCTTTGTGACGTATGTAGATGAGATTAGGGTTTCGGATTTAAGGTGCTTGCAGGGTCACACAAAGCTGGAAAAACTGACTTCCAGGCCATTTCTGTCTCTCTTCAATTAACAAACTCCGATATTACCTTGCGAGTCCATCTCCAAAGCCTCTCTGGTCCGGGCAGGAGTTTTATTCAATTTAAACCTTAGAAATATTCATATAAACTTTGAAACTGTGTGTGCAGGATTCTGATGGAGGTGAAGAGGTGAACGGCATGTACTGCCGTGAAGGCATTTGCTATTGCAAGACACACATCGATCGAGAGCGATGCGAACAATGTAACGTGGACTACCGCCTCCTCAACCAGCTCCATCGTGAAAACACCGACGAAGTCGATTTCGCCATTCGAAAGGAGCAGGATCGTCTAGAATCTCTGGAGCTTCAACACAAGATCGTTCCACCTCATCCCGACCCTGCAATCGAAGAGGCTGCTGCGCCTTTACCGACTCTAGTGCACGATGCGGAAGATTTTCAGTCCATAGCAAAGGATCTCAATGCGGAGTTGGATCGCGCGAGAGAAAAAGAAGAAGCCGACTTCCTCAAATGCTTCGCTTCCTTCCAAATCTCTTAATAAAGCAAGCAAGCAAGCAAGCATCATCTGTAGAATATTCACACTGTAGGGCTGAGAATTTGTAGCATTCCTCTTTTCTTCCTTTCCCGTTAGAAGCTTTGACCCCGAATTTTGTACTCAGAAATAGATGCCGAGTATATGCAACCTCTGAACTTGGTTGCCGGCGCTTGTCTCGGTTTCGCAATGTATACAATTCCTGAATTACATACCGTTTGTTGCGATGGACATGTTGATTGAATGTCTGAAATCGAAGGCCGTGTGTTTGAAAAACGTAAGTTAAATGCTTTTGAGGCTACGTCCGGCAGTGCAAGTATTGGAAACCCTAACAGAAATGGGTTGCATGGCATTGGTGAGAGATTCCCGAGGCTCAAGACGCATTTCTCACCATCATTGTCTCGACTCCCGCTCGTCGAGAGCGTCGACCTTTCAAGCGGCAGAGTAGTCAATCATGGCTACGGCTTTGTCGTCCCTTGCTCCGTTCTATTCCGCTCGGTTTTCCTCTGCTAGTCCCGCTATGGGGCAGCAACCTCCATCTCCGCATCGCAATGGACTGGCGCTCATGCCCGCGTTTGCCGTTTTCACCACCAGTTTGAGTACGTCTTGCTTTTTCTCGCTCTAAGTTGCTGTGGCTCGGATTGCTTCTCTTGTGCGTTGCGGCTATGTCGCTTTTGGGTTTCAGGGTTTCAGAGTTTCAGGGTTTTAGGGTTTTAGGGTTTTAGGGTTTCAGTTTAGGGTTTGAACCAATTTGGCATTGCTATGGGGCGTGTCCGCAGATGGGCGGCTCTCCATTACGGTTGCTCATCAGAGTCACGGCCGGACAATTAGGAACAACAGCCGCATGTTCCCCATTTTCTCTCAGAAGCAGGACGGCGAATACTCCCGAGCGCAACTGTCGACGAAATCCGGGACCCGGAGTTTCGTTGGCGGACTTCTCGAGAAAGCGATTGTAGTCTTTGTGAGGTCTCAGGTATTGTGATTTCACGTGCTTTTCAACAGTTGCTTGTACAAATTCTCAATCAGACTCACTCCACTTGGATTCCTTGGAATTTCTGGACAATCCGTTGCTTTCAAACCTCTCTTTTATCGTCCCACTCGAGGTCTCAGCTATGAAGAGTGATTTGAGAATGTTGGCAGTTGGATGAAATCGGGGACTTGAGTGTGGCCGTGGGCGGCAGCTCTTGGGAGCTTTTGGGAGGCAATATGAAGAGAATTCAAGTAAATGCCACAAAAGCAACTTACAAGGTACCATTCTACTCTTGAGTAGTTCACCTTTTTCTTTATATATTCGTTGAAAGAGCTCCTTATGATTTGTTTACTTGGGTTATGTCAAATAAGCGGGGGTTTTCCTGATTTTCAGGGTATTGTTATCAGCGAAGTGGGCTTAGCAGCACAGGATGTACGAGGCCAAATTGGGAAGAAAAGGTAGCACCGCAGCACGAGCATTCCTACAAATTCTGGATAACAAAACACCTTTGAATGCAACGTCTCTACATTGAAGGACTTCTCTTTGTAGATTTACACACATTGTTGAACTCACGTGGTGGTGCTTTCATTTCTTTGGTTAAGAGTTTGTGTGGTTGGGTTTAAGTGTCATAACCACTTTAATTTCGTTTGAGATTGTGGTTTTTTTGAAACTGTTAAACCCTAAACCCTAACAGGATCCAGAAGCTCAAACTACGCCTCACGTTTGTTTAGGTCGTATGCTGATTTTTCTTTTGTCCAGTTTTGTTTATTTATTGACAAACACATGCAATGCTCTCCTCTGATTTTAGTGATGTAAAATTGGCCCCATCTGAAGGTTTGATTTAGTCTTTTTTTTAAGTTCGAGATTCTTTTGGTGTTTGAGGGATTAATTGTGCAAGGTGTGTATGACGGCAGGTTTTTTGAACAGCCCTTCCGTGTAAATGCTAACATTCGGATCCGGGAGCAAGACTTCAACTCCAGGTACGTTTATTTCATCATACTTTCTTATACCTACTCTTAAAACTCAAATCATTACCGGCTCCTGTCAAAGCCTGCCAACGTGACACACTTCCATTGGATCCCGGAACATTGCTTATCAAAGTATTTGCATATAAACAAATGAATATGCAACTAGTATATCACTGACACAGAACTGAAGTTTGGATGGCAAGGTAATGCGTTTTTTTTCATGCCGGTCATTGCCCGTGACCCATTGTGCTTGACCCTGCCTAGCTTGCTGGCTTTACGTGGTCTCTTGCACATGCTGCGCACAGCCCAATAATTGGCTTTAGAGAACCCATTACCCAATGCATAACCCGGTTCTTGTCTTGCTTAAGGCTTACCAACGTGGCTCACTCCTATTGGATCCTAGGACATTGATTTAGAATTGATTGGTGCATATTAACAAATATACAACATAATGATGAATGATTGTGACAACACAACATCACAATAAACAGCAGACACAACTAACCTCAAGCTAGGGTTTGGATGACATGTGAAGTAATATATTTCTTGGCGTTGGTCATTGCTTGTGCTTGTGATCCATTGTGCTTGCCCCTACCTAGCTTCTATGCTTTGCAAGACCTAGCTTGCTTGTTTTGCAAGGTTTCTTGCACAATAGTTCATGGCCTTATAACCGGGCTCTAGAATTCTTGCACAATAGTTCATGGCCTAATAAGCGGCTCTAGAAAACCGATTACACTAAACATAACTCGGACTTGTTTGGCCTTTGCCAACATGGCAAACTCCCATTGAATCCCAAGATATTGGTTTAGAATTGGTAATCAAGCTATTGCATAGAAGCTAATATGCAAAACGACACTACATTGAAAGGAGATTGGGAGAACACAATGTCAACAAAATATCTCACCAACACAACTAATCATGAACTAGGGTTGAACGGCAAGAAACATGTTATTATGTGAGGTAATGCGTTTCCTGGCGCGGCTCACAACCCATTGCGCTTGCTTGACCCCAGCCAGCTTGCAAGCTTTGAGTGTGTAGTCTCTCGCACGTTGGTTCACAGCCAATAACCGGCTCCAGGATACCCATTCCCATCACCTAATACAGTGGTGCTCGGATAAGGTCAACCTTTGTAAGAGAAACGATTGGATAGTGTCAAGTTCCCTACTCTCTTTTTTGTATTTTAGGTTAGTTGAATGGAGTGTTTCTTTAAAGCCAATGCTTGAATATGATCAATAATTTTTTCTCTCCCAAAGCATTGACCTTATCCAAGCACCACTGTACACAACATTCATGCAAAAAAAAGCAAGAGTTTTTGCTTCATTTCATCTGAATCAGGATCAGTTTATGTAACTTGCAATGGTTGGTTGTGCAGTCTGTCAAGTCCGCTACTGTCGAGCTCCTTCAAGGATATCCTGCCGAGGAACTCTGAGCCGCTTCGAGTGCAGTACGACAACGGCAACCTGCGATTCTCGAGGGCAGACAAGCAGGCTGGCATGTATGGTCACGTGCAGTATCCGGTGGTGCTGAGAGTGGGCCTGGAGAAGGGCGGTGAAGTGATCTCCGTGGAATCCTCCAACACTCCGGGCTCTCCTGGCTCTCTCAAAAGAAAAACATTCCAGGTCGGACCAGACGCCAAGATTTCTGACCTTCTAGTCGGCAATTCCTGGTTGTCGTTCACCGGAGAGTTTCTAGTTCTGCCCTGGTAACTGAAACTGCCAGGATTACCGAGAAGCTCTTGCTAATTCTGTGGTTATTCCTTTCTTTTTAGAGTTGTTTTCTTCATTGCTGGAGTTAACAAGTGATTACTTGTTTCTTCTGTAGAGTTTGTATCATACACTGCAATAGAAGCGCATTTTTTTATGTCACAACAGTAACGATGTGTTTGCTGGGCGAGTTCTGATAACGGCAAATATGTCGATCTGGAGTTTGGAGTTTGTTTGGGTTTCAGAATCTTCCTTGGAATGAGTTTGTACTCTGTTTAGGACCTTGTCCTGGTTTAGGTAGGGTTTTGAATAGAGCTGTATTAATTAGGCTGAACATCCATGCTAGCTCAGGAATTGGGAAACCTAAAATCAACAAAAAAATTTACTGTGCACACGTATTTGTTGTCTTGCTTTTGGGCCAGCATGGGAGTTTGCTCTTAGTGGAAGTTTGCATTAGTTGGCAGCTAGGGTGTGAACATAGATTTGGTGAATCACATGGGGTTTAGCAGGTGGTTGAGGTCTTGAAGGAGAACTTTGACATGAGTTTTGTTTGTTAAAGTATTAGGGAACTTTATGAAGAATAATCTTCAAAGAGCTATAATTCTCAACACACAAATGAAATATTCTATAATTGATTATTTTGTTATTGTTTATCCCTTAAATCATGAAACTCCTAGTTAATGTGGTGTGCTACAATGTTTGCCAATATGTGTGTATGTGCACTTTCTTTTCCTTGCTAGCTGTAGTGGTTTTGTATACTATCCATGAATCTTCTTGAACACTAACTTTTTTATTTGGTTTAAAATGTGTGTTTGCTTCCCTTTTTTGGTGCGTTAAGCCAATGTATAATTTACTATTGGAAGTATGGCTATCAATGAAGACTAAACTTATAAACTTGCTCCTAGACCAAGACACTTCTAACAATTGTAGAGGTGAGTGCCAAATGCCCCCTTTTCAATCTATGTTGCTTTGAAAAAGCAAGAAAGTATATATTGTAACAGTAGGATTTGTGAATACCAACTAGTTTAAAAAAAATGAAAAACAGGTGATCATGGTGATCATCCATAGGACATAAATGCATGTCCACTCTACGCAGACCTTTAACATTTGTTAATCTATGTACAATGGCCCTACAATAATGTTGTACAATGATTACCATTGGTACAACTATTCCATTGTAAATCCCATTCGTTTAAACAAGCTTCACCTCAATTCCAGCCCTCTCAGTGTCAATTGATTGTTGACACTCTGCTGTGAAAGGCTGAAAATATAGAAATCAATTACAAGTTGGTCTTGTTTGCACAAACTAGTCTGGATCATATACTTGATGAGTTCTTTTGCACTTGATGAGTTCTTTTGCTAGCAAGCGTCAAATTGTTAATTTGTACAACTTTATTGCAGGTCATAACTGCCGATTTGAAGCTTTTGAACAACAATACATCAAGTCCAGCAGCACATCTCTTTCCAAGGCTTTGCGTCTGAGAGATTAATGCCAGCTTCTTTTGCCCAATTCTGGCCCAGTGCATTGTATTAATGAACTCTATTAGTCAGTGCTCCTCAGCAAAGAAGAAAAAAGAAGTCTTTACCGAGCCAAGATGCGTGGCCTGATCAGGCGACCTGTGAAGGTGCTTAGCTTGGCAGAGAAGAGCAGTAGTTGCTGTGAGCAGGATGTGGCTCCACATCAAAAACAGGAAGCCAAAGTTGGGCAAGTGTTCTGCGAGAACAGCCTTTCCGACACAAGTTCGTCATTTAAGACGACTCTTCGTAGCTACAGATGTCTTCAAGCTTTGGTAAGAAACGTGCTCAGACCAGTAATTTGCAGAGAGCAGTGGGATATTAGGGGGTTTTCAGAGCTTGGAGAAAATTTGAGTTTTTCTCTACGAGTTGTTACTCTCCAAACTGATAGTTTTTGCAGGAGAAACCCAACTTCGTCTCATGCATAATCTGGTTTGTTCATGAGAAAATCAAAAAGCTTTTCTGCATTTCAACAGTGCAGAAAAAATTTCCGGAGCTTCCTTGCGTGCAATTTTAGTGAAGACAAGAATCCACCATATAAAATAGAAGTTGTAGGGCAGAGAACACTGTCTTTGGTAAAAAAAAACAGATTTTGCTGAGAAAACTCGTTTGGAAAATTTTATTCTGTTTGCAAAGTTAGGCTTTCTGAGGTGAGTGTGGTGAACGGAGGAGCATCTGTGACTTGCGTGACTGCGATGTTTTAGGAGCTTCCAGCACCGTTTGTGAAGGAGTATGGACACAACTTCCAAGCCACTGTTTCCCTGCAAGGCCCCAGTGGTGGTTCCACGGTTGTGCGCCTCACCATCAAGTTGTACCCCCGTCAAGCCCGAGTATTCTTCGGTCAAGCTGGATGGAGAGCTTTCGTGGCTGAAAACGGTTTTCAGGTGAAACGCATTTGTATTTAAAAAATATTGAAACCTGGCTAAAAGCTCTAAATGTGTTGCACTTCGACGTTCAGATTTCAGAGTGTTTGCTGTTTGGTGAAGAGCTTTAGTAGATGCATGGCAATGGTTAACCAAATTTTGGAACCATTGAATCAGGTGGGCCAGCAGCTGCTCTTCTCCCTCGTCTCAATGTCCACTTTCACAGTGCAATTTTCAGAAAATTCCGCATCACCTGCATCTGCACCTGCCAAGGTTAAATACCATAGCTCGTTTGTGGAACGACAATGGCACAGCAGTAATATCCCAACATCAAATGCTTCCAGCAGCTGCCATGGTACGAGTTTACCAAATTTGCCAGAATTGAGAAGCAAGGAGAAGGATGATGATGTTTCAACACCTGCACATGTGAAGAATGACGTCGTCTACAGTCTTAACACGTTGTACTTCAAGCAAGACGTGGAGATTTTGTTGCAAAATTATCGGTGCCCCCATTTTGTAACCGTGATCACGAAGTCCAATCTACGTGACTTTAGGTCGTGCACTCTTGTAAGCTGACAATGAATCTAAACCTAATCTCTGAAACCACATCTTGTCTTCTGTTTGATTGACCCAAACACCCTAAATTTAGACATATTGTCTCGCAGCTTTTGAGAAGGTCATGTGAAGATTTTCCTTGCACTAGTTTCATTTAAGGTTTTGACTAACAAATCAGTGTGATTTTGGCTTGGTTGTCTTGGGGTTGATCATGTGGGTGGGTGTTTTTGGTATAGACTGTGCCAGTGGAGTTTCAGAGGAAGTACGGGACATATTTCTCGAAGTTCAACGTGTTTCAAGGACGGTCTGGCCGGATGATGGAGGTGTGTTTCTCGGGTACCAACAAGTATGAGCGGTTCGCACAAGGCTGGAAAGCCTTCCACAAAGAAAACGGCATCAAGTTGGGTGATGTGTTGCTCGTCTCTCTTCGTGCACCTGCTTTCTGGTTTGTACAGGTGGTTGATACCAGCCAGTGCCAGTCGGAGGAGCAGGCACCCGGTGACGAATTCTGCAACATTGGGCACCGCGAATGACGATACAGTTTTCTTTATCGAGGTTTCTGTTGATTTCGTTTGACTCCTTTTAAGTTGCTCTTTGATTGTTGCATGAAACTTAGTATGTGGAAGCTGTATAATATACTCTAAGGATGTCGAAGGGATGTGCAAAGTACAAAGTATGCTTTTAGACAGAGTTGTATGTACATTAAAACTGTCCTATTTAACCCTTGAATGCCTGGCTAGTCACCGTGACTGCCCCTCTACAGTGCCCTACAATGCTCTACAATGATGTGGCAAGTGTCCACCCATCGTATTACTGTTTCTAAAAGTTGCAAATGTTGTCCTCATGAAAATTGCAAAAAGAGTACCATGGAACCTAACACTGTGTTTCTAAATCTTCTCAAAATTTGGGTAACCTAAAAGTATGAGTGCATTCAATGAGGTTATTTTTTTGCTTTTCACGATGCACCATGTATCTCTGATCACTTCTAAAAAAATCCAGATCAAAACTGCCTTTTTTCTATCCTACCAAGTATTCTTTTAGTGATCAAAGGACAAAAAAATCATCACCTTTGGCGTTTAAGGGTTAATATAAGCTTATTACTTAGCATTACGTCTCATAATCTTCTCAACCCACTTGGCTCTCGAACTCAAAAGTTATGTGAGATTGGATATAGGGCTAAATTGTGGCTTGATGATTTCTCAAGCAAAGTTCCGAGAAAGCTAACACCCATGCGTTCCTCTTGAGCTGGCTCCTAACACTCCAAACTATGGCATTGCTTTGTCTAAAACCCTAAACCCTATATCCTAAATTCATTTGGATGTTTGCTATTGTTGTGTGTTTGCTAAACTTGAGGACAGTCAACAAGCAAGTCGTTACAATTTAACCAAAGCTACCCAAACATTCACCAAATCCATCTTTACTGAGTCTAAATTCTAAACCCAATCAAGAGCAAGCAAGAAAATGTGCTAGCATCGCCATACCTCGGCACTAAGTCCCGTATAGAATTCCTAAAATGCCTCTTGCCCCACCTGCCCCTCCTGCCTGTGCTTCTTCTGCCCCTCGTGCCCCTTCTTCTGCCCAATGTTCTGGAAAAGTAGCTGTGCCCAGTCCGGGTATCGGAGAAGCAGCTCCAGTGCCGGATATTTTTAAATCCTTGCTTCTGCCCTCGCTCCGACTTCATTGCAGTTGCCGCATTGCCCTAGTCCCTCCGGCCCGCATCTCACTCGTCGGTTAGCCATCTTTGGCCTTACACTGACTTTAATTATGTGTGGCTCACTCTGGTCCACCATACACTGTTATTTGAGGCTTGTGGCTCATTCTGGTTTAGCCATGCAATATGAACAATAATGTATGGCTACTATTGAGAAATGTATGAGGTTGAAGCCATATATTGTTGTCGGAAGTATATGGCTCATTCTGTCATAGCCATGTACTTTGGGCAATAGTGTTTGGACACACATCATTTATTTTTAAAGAGTGGCCATACACTATTGTTTATAGTATATGGTACTACTTTGCCTTGCTTGTAGTAGAGTCTTCATTTTTTCTTAAACACTTCAACTCCTTCCTTTAGAGGTTAAGGCTTGTAGAGAGATGATTCTTGTAGCACTTTGTGGATGCTTCTCACCTGTGGTAACTACAAGTACGTGTTTAGAGTATCTAGCATTGCATTCTTAACATCCTAGTAAGGACTACATTTTCTTATCAACACTACAATTTATTGTCTTAGAGAATAAAGGTTACATAGAGAGTGTTCTTCTAAATACTTATCGAATATTTGTACTCATCTTCTCTTCTTTGAGTTTAGGGTTACATAGAGAGTGTTCTTCTAAACAATCATATAATGCTTATACTCATCTTCTCTTCTTTTAGGTTAGGGTTACATAGAGAGTATTTTTTTAAATACTTAGAGGATGCTTGTACTCCTCTCCTCTTTGAGTTTAGGGTTACATAAAGAGTGTTCTTCTAAATACTTATAGGATGCTTGTACTCATCTTCTCTTCTTTGAGTTTAGGGTTACATGAAGTGAGTGTTTTTCTAAATGCTTATAGAATGCTTGTACCCATGTTTTCTTCTTTGAGTTTAGGGTTTAGAGCATTTTATTATCAAAGTTTTTGTAAGAATTTCAATCTCTTCCACTTACACTCACTATATTAAAGATTTAGAGTTATGTAATAATTTTCTTTTAAACACTCATAGTGTAGTTGTTAGGTTTTCTATTTTCAAGGTTTGAGATTTAAAATCCTTCATTCTAGTAGTTTTTGTAAGCACTTCTATCTTTCCTCTTTCCATTTTTCTATCAAATATTTAGGGTTGTAATAAGAGTATTCACTTTGAAGCACTTATAATGTGCATATTAGAACACCATATTTTTTGGATTTAGAATTTTTAGCATTTCATTTTCAAACTTTGAAGTTTTGTTTTAGGGTTTCATCATGGAAGAGGACATTGACTTCAATGAAGATAATTCTTACTATCCTACCAATTTTGAAGATGATTTGGAGTACATATTAGGAGTTGAAGATATACTTCATGGGTCCTCAGGAGGTCAATCATCAATTCCTTCTCCAATTAAAGAAGATGTCTACTTCCATTTATTTGATTTTGAATCAAGTTCTGATTTTGATGTAGACATGGAGCATATGTGAGAAGGAGATGTTGGATGGGAATCAAACTTCGTGACGGCTAACTTACCACTCATAGATGAGCTTTCCAAACCTTCTTTTGATCAAATTCTTATAGAATCTTTTCCAAATTTCATTCAATTTACACTTGATAGTAGAAATCTTATGATTGTTTGTTTACAAAAACAAACACATCCTACCTTCAATGAGATTCGTGAAGCGGACGGGGATTTCTATCCATTTCTTAAAAGCCATGGGAGATCTATAGATGTCAATCATTGGCACCCATCTCGAAGTTTGGGCCCCAGAGTAATGTTCACTACAAAATGCTTGTCTATGGAAGTACGGAACTCTCCCACTTTGAATCATTCAATTTTGATTTATGAGTGAAAAGTTTTAGTTTACGGGCATGCACGGGATTTCCATTTATACTTTTGAGCGATGGGTGAAACTTCAAAATAGTTTGAAGTTAATAGAAACCGTTGATGAAGTTGGTCTTTCAACTTTAAATGATACAAAACGAAGGGAAATACCTCATAAAGGAATTTGGTCATCTATTGTGTCTACCTCACATGTTGATCTTAGTAGGAAGCATTTAACATTGCATGCCACAACTTTTGTTGTATACAATAAGCGGGTCACTGATCAAAGGGTATGTGGAATTTCTCTATCATATATTAAGAAATGTGTACAATCTTGTCCACATTGTCAAAAATCAAAACTTTGGGATGAAGTTCACAACATTCCTTGTGAACTTATTGATGCCAAGCTAGATGAGATATGCAAGACTCATGTTGTAGTAAGGCATATTTTCCATTCAACGTTTACAAAGCATCATAGAGTCACATATTACCGATGCCATAGAGGTGGAAAGAAAAGATCAAGAAAGAGGAAAAGAGAAGATGATGATAGCATTTCTACACACAAAAGGAAAAGGAAGTTTATGAAATGTGACTGTGAGTTTCAAATCAAAGTGACAATGCCTCTTGGTAGCCAAACATGTTCAACAGACTCAAATGTTTCTTTAGAAACAAAACTATTTGTACATTCAAAGCACATGGACATCTTCCAGGTACAGAAGTGAACAAGCTATTTCTACCTATACATCCAATAGTTATTTCTTTTGTGATGGAAAATTTGAAGCATATGATATCAACATCTACAGTGGCATTAGCATCCGTTCAAGAAGAACTCAAAATGCAAGCATTGGTGCTTGATATGGAGCACACAATGTATTGATTTTTTCTTATTCCAAAGGAAGTTGAGCAACTATCATACTCCATCAAATTAAATGGTATTTTTCTTTCTACCATTTTTTTTAAGTTTTTATTTTTAACCATATTTTTTATAAGACATTTCATTGTATATGCTTATTGTGGATTTTGTAGATGTGCTGAGACTAGATGATTGGGATGCTACCAATGTGGAAGCTATTAGACTTCAAAAACAAAGAAAGGTGATTTTCTATCAGAGCTACTGTCCAAAGCATCAAGATCCCAAGAAGTGAGCTTTTGTTGTAGTCATACAAGATGAATTTATGAAGACAAATGTGAAATGATTTTCAAGGGGTAATTCATGGGCATTTGATTCAATTTTCAAAACTAATCATTATGACTTACCTCTATATGCCGCAGCCATTCCAAATCAAGATGGAAAAGCCATGCTTGTTTTCTATATGTTATGTACCAAAGACAAAGATGGGGGCCATGAAGGAATATCAATAGAACTTGCACTGACATATGTCTTTTCTAATATAGAAGAGGTTAGACCATCAGCATTCATTATTGATAAGTGCAAGATATCATTGAATGCTATAAGACGTAGTGTTAACAATGACATTCATTGTTGGAAGGATGGAAAACTTGGAAAAGAGCAACTTGCAGGACACGTTTTCCTTTGTTGGTTTCATGTTATGAAGGCATGGAGTGAGAATCTTCTCACACGTGTACCTATAGCAAAGAAAGACAAGGTATGGCAAAGTCTTCATGTACTATTGAATTTCCCGCAAGAAGATCATTTTGAATAGAATTTGCAAAAATTCTATGCAGATTTTGAGCATGTTCTTGGAGTAGAAGAGTATATAAAACTTGGATGGGCAATGATTCAGTTCCTTGGAGAAGAATGTGGCCTAAATTTGGTAGACTATTTGAATATGGTGGTGTTGACAGAATAAATCATGTAGAAAGGCATTGGAAGTGGATCAAATATATTCTATTACAAGGAAAAGTAAATCAATTAGTTCAAGATTTGATTGTTGCCATCATTGGAAGCGCTACGGATGGAAATCGCATTAGAGGGCCTACTCTAGTAGATCATTTCAAACAAGTTCAAGTTATAAGTAAGTACTTCTTGTGTGAAATTCATGCTGATTTTTAGTTTTTGGATTGTTAGTACATTTTCAATTCTGTTACGTTTGACATCTATGTTTACTTTGTTATATTGTAGGTGATTCTGGAAGGTTCTCTAGAAGAGCAAATGATAAGCCTCATTAACGTCGTCTAGCAAATGCACAAAGACTTTTCCAAAAGTATGAAATTGAACCTAAAGGTATCTTGGAGGTTCTGGATGTCAATCAAATGCTCTTCCGTATAGCAAGCAAAACTACTCCAAACACTAGGTACACTATGTCCATACATACTCATTTTTGTGATTGTGCCTCTATTATATCAACATGCAAGCATATTCTTGTAGTATAATTGATATTGAAAAAATATTATGGACATTTATATGATGAAAGACCTTTATGTTCTAATGTGATTATAGAACCACTCTTTCAGCCTATTACAGATGATTTCCACAATGACTGTATTATAAATGATAATACAATAGACAATGATGAAGATGAGGATTTTTTGCAAGTTATCCATGAAATGGAATCAACACTTTTAGAAGTGAAGTTCAACATGGCAAATTATGGAGGAGTGTAGAAGAAGTACAAGAAGGATACAATCAAGGGTTGTATTCAATCTATGAAGGAGCCTTTTACATTTGAAAAGCCTTCTCTTATTGTACTTCCAAGCAAAGGTTCTATATCCTCTATTCAAAACAATGTGCAATGTACAAGGATGGGACATGGTAGATCTCTACAATAAAGAGAGACAATTGATGGAGTGAAGAAATCACATGTAAGCCAAGCTCAACCTACATTGACACCTCCACCTCACAAGTTGATTTCAACTTCAAAAAGGAAAAGGACTGTTTTTCCTAGAATTCCAAAAGTTGTATGTGATGCATGCTTCACAAAAAGTATGATAGAGATGGAAGAGAAAACAATATCTTGCCAAAATTGTGAGAAGCATTTGACATGTAATTGAAAGGATATTCTATTATTCATCAATGTCAATAATGCTAAGTAGTTTTACAACTTCATGTGTCTTCTTCCTAGATCTAATTATATTGTTCATCATGTACATGACATTATCATTTATAATTGATTTTTGTTTATAACAATAGCAAAGAGAACATAAAATATAATTTATAAATATAATTTACACTAAATTGGCATTTTCTTTTGTATTCATGTACTATATATGATTGCAATGGGTTTTTCCCAAAAAATTTGAAGACCATACAAATCAATTTTTGGATTGAGTTGATTGACCATGTGCTTCAAAATTCATTTGGTTTGTAATCATAGAAATCCATGTGTTTCTCTTGGTTTCTTCATTTTAGAATCATCTTTTCACAATACCTTTTTTTTTACCCTTCAATGTGATGAATAATTTGGAAGGTTATTTTGCAACTTAAAATGTATCAACTACAAATAATTGTTTGAGTTTTGCACTTCATTCTAGTTTTTTCTATAGGATATCTATTTTTCTTAACAATTACATTTATTTACATTGCAATGCATAGTTGAAATCAAATTCTTTCAATTTCTTGATTTGTGAATTAGAGAAAATTTGCAAAATAGGTATTTGATCAAACTATTAAATATGGGAACAAAAGGGAAATCATTTGAGGAATCTCAAATATTTACCAAATGTTCATTGAGAGAATGTCAAAAAATTCCCAAAACATCCTCATTGACTAGAAGTGGTAGGATGCAAGCTAAGGGTGACTACTATGTTAGTCACAAGAGTAAAAATGAAGGGTTTTTATAGCAAATGGCTCTAGTTTCATTGAAAACTAAAGTCTTTAAGAGAGAAAAGACTCATATTCAGAAAGTACACTTGTTAATGATCCAATTTCCACCAAAATAAAGTATATATCTCTAATGTGATAAGAGAAAATAACTTTTGAACATAGCTCCTAAAACTGTCACAATGCTTTTTTCTTGCTAAAAGGACTCTTGAATTGATATGTAGACTCATAATATGGGTACAATCTTTTGGCATCATTATTAGAAGACGGGGATGATTACATTTTGAAATAAAATTTGTATGCATGTAATTTATATTTTGGAGAAAAGGACTATTATGTACTCCTGAATGACTATAGTTTTTGGCCCTTTTTGGGGATTGATTTCTCTAAGTTAAATCTATTTTTTAATTTTTTTTCTTTTCTTTAGTGTCTTAGAATGGCATAAATTAGGGTGGTCAACCTTTGGAATTTGAAACTCTCATTGAGAAGAGGGAGAATTCTCATCAGAAACAGAATGTGCTCATGAATGACTAAAATTTTTGGACATTGATTTCTCTAAATGAAATCATTTTTTTTCCTCAAGTGTCTTAGACTGGCATAAATTAGGGTGGCCAACTTTTGGAATTTAAAACTCTCATTGAGAAGAGGGAGAATTCTCATTGTGAACACAAAAACACTGTGTTTTGTATTCAAAAAAGGACTTTCTTTTTGCCACAAATGGGAACCCTTAGCTTGCATCTCCCCAAGTATGTTTATGACTTGGCTTAAATTTTACAACTTCAAAAGAGTTCATGTGCTATTCAAATACCCCATTCATATACAACAGAAGAGAACATATACAATACAACAACATTCTTTAGGAGTCCACTATACTTGTACTAGAAGATTGAGAAACTATCGAGAATTTAAGTTCTCTTAGAAGTCCTAAATTTAGAGTAACCAATCACTTTATTTTAATGAAACAAAAATTATTTTGAAAACTAAGGAAAGGGTGGGATTTTCAGAATTTCTGAAATGACTGAAATCTCCATTGTTGAGCTTGTCCCCTTAGCACTAAAAGAACTTAGCATGTAGTTATAAAGTGAGAGGTAAAGTTATATTTTGGTATTCTTCCTTAATGCGCCAAAGTGCACTATTCTCCAACTCAAAGTTTGTGCAAAATTGACATTTTGATGCTAACTAACGCATTGAAAAATTGTTATTCTATATAATTCTAGGAAATTGGATGATTTGTTATAAATAAAAAAACAATCACAATGATGATCATGTGTAGAGTTTCATCAAGTTCATTAGTTATCCTATATCTTGAGTATTAAAAAATCACATACTGGAAATGGTGCTCCTAAGAATCTTTTAACATATCAAAAGTATAACAACTACTGCAAACTAGTCACAAACCTAGTAATCCAAATATGACATGTATTGAATTATTTATGTATAACAGGTACATAAATAAAGTCCATCCAATACAAAGAACACGTACAATATTGTTTTGAATTTTTTTATTCATCATCCACATTATAGATGGTGCAAAATTGTGTAGAGGTTCATAATTGAAGTAAGCAAACAATAGATTAAAAAATGATGTTGCGATATCCCTAAGCATTTTGCTAAGAGAATTTACCATACCTTCAATATGAAACCTTTAGCAAATTCACTTAGTTTTTAGAAAATCAAACAAATTATCACATAATCCAAACTAGTCATTTTATATCTAGCTATCAAATCAAATGTTTAACCCCTAAAGGACCAAAGGCCCTTTTGGGGGACAAATGGGATTTTGGGCATGTACCTATGGCTAAACTACTTTGCGTGATTTTTTGAAACTTTTATTGAAGGTGAGGAATTCAAAGATCTACGTGGGAATGTAATTTGTTCTTCATTCTGACATTTTTTGAAGAAGCTAAAAATGAATTTATGGAAAACAGGGGACTTTGGGCAGCCCAAAAACGTCTTTAAAAATTGTGTTTTTTTCAAATAAAAATCTGAAAGAGGTTTTTTGACTTATATAGACATGGGGAGCTTTGAATCATTCAATTTTGATAGATGAGATGAAAGTTATGAGAAGTTTTAGTTTACAGGTAGGTCTGGTTTCTCTCAAAATCACACCTACCCGCAAACTAAAACTTCTCATAACCTTCATCTCATCTACCAAAATTGAATGATTCAAAGCTCCCCATGTCTATATAAGTCTAAAGAACCTCTTTTAGATTTTTATTCAAAAAAAATGCAATTTTTAAAAACGTTTTTGGGCTGCTCGGAGTCCCTTGTTTTCCATAAATTCATTTTTAGCTTCTTCAATAAATGTCAGAATGAAGAACAAATTATATTCCCACGTAGATCTTTAAATTCCTCACCTTCAATAAAAGTTTCAAAAAATCACGCAAAGTAGTTTAGTTATAGGTGCCTGCCCAAAATCTCATTTGTCCCCCAAGGGGACACTCAAGGATTTAGGGGTTAAAACCAAACTTATTTCAAATCCAATGAAATCTAGAAAATCCCCATCATTGAGAATCTTGTGTTTGGCAGTCCTAGCAGCATTTAAGAATATGGATCGTTGACTTCCATGTAATTTACTCCCACATAACATATGAACCTAATGGCTTATCCCATGAGATTACATCTAGCAATATACTTAATCCTTAAGCGCCCCAACGACAGGATCTTGTTGTTGAGGCCCACAAGTTTATCTCATTTCTTCTCTTAATTTGTACAGTGAAAACAGTCATATTTGGTCCCCATCAATACAGGAGGTAGTTCTTTTTCAAATACTATGGTTACTTTTTTTGGATGTAATTTTCCAAGCTATGGTGACCATTAAATCACCCATTTTCTCCTAAATCCAAAAATAAATCTGGGCGATCAGAGGTTAATAGAAAAGAAACTCATAAAATGGAAAATAACTCCAAGACATATAATCACTCAAAGTAAGTAGATTTCACTATCTCCTTACTTTAGAGCTACAAAAACCTTGCCCAAATCAATAAACATAAAGTTACACATCACCAACTTGTTCTTTGTAGAGTACCCAGCAGCCACAAACCGTCCCCATTCTACCAGCCAATTTCCCTTAACAATGTTACTAAGTCAATTAGCATTCTATTAGCATTCCATTTGCATACTCTTATCTTGCAATTTGTATATTCAATGAGTGCCCGGAATCAATCAAGCATATCAAGATTCAATTGCAAATAGTCAAAATCCAATTTTCGGTAAATAGTTTTGTGTCAATATGAAGATTTTACAAGAGAATTGATTGAAAATGATTGGTGACAAATTTTTGAGATTTGATTGCATGTGTATGTAGGAAACATCTACATGCATATCCTCTATGCTAAAAACATTTATTGAGTAACAAAAATTTCATTTTCATAGGATTCATTGTGACTTGGGATATGCCAAAGTTTTGTAATATAGAAATAATTATTTCTTAACTAGATTTTCATCATGTGAACGTAACACCATGTTCAAAAGTAGAAACTTAGTCACAATAAATGAGTGAAGAAGCCAAGTTTGATAATCATAGAGAAATATCTACTTTACAAAATTTTAGCATATCCCATGTCACAATGAATCCTCTAAAAATGAAATTATTGTTACTCAATAAGTGTTTTTAGCATAGAAGATGCGCATGTACATGTATCCTACATACACATGCAATCAAATCTCAAAAATTTGTCGCCAATCATTTTCAATCAATTCTCTTGTAGAATCTTCATTTTTACACAAAACTATTTACCGAAAATTGGATTTTGACTATTTGCAATTGAATCTTGATATGCTTCATTGATTTGGGGCACTTATTGAATATACAAATTGCAAGATAAGAGAATGCAAATGGAATGCTAATAGAATGCTAGTTGACTCAATAACATTGTTAAGAGAAATTGGTTGGTAGAATGGGGGACGGTTTGTGGTTGCTTGGTATTGTACAATACAAGACCTGGGAGCTACCATATTCCATCCGTTGTTTAAGCTACTCCCTTCAATTGCCCATATACATTCTTCTCCTAATTGTTAAAAATCTAAAAAATTCTCCATATTCCTCGTAGAGTGTAGAGTACAGTAGGTGCTTTAACCCCTAAAAGACCATTGTCCCTATGGGGGACAAATGGGATTTCGGGCATGTACCTACAGCTTCAATATTTGTCTTAATTTTTTGAAATTTTTTTTAAGATACAAAAACAAATTAGCTTTTGGAGAATCTAATTTTTATTCCAATTGATGCCAGGGAGCAAAAGTTATGCCCAAATAAGTACAAATTTGGGGACTAGGGGCAGCAAAAAAAAACTATTATAAAAACTTGAAATAAAAAAATAGTTTTTTTCCTTATAGATTATATCTTTGTCTACATCTGAAGCTTTAATTCATTCCATTTGGACTAGTTATGAGAAAGTTATGGACAATCTTGTTTTTCGGGCAACTCAAGCATCTTCTTGAAAAAATAACTTATAAACTTCATTTTTTAATGCAATTTTAGTATTTTTTTCAAAACAAATTGTTAGAGAGGGTGAAGTTTGCTTTTTAGAACAATCTCACCTTTGGGATTATTGCGTTTCAATTCCATTGCAGGGTTATTAGCAATTTAAGTTTTTGTTCAATCTCATACCTTCTTATGCCTACTTTTTTTTAAAGAATGAAATTTAAGTGTTCTTTTTTTAAAAAAATTCCTAGGATTCCCAACTCAACTTCCCACCATGCAAAAATAGAATTCAAAACTCTGTGGTGCAAAAATTTTAAGTTAAAAATGTTCAAAGTTAAAAAATCTAGTCAAACAAGGTGCAAAAAAAGTATTTTTACACTTTAAATGCATATATGTTCTAGTCTCTGCAGTCAAAGTTCTTGGGTTTTGTATGACACATTCTTATAGTAGTCTAGCACAAGATCCTATGGTCAAATATGCAAAATGCCTGATTTTTGAAAAAAGTTACTCTTTGCCATAGAGGTGGCAGTTTTGAGTGTCTTTTGACAAAATTAAGGCCATGGTCCTTTAGGGGTTAAGGAATAGGAAGTTGATAAGAATTTTTTGTTGAAATAGCAACTTCGTTTACACTACAATAGCATACCAAAATTTGAGCTCAAAATGCCTCTTTTATCTACTTTCACACCTCCAAGCACCCCTTTGACCATATTGGGCTCCTTGGATGCTTAGGAGTTAATGCTGTTTTTTTCTGTAATTGCACACATATTTCCCATTAAAGGCAATAATACAGCAAACTAATTTCAGTTGTACCCAAGCATAAATATTTTCATATGAACAGAATGTTATTTTTTTCTTATACAAATGACTTTTGATTGGAATGCAAATCACAAGGACACTATAATGAAGCCCAACAAATTTGTTGTACCAATCTTACTCACACACGGTAGCTTGCTAGGAAATGTACTATACAAGAACTTTTCATGTGCCAAGAATACACACAAATATTGTAAAAAAAAAGCAAGTATAGAGCAAAAGGCTTTTATTGTGTAGCATTGGTTACCTATAGAAGTAAAGGACGGTTAGGGAATGTGAAATTGTGAGGAGGGATCCATGAGTTTTGAGCCATGAGCCTAATTTTATTTATCAAAATGTTAATTTCACCTATGAATGTGTACATAGGGTCTTATAATTGTGTACTATAAATTTTCATTTCTTGAAGAACTTGCTAATTTTTTAATGAAATCATTGATTTTGAGCTCAGAATTGATTCTTGCAACAACATCTTGGCTCACCGATGAGGGGCTCACCATTTTACAATCACAAAATAGGGTAGTCCGGCACTACACAATACATACCAAGTTTTACATTCCAAGTCATTATATTTTCTGTACATAACATTTTTTGGAAGATTTGACAACAAAGAAGGTGGGACACTTAAGATTTTTGTCAAATATATTGCTAAACCTAAATCTTACCAAAATAATTGTATAATTTGTTCATGTCTTTTTATAGTACTCATTTTTGCACTTAAAAATCCCATGAAGAGAGGATTTTGTGTTGAGGTGAAACTTACAAAGATGAGATGTGGGATGTTGTGTGAATTGCCCTTGATGTACCTACTCAATCTTCTTCAAGGTAGGTCTTGTGAAAGCAAATCCTCCTACCCTTTGATCCAAAGCCAAGAACGTGCACATAGTAATATCTAAGATTACTTTTTGTGCTGTTTTCACTAAAAAGCAGTATAGTTTTTATGTAGAAGAATGTGTAAAGGAATGTTAGGTAATATGTTCTTTTGTTTTCTATGGGTGAAATTGCACAATTACTCCACAATCTTGAGATGATATAATTCTACTTGGATGAATGTGGACCAATATTCACAAAGAAATAAAAATTTATCCATATTTTACAAAATAAATAAGTTCCTAATTGTAGCAAGGATCACTTAAGGTATGTGCACCCATAAGCATGGAAATAAGGGTTTTGGAGTAGGTAAAACAATTGGCTAACTCTGAAAAAAATATTGTAAGTTAGAAAGTGGAAACCAAAAATATTGGCATCAATCTCAAGGTTACAATTGCAAACATTTGTTCACAAAGATTTTTCAAAGTCCAAAATCATTGAAATTGTAGGAACTATGTGTAAGAGATGCTAAAAACAAGGCTGGTTGGTTCTTAAATAGTCAAATGGGTACTCAAAACCTCATGCTAGTCACCCACAACCCTCACACCATCACCCATAACTATCACTCTGTCACCCACAACCATTTGCTTTTTTATTGATTAGCCCCTGCTAGTGCTAGGTGACGGCCACAAGGACACAACGCTTATGGATGCTGCTACCTTACAACACTGCCAAATTTACAAATATAAGAAAAAACCTAGTAAAAGAGTAACTAAAGATCATGTCCACAACAAGTACAATTCCACGGTTACTCTATCAATTCACTTATATTCTAAGCATCAAAAATAGAATAGGATGTTACAAAAGATTACAAATTGTCACACAACACCAATACCAACATGAAATGATAGAAGAGATGGGTTTAAGAAATGCAACATCAATGACATTCAACGCTCTTCATTAACATGAAAAAATTACACATGAGGTTTGCTCTTGTCCTGGTCCACTAGTCTCACTAAACTTTTCTTGCAAAAGATGAAAAGAATACAAATTGTAAATATTTAGCAATTTTACTAAACCAGGAGTACCCTATTTGGAAACCTTAATTTTTAAAATAAATAAAAAGCTATAAAATGAAATGAAAACAGTAAGACTGTTAAAAGACAATGCACCAGAAAACAAGAGAAATCCATTTTAAAAACTTTAAAAACAATTAAGTTCAACAAGCATATTAGGTGAAGAGGCTACACTCTTATATAATCCTTATAAAGCATTCATAGCAAAGAGAGCATTGAAACAAATGCAAGTACTCTTTGCCCACAAGTACACTATTCATAAAAATAGTGAGGGAAAAACAATAGTTTTTACATAAATGTAAATGACACTTTGCTTTACTATAATATGCTATCACTTACAATTCCATGTCCCAGTTAAACAAACCATGTTAATTTCATTACATAAAGTACGTAGTCACCTTAACAAACTCCCTATTGCCTAATCAAGAAGCTCTCTTTTAGAGCATTACACATGATCTCCTTCAAAACTCACAACTGTAAAGACATGAAGTTGTATTTATAGAGAACAAAAGAAATTCTTTCTACATATTAATGGGCCTTTAGAAGCTACAAAAGATATATCTTACTCTTACTAGACACTGATATTTTTTATACTATTGCTTAATTCAACCCCTGAGTACACAAATAATGCTAGTGAAGCAAGTAAAATGATAATAAAATGGTACCAAAATAGTAATAAGAGCTAAAAAAGGGATGGCTAGACATGAGAAGAGGTCTTCTAATGTTCTTGAACTTGCTTTTTTGATGGAAATTCATATGAGAGGATTTAGAGTTGGATCATCCATGGCTTTGATGTAAGACTCAAAAGCCATGTGCTATCTTTAGTGATACTATTCATTATAGATTTTGATGCACAACATGCTTACTAATAGTTCAATTTCACCTAGAATTGATTAGAATGTAGTGCTAGACATTGAAAGATAGTAATGAAAGAAATAAACTTTATAGTATTACAATCAAATTTCCTTGAATTCAAACTTCCTATGGCTTGCTCTTACCTTAGCCTTTGCCCTTGCCCTTGCCCTTGCCCTTGCCCTTGCCCTTGCCTTTGCCTTTTGACGTAGGCTTTGGCGTAGCCTTGCTCTTCTTTGTACTAGCAAATGTAGATGACGTTGTTCCACTTTCTAGCATTGTGGGAGGTTCTTCTTCATTATTGTTGTCCTCCAAAGTCTTTTCTTGATTTGGTCTTGCATTTCTCTAGTTCAAAGAGGATGTAGAAGCCTCCACTTTCCCATGCGCTTTGCTTTCCACTCTTTTTTCCATAAGGTCGCATTCTCCCACAATTTCTTTGCATAATGGTCATCATTAGCCTGAAGTAGGTGAAGAAGGTGGGTTGCCCTTTGGTAGTCATCTACACAACCAAATTAATAAAAATCAAGTTTTAAAAATGAAATGAAAATAATTCACATTACCAATATGCAAAAAATAAAAATTCAAACATAGGAAGTAAACATATGAAACAGCTTAAATTGCATTGAACAAATCCAAAAACATTAAACAAACATAATGAAATAAATAATTACCTTGAAAATAAGATATAAGAGTTTCTGCTCAAGATTTCTCCAATTCATCAATTGTAGTGGAATGAATGTATCCTTCCAAGCCACGCACAATGTAGGAGTCATAAAAATTTGAAGAATTTAATAGAGCAAGTACAAAAAACTTGTAATTTGTGAAACAAAAAATCTTCATGTCATCAAGGAATCTGCTTTCCATAACTTTCACTAATGGAGAAGTTTCCACTTCTTTTTCCATAAACGTGGGAGGAGGAATCAACGCCCTCTCTTCCTCAAGTTTGGAATCAATGCCATCTTCTATCCGTACTTTAGCATTTACCTCTGCATTTCTTTCATTTTCTTTTTCACTTCTAGCCTTCCTTGCAGCCTTTGCACTTTCATCACGTTTCCAAACCCTCTTTGTTTTAGGAGCCATGATATATTGAACAAAACCTAAAAATTTCACAAATGCAACATGAATTTATAAGCAAAACAAAATTGCTCAAAGTACTTTTAAAATTACAATGTTTTCAAAAGTTAAAACCCAACATCCAACATTAACTAAATTCTAAAAGCTTTGATTTCCAAGACAAAAACAATTTTATTATTTGAAATAGTCATACTTTTACAATAAAACATCATTTGTTCCTAGATAGTAAAACAAGCAATTCTTGAAGTAAAACTTCTTACCCAAGAAGATGCTTGAGCCAAGGAAAGCTACAATCAAACAATGCAGAATTCACTTAATACAACTTAAGAGACGATGATTTGACAAATAGAGGTCAATTGGGAAACCAATATACTAAACAAGTTTATTACATTGTTTGCAAAATCAATTCATATCTCATACCCATGACCGACAACAAAGGCTCTATTAATCTATCAATAAGCACATTCTAATGAACTTGATGTTGTGCTAGTTTCATTTGTTGAATTGTTGCATTCAGGATTGATGCATTTATCTCAACCATTAGGCCTTCATGCCTTCATGGCTTAATAGTCTTCTGCTGCCTAGCAGCATAGTACCGTGAGTCTAAACGTATGATGAATTTGTAGATAATATTCACCCTATCCTGACGAATGTTATCACAAACACAAGCTTTATAATTGTGAATTATCCCTAAAGTACATGAAGAAGATGAGTATAAATAGACACAAAGTATACTCTTCATCTGCTCTGTTTTCATAAAACTACATTTCTCATAGACTTGCTTCTACATCAAAAGTTTTCTTGTCCACATCCCGAGTACGTGATAAAAGATGATCCCCTCAACTAGCATGCATGTTAATGGTCTCTTGAACTAGCATCCCGAGTTGCTAAGATCCGACTCCTGAGCAGGTGGATCACTCACATGCACTATTCATCATTGAAATAGTTCTGAAGGCACATACTCGCAGACGAAGCTAGTCTGGCTGTGAATTGGCTTCACAGCAACCTACCAGTCAAAGGAACGTAACCTAGCAAGACTTGCATTCTAGATTTTAGGGTCAAAATACCAAACGCATCCATCTTTGAGCAAGAGAAGAGAGAAACATATGCAAGAGGGAAGAGGAAATTTACGTGAGAGAACATGAGCCAGACAGCATTGGCGCATCAGCTTGCCGCGACAAAGGCAGAGCGACAAGGGCGAAGGTGACAAATTTGGAGCGGCGAAGGTGACAAATTTGGAGCGGCGACGGTGACTATAACCCCACGCTTGAAATTGCCAAAGCTCCGATACCCGGACTGGGCAGAGGTCACCAAGGTTCTCTGAGGGTGGGCTGAGGAAGGAGGGGCAGAAGAATGCCGGGCAGGAGGGGCAGGAGGGGCAGGAGGCATTGTGTGAAATGCGTACAGGACTCAGTGCCGAGGATCGCCATAGCCAGGTGACTTGAGCTTTGACGACATCCATTTGATACCTCTAGTAACTAATAACCCCTGGTGCTCAAGCTTTGTCACTGCAAATATGAAATTAATTTGGATGAAAATTGCTACCATGAGCTTATTTTATGGATGAATGTGCAAATATTCTTCCTCAAGTGTGCATCTCTCATTAGAAGAAACTTTAGTCATTTTGAGATTAAGGGCTTGAAAATTTTGGGCAAAGGTCCAAAAAATTTGTACATTAACTTCAAATGATCATACTTATCAATCCGTATGGTCAAATCTCATGAAACTTTTAGCATGATTCCTTGCACAAGTCTAATGCAAGATCCTACAATTAAATTTGAAAAAATTAAAAAATGTTTTTCTTGAAATCAATTAACTAAAGGTGATAATTTTCAACGTTTTTTTCAAAGAAAATAAGCTAGCGCAGCATTTAGGGATTAAAAGGCTCATATTATTTTTACATCATACAATGATTAATTTTAGTATACTAAAAAAGAAAGTCAATGAACACATGTAAAAAACCAAACCATTTTAAAAAGTAAAATATTCAAGAGAAAAGAATCTTAGTAAATTTAATGCATATAACTTTCAGAAATAGTTAACCTCATATGCATCTATAATATCCAACGTCTAATAGGTGAAGTTAGTTTCTATATGTTAAGTGTATGGCCCACTAACATTTGTTACTATTTGCACAAGGAGTAAGATTAGATAAAACACAACCAAAGAACCAATCTAAATAGTGTTGTTTTGCTTGTCTACTATCAAGCTACTCCTAAAATTTGAGTCTTTCACATTTGAGTGTGATAAACACAAACTTTTGCTTTAGCAAAAGTGACTTTTTTATAAATATGTTACTCCTATTTGTAATGAAGCCTCTCTTTTTTTGACTTGGCCACTATTTAAGGCCAATTATCATAAAATTATTTAAACTATCTCAATAACTTAATGGATTAATTGATGGATTCATTCATCTTAAAGTTGTTTGTTTTTTGGTAACCATTGGCTACCCACAACTTGACTAAGTTGAAAGCCAAATGGACTATAGCATTAACTTGATTGTATTTTAAAATACAAGCAAGAATGTGCATACCATGTTAAGAATGTGGATATTATATATGTTGGTATCTTGATTGATTCTTGCCAATTGGATCATATTAGGTTGCAAGATTATATTTTATTTAATTGTTGCATTACTTTTTGTAGAATTTACGTGGAAGTCTTAACAAGCATGTCATTGCCTACCAAAGGCTTAGAGTTGAAAAGGATGAATTTAAAATTGGATCAAAATATACTTAGAGTAATCCAATATGACATCAAGAGTTTGGGTGGCTTGCTGAACCAACTCTTAGACCCATGAGGAATGTGGTATAATTTGTGCATATATATATAACTCAAGTAAAAACCTTCATCACTTTTGGAGCTCTATCTCCAGACAATAATGTTGAAGTAGAAGTAAGATCAATCTAACTCCAACAGCGCTCAATCACTCGGTTTGATGGAGACAATGAAAACACCACTTTTGAAGGTATAGCTATAGGCAATGATATTGCAGATTTTGCAGAAGGTATAATGTAACAGCTTGTTTGTGGTATGAGGTGTAGCTCCAAGCACTAATGCTCAAATAGGGTTACTTTGGTTACTTTTTGTTATTACTTGATTGTGGCAACTAATTGACAATCTTATCACTTGTAAGTGCAGAAAAAAGGATGAATTAATTGGCACTTTTGATAACAAAGGCAAATGTAGTCTACTTACCGATGATTATAGTCCTCTCTTATCACATTCATTGTTACATGGCATATTACAATTGGAAATAGTAATAGTGGTAAAGAGTCATAACTTTTGGTCCATCCTTTTTTGACAAAATTGTAAATCTCCAAAGTTGGATGGCTTGATCTACAGTAAATAATGCATTTAGCGTGCCTTACACTAGTTTCTTGACATTTTACACTATCTAAATATTTATTCATACTATAATGACTTTCATCAATAACTACTATAATACTTTTCTTATAACAACAATAAGGACTTAGCAACAACAATAACGTTGCATATAATTACAAATTAGCTATGTCCACATTGTAAACAATGTGAAATTCTAGAACCTAGAAAATTTTGTGCCCTTCCAAATGGTCAAACAATGAACCATAAGGTAACTTTCTAGAATAAGGCAACCTAATTGTCAAAGTAACCTAAATGTAATATTCAATGTAGTTCATTAAAGACAGTTATCTACTTACAAAAATAGCTCAAGTAGCTAAAGACATTGCTCAATGTGCTAAAAACTCAAATCTACCAATGCAACTTTCACTATTTTGTAGGTGATTGGCAAAAGTTGAGCTAAAGTTAGCCACACTTGTAAACACTAAGGTAGGAGGCTCTAATTTGGATTAGGCATTTTGAACCGACAATGCAGGGTCACAAAAATAGTGCACAAAGGTTCTTGAATGGGTCACATTTTTTTATGTTCAAAAATTGTACTTGTGTATGCACTGTTTTAGGAACTTAGAGAGTGACATGAGCCATTATTGTGTGTGCTTATTGGTCATAACTCACTTATAATTGTGTTTTGATTTGTCTTTTAGTAAAATATAGATATATGTCATACTCCCTCTGTCCCATTATAAAGCTCCAAAAAACTTATCCATGAGGGATTAACTATATTTTTAGTCATTATGCTAGTGACAAATGCATTCTAGAATCAATAGACCCCCTATCAAATGTTTGCAAAATCTCAAATTTTTATGCTACCGTTTAGACACCCAAATTTCATACAAAAAGTACCATATTTGTGCATAGTTTGTGGAGGCTGCCGCCTCCTCATTATTTTAGTCCTTGTGCTAGTGACACATGCATTCTAGAATCATTATACCATCTACTAAATGTATGCAAAATATCTGGCTTTGCTAATGCCATATGGACATCCAAATTCCATGCAAAAAGCACCATATTTGTGCATGTTGCTAGCTCCTCATTATCAATGATTTAAAGATTAGTAGCAACAATGGTACTTCATTTGGGCAAGGCCAAGCTTGTTAGGAGAGGAATGCTCTTTAATTGCTTAACTTGCCCCCATGAGATCATTGGACATGACAAATGCTTTCTCAGCAATTGAAATTAGCAAAAGAGAACTTTCTGGTGGGACAAGAACTTTGCCTAATTTGGAGCTTTATATTGGGATAGAGGGAGTACTAAAATAAATAAAAACGTGTTCTCAATCATGGTTTGAGCATAAGAATATGGAATGGGTGCTTGCAAGCTTTAAGAGCCTTGTTGGAGCATTCTTAACTTTGTAGGGTAGGAACACCCATAAGCGTTAGTGTCCCCATAACCGTCAACTCTAAAATCTTGGAATATCTATGGAAGTAAGTAGATGACATTACAAGGATGTACAACATGTGAACATGAAACCTTAGTGTTGGTTATGGGTGCAATGGCAGTTTGCTCTTTAAAAATTCACAAATTTAATCATGATATCCAAATAATATATTTGAAAGTGCAAACTCATTATTTTTTTTGTTCCTAATAGGATCCTATAATTTGCTAGATGTTTATTAATAGTCATCATACTCAAATCCTTAAACTAATGCTTATGGGTGTTCCTACCTTAGTGGTTGCCTTTAGAACTCATGTGCTCCATTTACAAGCCGCCTTTGCATCATGAATGCTACCACTTATGATTAAGAATAGCTACCTATGCACCTTTTGCTTTGATAAATTGTAGTTAATTCATACTAACTCAAAAAAATTCAAACTAAATGGCCACAGAACTATCTCTTCTTTAACTTTCTATCAAAAATATTTCAATTTCACCAAGTTACCTGATTTTTCCTCAGAAGCGCACCTTCGCTTAGATGGTCCATTCACGAGCCTCCTACCTTAGTGCTTAGACTGCTTACGAAGTTGATGACCACCTGCTTTAGGTGGCCAGTGAAAGAGCGGAACCGAACCGAACGGTGCGACATCATGCACGCCGCATGCTACCCGGAATGCCTGACGGCAGGACGACAAGGACGACAAGGCAGGGAGGCAGGGAGGAAGGAATGTAAGTTAGCACTGTAGCCCCCGCGAGCAAGCGTAGAATGTCGTGTGGGAATAAACTATAAAGCACGGCACTGGCGCGCTGGCGAAGCGCTGCCTCCGTCGATTTTCAGTCGCACTGCGGCACTGTAGCGAGGAAGCGCGGTCTCCAGTCTCCAGTCTCCACCAAGGCACCAGATAAGGAGGAGGGGATGTTGCTGCTGCAGCAGTGTTGCAGTGCTGCGATTCGACGTTGTTGTTGTAGTAGTTTTGTCAGGTTACACTTAATAATCCTCGATTCCTCGTATGCCTGCTCCGCCGTCGTCTACAGACAAAACTTCCAGATGCCATTCCCATGCCGGCCCCATCCCCTGGCTGCCTGACAGACCGAACCAGCGTCAGATTCTGACCCGCCGCGCATTACAGTAGTGCCTCTTTAATCCCTAAACAACTGTTGTCGCTTGGGGGGACAGGTGGGACAGGTGGGAGTTCGGGCATGTACCTTTGGATACGCTACTTTGTGTGATTTTCTGAAACTTTTATTGAAGGTGGGAAATTCAAAGATTTACGCATGCATTTAATTTTTTCCTCATTCCAACAATTATTGAAGAAATTACGCAAGAATTTTTGAAAAGTTGGGAAGGACTGGCCGCTCGGGCAGCCCAAAAACTTCTTTAAAAACTATTTTTTTAAAATTAAAACTCAAAATTGGTTCTTTAGATTCTTTTATAGGTGAGAAGCTTTGAATCATCCAATTTCAATTAATGAAATCCAGGTTATGAGGAGTTATTGTTTGCAGGCAGTTATGGATTCTCTACTCTAAAATAAACTTTGAAGTCCTTTATTTTACTCAATTTTCATTATTTTGGAAAAAAAATTGAATCAAAGGAGGTAGTTTGTTTATCACAATATTTTGACCATTAGGACTTGCAATTTTCATTTTAATAATTAAATTCTTAACAATTTAGTGATGTGACTCATTCTCTACTTCTTTTTACTTACTGATTTTTCCCATATGTAGGTTTGAACTGATTTGAAAATTCTCCCACACATACCTAACTTGATCTCCTACATGGGAAAAATAAAATGCAAAGTTGCGTAGAGCAACTTTTTTGTTATAAGAGTGGTCAAAGGCTTCTGAAAATTTGGGGCAGCATGAAAAAAACTTTCCTTTTCACTTTAGATGTACCATATCTCACTCATCTTCTTCTGGAATGACCTGATTTTTTTTTCCACAAGTATCTAATCCAGTCTAGGGCAAGATCCCATGGTTGGATTTTTTTTTTTTTTTTAAACTACCTTCTTACTAACCCCCAAAAGTGGCAGTTTTGAGTGATTTTCCCTGAAAAAATGGCTTAGTCCTTTAGGGGTTAAAATGAACCTTTATAAAAAAAAATGCTTAGCTAAGATGAAGGAGATGACTATCCCTGGCTGTTGGGGAGCTATAAAAGATGTGTTTGGTTACAATGAATGCTTTCCTTATAGGAAATGGATATGTTGTCCGGATACCTTCATCTTATCAAGGCATCACTGTACCACAGTTTGGTGTAGTGCATACTGCATATTGCATAGACGTGTTTGTGGGGCCTGGGTTGAATATCTCAGCCCATTTGTACAAACCAAGGTAACAATCATAATCTACCCCCCTATTTTTGAATTGGTTGGTTTTATCCTCCTCCGTGGTTCTACAGTGAATATTGCATCTAGGTTACCTTGACAATTAGGTTGCCTTACCCTGGTAAGTTACCTCAAGACTCATCACTTGATCATTTGAAAGCACATGCAACTCTTTGAATATTTAGATTTTACATGATTTATTACTTGGAAGCCTCTAAGGTAGGAGGCTCTAATTCGGTCCAAGGCTCTAATTTGGTTCAACTCTAAGAAGGGCTGACATGTTACTTCAAATAACTATTACTGTCATTGATGAGTTAGGTGGGCTTACCAAATTAACCCAAATTGTTAAGTCCACCTAACTCATCAATGATAGTAATAGATATGAAATAACATATTAGCCCTTCCTAGAGCTGAACCAAATTAGAACCCTAGACCTAATTAGAGCCTCCTACCTTAGTTTGTTCTTTTGCAATTTTATTGTTGTTAACAAGCCCTTCAAAAATTGTTTGTTGCAGTAATTTTTCATGAAAATTATTATAACAGCCGAAAATATTTATATAGTGAGAGATGTGAAGAAATTAGTCTGGAAAATATTTATATAGTGAGAGATGTGAAGAAATTAGTGTGGGGCAACCTAAATGCAATATTTAGTGTAGGCTAGATCAGGGTCTCTGAATCCAAACGTCAAATCAAAGTTCCCTTATCCAATCTGCTTCTGATGGTAAATCGGAAATATATTGACTCTTACATTATCTGGCGGGTGAAAAATGAGAGCTTTCCAAATCTAGCTCCACTAACACGTATGTGCAGAAAACCGAGGCATCGTACCACGCGTTCATAGGTTCCTGGCTTTGCTATCACTCCCTCGTCCCCCCCTCCCCACCCAGTGTTTTTTTTTGGGCCCAATTGCCTTAAAATATATATATATATATATATATATATATATATATATATATATATATATATATATATATATATATATGTATATATGTATATATGTATATATGTATATATGTATATATGTATATATGTATATATGTATATATGTATATATGTATATATGTATATATGTATATATGTATATATGTATATATGTATATATGTATATATGTATATATGTATATATGTATATATGTATATATGTATATATGTATATATGTATATATGTATATATGTATATATGTAGCTTCAAGCTTATAGGGAAAAAATAAATTTCAAAAAATGCTAGATTGCAATAATGAAAATTGCATTGCAGCCTAGGCTTTCATAAAATTCTTATCAAATTGAAAATTGATGCCACCATTTTAAAATTGTTTGAGCATTTTAATTTTTTTTGAGGTGTTGCCTAATCCAATTCAATACAATACTTAAGTAATGATAATGGTTATTTGGATGTTTTCAAAAAATGACCAATGAATATTTTTTACCTACAAAAAAAATCCCATAATGCTCCAAAAATCCATGCATTGGGGCCACCTTCAACTCCAACCAAAATAAGGACAGAACCAGCGAGCTACAAACCATTTTCAAAAAATGCCACCCAAGCATTGGTGAGAAAACAAAAAAAAAAAAAAACCCTGCCCCCACCCACCCAGTCCTCAACGGATCACGGGCTTCTTGTTCGGTTCCGCACTGACAGAAGAAGGCAGGATCCGTCCGTTCTCGTTCACAACGTCGAGACGCTTTGGATTTTTCTTTCCTTCTTCGTTTCATGGCGGTGGGCAAGGACGTCCGGAATCCACAAACCAAGGTCAGTCAGGGTACCAACGCCTTTCTCATTCAGCTTGTAAGCTGGTCTTGTCAACCCAACAGTCAAATGAGAAGATTTAATTGTGAAAGAGGAATCGTAAACGTCGCTTGAACAAAATCACTTCTGCATTTTCAATTGCCCTTATATACTTATGAACATAAAAATGGAAATTGCAAAGTGACGTCACATTGCATAATGTCAATCCTTTTAGCAAAAAAGTCACGTGGTAGTACTTTCTTCAAGCAACATTTACATTTATGCAAGTTAAGATAGGAGGTTCATAGACCGTCCATGTTTTAGATGCGTTCCCTATTTAGGAAAGAGTGACATGTTCTTTCAAATATCTATTATTATCATTGATGAATTAGGTAGGCTTAAATGGTCGGTTTATGAAAATGCGTTTCCTATTTAGGAAAGAGTGATATGTTTCTTCAAACATTTATTATTATCATTGATGAATTAGGTAGGCTTAAATGGTCAGTTTATGAACCTCCTACCTTAACCCTTGAACAACCATAAGCCATAATATATACGTTGCCATATAATTGGCATTTGCTACCAACAAGAAGTTTTAATTTGAGATCTCAAATAGCTCACTAGAATTGCATTGATTTATTCTCCAACTTCTTTGTTGATCTGAAATGTAATAAAGGTCATTCCAAATACTAAAAAAAATCATGAATTGTATTGGTCACAACGACATGCTTAGATGCTCAAGAATTAAGGACCTCATTCACAAGCGAAATTGATGCAATTGTTTACTTGAGCTCTGCCCTTGTTGCTAGTGGTTTAAATGGAAGAATGTCCTTGTGTAAAACCCGTACCCTACACTTAAACTGGTTTCACATTTTGTTTTATTTTATTTGTGACCATAGTGGCGTGCAACAAAGCAAGGGAGAGCAACGCTTTTGGTCACCATGGTGCACCAAACTTGAGAGAAAATTCTTGTTGTCATTATCATGATGGAATCAAGCACATATTAAGTTCCTTTGCAAGCTCTACAAACTTGTTCAAGTCTCTAATAAGAGCAAGAAATAGAAAGATGACAAAATAACGATCTTCCTGGTGAGTGTAACGGTTGCATTTGACAAGCATTTGGTTCACAAGTGAGGGTCCATTTGGTTCACAAGTGAGGGTCCTATCTTAACAAAACCAATGTTGTGGGTGTCTCGGGGGTTGATTGAGGGACGTCCTAAAAGATTGGGGCAGGGTTGGAATTAGATCGTAACATTCTTCACCAATCACAATCTAAACAAGTTGTAGAAGATAGCTTTCTTTTTTTGGTTATTTTATTAGTCAAGTTACATGCATGCATCTAAAGAAGCGATGATGGAACCATCCACGCTTGCACTTTCGTCCCATGACATCAACTATTGTTCATGAAATCCATCCAAACACTAGTGAACTTAATGTTTTTTTTTAATTAAGGTTTAGGCAAAAAAAAATTGGCTCAAAAATTACTAAGTTTCTAGAAAGGTCTCTTTTAAATTAAGAATCTACATACCTTGGAAAGGATGTTCTTTAGGTAGGGAAGGATGTTTAACAAAAGGATGAGGTGGACCAATATCTTTTAGGGAAAATTTGAAAAATATTCAAAATGTGAAAAATATCCTATATTTTGCTGTATTTTGAAAAATACTCTCTTAATTTTTGCAAAAATTGCAAAGATGCTCCTCTAGAGGTTTTATAGTACCATAGTGCAACTATATTGCACTGCCACAAGCACGCTAAGAACTGATGTGCAACAAATGCTCTCCCACCAAACTTACAAGTCCAATTGCAATCATCACCATGGCAGGGCGTTTGGAACTCCACACTACCATGACATTCTCTTTCATGTATGAATTTTGTCAACATGTACAATAAGTGGTTGCCCATTTTAGTTTTGAAACCCAAATAATGACAGCAAATAAGACACGGTTCACGGTTGCTTGCTGTCATGCAAACTGCAGTTGACACTTACATGCCTCCCTAGAAGAATGATAGGCCAAGTATGCAGTCAAAACCTTAAAATCAAAGCACACCTATGGTGGGATGAGTGGGCGTGCAACTCAATATATCATTACAATGTCATTTTTTCAGAACCCCTGCAATTTCAAAATTACAAGGATTTTTTCTAACAATGGTAGAATAGAGGAATATTTTTCAAGTTTTCCCAATTCCTTAAACAGAGGATGAATCTATTTCTATCATTTGACCTTATATTCTTAGGTTTTCAATGGTGTACTAGGACCCTCATACATTGTGAGGATTGTCATGATGGTTGACATTGGTTGAGACGATCATGTGTATGCCCAAGATTGAATTTGGAAGATAAAGGGGGCTAAGTAACTCCAAGATAAGGACCAGTTTTTTTATTTGGTTTTAGTGTGCACATAAAATGTAGGCATCTAAAATGGTCATACGCTTGTTAAAGTGAGAGGTATATGTTTTGTAACAAGTGTGTTATAAATTGATTTGGGTTACATAGGATTTGCAGAGTGGATTTGATTTTTATTTGGAAGTGTACCATTTCCTTCATACAATTTCTAGAGATGCAATCATGCAGAAGTAACTCATGATTTACAACGTGTTGAAGTCTTTGTGTGTCATTGCCTTAATTTTAAGTGGCACAAACATTTTCAAAATTCATATTAGTGCAAGATAGATTTTTCAAATGTTAATTTGTAGTTAATATGAATTTGTATCATACAAGTGTACTCTTAATGGAAAGTAACTCCATGTATTTTTGTGGTCTATAGGAAAAAAAACGTAACATTAAAAAATATTGTTCAAGTCAAAAGAGCTATTGAAGTCAAAATAAATATGAAGTGGGGTGATTGCAAGAAAGACTTCACATTTTTGTCTTAAAATGTCTCTTTTTGGGTGTAATACTGGCAATGCTACCAGTACTGCAAGTACTACACAGCATTCTTGCAGTGGAAATCTGAACCATCCCTCCCATCTCAAATCTATTGGGAACAAGGCACGTGGCATGTCATTTAGGAAGGTCAATTATCAATAATGGCAATTTAATGAATGGATGAAAAAGAAACTCACATCCTTAAATGATGTCAATGGTCAGTGGTACTGTATAGTGCAAGTTAATGGAAGAGAGTACTAGGTAGGCATGTGGAGCAGGAATTACCATAATTTCTAAGTTGCCATGTTTTCAATTTTAGTAATTTAAAAAAAAAAACCCCCCAAAAATGAAACAAAAAATGGCCATTTTTGCTCTATTCAAGACACTTGAAATGATAAAATTGTTTTTTTGGGGGAGTTTGTTTTCATTCTCCAATGCTTAACCAAAGGATGCCCACTTTGAGAGCATGTGGAAGGCAGAGAATCCACAATTTCCTAGAACCCTTCTATATATCCATGTAATGCTCTATGATGAACAACTTCCCTAATTTGTGGCATGAGATTTGCTTTTTTGGACCCAAAATAGTACTAAAAACCCCCAAAGTGGCTAAGGTAAACAGCTATTTGGGGGCTATTTAAAAATAGTAAAATAATTTTAAAAAAACCACAAAAACTATCAAAGGTTTGTAACTATGCCATGTACCTTCCTCTAAAATTTCAGCTCAAAAGAACTATTTGAGCAAAAGTTACAAGCTAGAAAGCACCCCCAAGAGTGCAAGGAGACACAAAATAGTGCAAGTGTTTCTTGCAATTACCGAGTGGTCATTTTTTACTATTGCCTAGTCAAAGCATCTGACCATTTAGGAGATTACTATGTAAGACTTTTTACAAATCACCCTACAACAATTTGCAATTGGTTATACACTCAAGCCTCTCTTATTGTATATTCCCTATTTGCATAACTACTTGGAGTTCTTAAATTGCATACTCTCTATGTGCATAAAGTGTGGTCCAATAATCATGGATGGAGTTATTTTGTCAAAGTGGGACCACCAAAGTACAATGTCACCAATAGAAAATGTGCTTGAACCTCTTTGTGTGCATACTACTAAAAAAAACTCCCCACCATTTCCATGCAATAAGAGAGGTTTGACTGTAGCAATATTTGTTTATGCTTGAAGAATGAAATCTCCTATTTTCACATTGTTAGATTTCTAAAACCATGGGCCTTTGGAATGCTTAATGGTTTAAGACTCATATGAAGAAGTAACCTACTTGAATTTTAATGGTTAGGTCAAAAGTGATTTGCAAGAACTTTTTCATTGCAATTGTAATAGACATGGTTGTTGATTATGTGTGCTTTATTTGTATGAACAAGACAAGCAATTCTACCAACATAGTAGCTAAAAGTGGCATGTGAAGAACAAAAAGGGAAAATTTCTACTAACACTAAAAAAATGACCTTAACTCTTAAAGGCCAGGGCTGGTCATTGTGCTTGCCCCAAGTACAATGTTCACAATGAACACTGTCCTCTACAATGGTGCCTGCATAATAAAATATTATTTTTAAGAGCTGCAAAAGTCAATGGTGCATGGTGCCCTCATAAAAATTACAATAAGGGCAATTTGGGACCTAACATTGTGACTCTAAAATTTTTCACAATCTGGGTTACCAATAAATGTGAATGCAATTAATGAGATAATTTTTTGCCTTTGATGATGGACCATGTGTTCATGGTCACTTCTCAAAAAATCAAACAAAAAATTGCTTTTCCTTGTCCACATAGTGTTTTTTTTAATGCCCACTAGACAAAAATCGTCCCCTTAGGCGTTTAAGGGTTAATGGTTGATGTTCAATGTTACTTTTAAAATAGTTTTAGCTAGATTCAAATGGGATTTCATCTAACGTTGGAGAATTTAAATGAATAGAAATCTAAAAACGTTAGCTCCAAGGGTAGCTATTTCTATTGTGATGATGCCACTTGGATATATCAAGCAAATTCTATGCTTAGCACCTCCTTTCCTGAAATAGATTCTATAATTCAATTTATTCTTTCGTAAATTGAGAATTTTCAGTATTTTTTAAGAAATATAACTTTGAAGTTATATAATTAGGATGAAAGAAAATTGTATTGTATCGACTTATGATAGTTCTAAGATTTCAAAGAAGCAAATAGCAATCAAACTCAACTCTAATATTCCATTATATATTTATATAGAATCATACAATGAGTGCTACCTTAGTCCCTTATTGCAATCACATAAACACTACTTAGATTGGATATAGGAGTACCATGATTGCAATTAGAAGTATTTAAAGAAACTCTTGAGCTTAATTTCTTTACACACTTTCTTTTTTTTTGCCAATTGTTGTTAGCAGCTAGAAGAAAAATTCAGATTCTTTTTGTGTACATTACTTGAATACAATATGAATGAACAACAAAGTTTAGGTGCCAACTATAATTTTACTTAAACTTTTGTCCTAAGCTTTCATATTTAGTAAGCATTTAGGCCAAAATGTATAGCTGTCAATATTGCAATGCCCCATGGCTCAACAATTTTGGGCCAAAATGGTAAGTGTACGGTCATGTCATCTTGCAAACTTAGCATGAATGCCCATGTAGAAATTAACAAAGTTTAAAATAGATCAAAATTATTATTTCCATTGACTTTGATTCTAGTGAGATTTAGAAAATACATGAGCTTTTGCAAGTTGTGTACTTATAATTCTCTCATTTTGTTGCTTAAATTTTCTCATTTCTACAAAAAAAACCACAAAAATTTCTCATTTCTATAAATAATCACAAAAAATTCTCATTTCTATTTCTTTTTTCACAAAATTCATAACGTTTTGATGTACTCTTGCTCTACAAGATTGCAAAGTATGACATTGTCTCTAAACTTCTCTTCATCCCTACCTACAAGTCAACTTCAAGCAAGCCACATAATCATCATGTTCCAAGTTTCCTACCCTTCAATGGGTCTTAAAAACTTTTCTTTCAATGCCATCTCCAGAAATTTGAGAACTTCTACATTATAGCAATTTTATGTTGTCAGAATTTTTCTTGCCTTGAATGATCAGCAAGCGAGAACCTTTACAATCACAAAGCAGTACCAGTTTAATGCATGCTATTGGTGAAGAAAATAACATAAATATTATATATCCATTGTAGATTTTCTAGGGTTTTCTTTGATAAATGAACTACTTTTTTCACAAAATAAACATTGGGGTACCTACAAAATTTATAATGGTAGTCTTGTTTGGTATAGGTCTTAACCCCTGAATGATACTCGGAAAACGGACTAAAATTCAGCATCTTAGGTGTTGAGGGGTTAATCAATTTTCATGGATGAGATGCAATGAAGTGGGTATCTTAATGCATAATCCTATTTGACGAGACACGTCTCTAACAACCTCCAAGCTGAAGAGGGAGACCTATTACACAGAACTAAAAGGTATTGAGCAATAAATCCCCAAATTGTAAGTAAACACGGTCTTTCCATCACATATGAGTTCTCAAAAAGTCAGGGACAAGGCTTCCACTCAGTAATTCCAGGAAAATATGAAAAATATACAAGTTTGTAGCATGTGAAGAAGGCAAGAGATGGTCCACAGATGCAAAAATTTGCAATGCTCCCCACGCAAACGGACAGAGCAAAGCAAAACCGGACCAGACCAGTTCAGGAACTTTTGTGTCAAAATTTGGATCCTAGAAAGACAAAACCTAGGTACCCTTATTTGGTAGACCATGATAAAATTAATTACAGAGTCCATTGTCAAGGGGCTCTATGTAGATGTGGGAAGGTGATGGCATTGATGCTGCTGTTGCGGATGATAAGAGCATGGAGCTGCTGGTATCCATGGGGGGGGACCTTAGATGAGTGGGACATATCGAACTCCCAGCTCATTGGTCTTCTTCACCGTCCCATCCAAGGCCTTGTCCACAATCACTAGCTCCTGCAACCATTTTCAAACCAACCCAGGTTAAAACCCCTTTTCTACCTATCCTTAGTAAATACTACAGTATACGTAAACCTCATGTTTGCCACGAACTTTATGAAATCCTTTTGAAAAACTAGGAACAAGTTAGCCGTAGCTGGTACATGGTGTACATTGTTAGCATTAGTTGGGACCAGCCCCTCTTTTTTTTTTTTGGCACCATGGGGCCAGAAAGCACCACTTGAAAAAGCAGGCAAAAAAAACATAAGGGAAGAATAAAGAAAATCAAATAAAAGTAGCCAAAAAACAGCTTAGGGCTTTAAGGGCTCAGCTAGAAAGCTTAAGCCTTGGCCATAGTCATGGTCACCTCTAGAGATCATGCGGCATCTCTTAATTTACTTTAAGAGCCAAATTGCTACAAGTTATAAGACAACCTCCCCTCCATGAATGAAATTTTATATTTTTAAATATTCTAACATGTACAAATATGGAATTGCATTGTCCATTTTCTTACAAAAAATCTACCAAGTGCTAGAGAACACCATTCTTTTTAGCAATTTTGCCCTTTTTGCTTGAATATAATTATCTCTAGTGCTTGGAGAACTCAACTATTTTGAGCAATATAGCCACTTTAGCACAAAAAAATTCCCGTAGTGCCAAAAATTGTCACCGTTATTTAGCACACTATGCAAGATTCACCATATCTACAATCCACTATCGCCACACCAATTCATTAATGGATATGAAGTATTTGCCATGTGGGCAACAATCTGGCTTTCTGCCAAAACCCAAAAAAAAAAGGGGTGGTTGGGACGTATGTATTCGCAAAGACTACGATGAACATACTTTAGCTGTGGTTGTACATGCTGCATACACTTGTTGTAAGTTATTAGAAAGTAGCGGGAGGATTGACAATGTGGTTGTTTGTAAGAGAACAACAAGGGAACGTGAAGAATGACGGTTTTTTACCTGAGAATTGGTTCCCACAGGAATCACCATGCGACCGCCTGGCTTTAGCTGCCTCACCAGAGCTTCCGGAAGTTCTGCCAACATTTAATCCCGGGCACGTTGGTCAGTTCTTTGATTTTTTTCATAGTTTCAGAGTGCAAGAATTGTGAAAGTTGTAAGTGAAAAGTGCTATACAAACCAGGATCACTGTTTTGAAGTTTTCAACCAGAGCCGGCCTGGAAAAGTGCCAGTTTCGCACCTCCCAGGGTTGACGAAGTTGAAGCCATTGGCTTAGTTTAGTTTAAAATACCTGCTGCTGCTGCGCCAACGTGGATGGCATCGTAAGGTCCGCATTCCTCCCATCCCAGCTTTCCATCAGCCACTGCAGAACCCAATCCATTCCAGCACCCTCTCAATCAGATTCCGTCAAAACTATACCAAAAGCTAACTAACGTACTCGCAACAAGGTGAAAAAAAAAACATCATCAAAAGTACACAAAAAGTGCACACAGAAATTTCATCATTGCCACAGAGTCTGCTTACACTATTTCCATGCAAATAAGAGCACACAGGAACTTGCATCATGTTTTCTAGCTTGCCTGGTGTAACATTTTACCTAGCTGAACATTTTACATGTCCCTCGGTACAAGGACACAAAAACATACAAGAATTCGTACTAACCGGCCCTTTTTTACTTTTTTCCTGGAGCAACATCCTATACGGAGGACCACTAGGTGACAATCCCTCTCATATAGACAAATATGAGTGGTCCTCTATGAAGATTGTAAGAAAATAAAAAAGCCAAAAAACCAAATGATAGAAAAATAGTTTGCCAAAACAAAAAGCTCATTACAAACCGGTCTTTTTCATAAGTAAGCAGAAATAATAATATGTAGTAACTGCATGGAAGGCAAGAGGGCGGTGTACCGTGTACTACAAGATGGCCTTCCTCCATCAAGACAGCGGCGGGAGTCATTTTGATGGCGTCGATGGACCGCTCCACCAGCTCCGTAATGTGCTCCACTCCCACCGTATGACCAGTCTCGCCAACCTGCAGCAAGCTCTCCTAATCAGCACAAGTACAGAAGTACAGAAGCTTTTCTTGGGTAATCACCAATTTTCAGAGAAGTGAAAATTAATGATGTGAGCTGGTACCATGAGGCCGAAGACGGCGGTGAGGTACCCAGAGCCGGAACCCACGTCCAGAACCACGTTACCGGGCTTCAAGTAATCGGCGAGCAAAGACAGACAGAAGGAATGCTGCGGAACAAACATTCATGTACACAAATTTCACAGTAAGCCATCGGAAACACTACACACACAGAAAAGCACCAGGTACAAGTGCATTGGTCGCAACGAATGCCGAAGAAGTTCCTCACCATGTGCGGTGCCGAAATGGTGGCTGCGTACCCTGCAAAATTTCAAGCACAACACGCGTCACACACACTTTGTCAGTTTTCTGAAAATGTCCAGTCACAAGATAGGGAAAAGTTGTTAATCTAGACGCGGAGTAAACCCTGCTTAAACCCTGGTAGCACTGGCGGTGATCACCTATGACTTGCGGGGCATCATTGTAGGCTAACTTGGAATCCGGTACGAAGAGCTTCCGGTCCACTTTGGTCATGGCCGAGGCCGCCTCTGGCGACGTCAGAATCTTTTGCTCTGCAGAAAGAACAGACGCGGCGCACAGTTCAATGACATCTGTCAGCCAAATCCGTTCAAATCAAGCCAAGTCAAGCTAATTCATGTCAATTACAGTGAAGTTGTTGGAGAGGGGGAAGGAGGTGATGTTTGCAAAGGATCGGCGTGCAAGGGAAGCAGAGGCCTGGACAATCATGCAGAGTCGGAGGATATGGTGGAGATCGAGAGCGTACTCTGCAAGTTGGAGACGAGCTCGGCGTTGGTGGCACCATGACATCGCCACATCATATCATCGCCGGGGCAAGACGGCGCCGGCGGGTAGGTGCCCGGCGGCGCACAAGGGGCGAGAAATGGCTTCCCTATTTTCGCTACTTTTGTCTCCGCCCCTCACTCGCTCCGCTGGACCCGCGCGCTCTCACCGCTGCACCGCTGCTAGTGCTGCGTCGTCTACGGTGAAAGTTGACAACGACACGGGGTACGTTGGCTTTTCGGAAACGTCGACAATTATCAGTTTCGAGGCGGTTGAAATGTGCCGATTACTGTACGTTCCAGCTATCGAGGAAAACTGCTACCGGGTCGGGAACCGCCGGACAAGCAGGCACAGTGACGAGACAGGGGAGGTTGCAGTTGCACGTCAGCCAATTTTCGCAATTGGTAGTAGTAGTAGTAGTACTGTCACTGAATCGATCAACATTCACAGCCAATGTGACACACGCCGGAGAAAGGTCGATCTACGCTCACTTGGAGACACACCACGACGGACTCACTACACTCTACTCCAACACTCAGGTCCCCCAACTTACGCGGAAAATCTGGGAACAGGACGAGAGTGCGACCCACTGCAACACCGTTGCAGCACGCAGGACGAATAGTCGCAACTCACGATGCAAAGATGCTCGTCAGGCTGTCCACTTTCGTAGGAGCGCAAGATTCGTCCAGTGGCAATAACCGACAAAGGAACAGGGAATCCTCCTACAACCGGAAGCTTGCGAATCGGGATTCAAAAAGAGTGGCTTCTGCGTCGTGATTGACGACACCAAAGAACTGCAAGGGACGATCCAGAGACGATCCAGAGATCGAAAGAAAGGGTGGGGTGGGGGGATTCCAGAGCTGGGGGAGAGACGATGGGAGCGAGGTCGGAGGCGCTGGAGTAAGTTAGAGGAAAATAGCCAGAAGTGGAGTGCCAGCTAAAGGAGTCATGGTGCGCTCGGGATTATATAAGGCACGGCGGCGTTCGCCTGGCATGGCATCGCAGCGCTCGCTGGTTCGCTCGCAACTGGCGACAAAAGGGAGCAAAAAATCTTGCGATCGTCGCAATGCCCGAAAGATTTGAACAGTCAGACTCAAACGCCGTGTTGGTTTTACCAGCGCCGGGAGAGACTGATTGCTGGTGTAGTGGTGTAGTGGTGTGTGTGTTTTTTTTACTGTTGATGAGTACCTCCCGGAGCATCGCCCGCGTTGTGGGGGCCGTTCCGTCACGACCGCCGCTTCCGTCGCGTCGCGGTGTGTGAGAAAGTGAGGAAGTGAGGATTGAGTGATTGCGGAATCCTGTTGGCGTTAGCTGGCTGGCCTCGTCATCTGGCTAGCGGCTGTTGCCACACGCCCGCCTACGTCCCGTCCCCACTCCCCACCCCCCTCCCTGGCTTTCTATATTTTCATATACCCCCATGTCTGTGTATGGTAAGGTAGGAGGCTCATAAGGGAATTGATATGTCTACCACACCTTCTTGACTATCCCATCACACCCCGGGGTGAATTTTAGATTTCTACCATAAAAAGTTGAATTTGAGAATTTGGAATTTAGATTTGGACTTAGAGACTGTGATTTTGTTCATAATCACACAAAAAAATCTAATTGAACAACACTCAATGAAGAAGCTTATCTTTTTTTATAAACAAATGTAAAGTAATATTTTTCCCCGGAGCTAAACTTTTTCATTGGGTTTTGTTGAATTACAACCTCTTTTTTATGGTTCTAAACAAAATCCAAGTCTCTAAGTCTAGATCTGAATTCCAAATTCTCAAATTCAACTTTTTGATGGTAGAAATCTAAAATTTACCCCAGGGTGTGGTGGGATAGTCAAGAAGGAGTGGTATGCATATCAATTCCCGGCTCATAAATCCCCAGGCTTATAAAACCGCCCACCTTCTCCAATGTACCCAGTTTATACATGTTATTTTCATAGGTTTCAACAATGCGCAAGCAGTGTACATTTGAGGAGGTGGGCAGTTTTAGAGCCCAAAGCCACTTCAACTCACTAGTAGAAAACTTGGTTTTTTTGTCATTTTGATCACGTTGATCATGACAGATTTCTGTTAAACATCAACAAAAAAATATCCCCTATCAACGTGACCAAAACAACATTAAAAAATAAGCTTTCTACTAGTGACTTTAAATTTTCATAACTAATTTCACAAAACTCCAAAAAATATGAAACAACTTGGGTTAGATACCAATTCCTTTTGTCTTTCAAGAGAAATTTACTGAAGAATCTTTCAAGAAGTTTCACTTCCTTGGCCCTTTAAATGGTCGGTTTATGAGCCTCCTACCTTACGTGTTTTCTTTTCATCTCTCCATATAACAGAAAATAGAGGCGATCCTTTTACTATGTGGGTAGAAATGAAGAATGGAAAATGTTTTGCTACGTAGATAAATTGGATTGTGTGGGTAAAAACAAAAAAATTGATCATTTTCCTACATGGGTAAAAAACAAAAAATGTTTTACTCCATGGGAAACGTTTTGCAGAATCAGGCCTGAAGTTATTTTGCCTCCAGTCAAACCGACTGGTGCCTGTACTAGTAACACTAATAAAAGACAACTGATTCCAAACCTTCCACTTGAATACCCCCTTACAATCCTCAATCTACACTAAATGGTGCATTTAGATTGTTCCACACTAATTTCCTGATATTTTACACTACATACAAATATTTATTGAAATATTTACTGATATTACAATAAATTTCATCAATAATTACTGCAATAAAAAAACTTAAATGGTCTAGCAACAACAACAAAATTGCAAACAGACAAACTAGTGGCGTCAAGGTCGTAAACCATGTGAAATTCTAATATTTAAAGAGTTGTATACGCCCCCAAGTGGCCAAGCAATGAATCTTGAAGTAACTTTTTAGGGTAAGGCAACCTAATTGTTAAGGCAACCTAAATGCACTATCAAGTGTAAATATTATATCAAATTTTAGCAAAAATTTAGCCTTTTTAGGATCACGTGTGACATAGGCTCATTTTTACTATGCTCAACAAATGCAATTTTGGTGCATAGTAGGGATGGTTTACACCATGTCCTCATCCCATTGAAATTTTAGAGGGAACTTAATTGCGGCTTGGAAATCTAGCATGAATGAAGCCTTAGTTAGGAATGGTTCAACTATGTAAGCCTCATGTACCTAAATGGCAAATATGTTTGTTAGGGGATGGCCCTTGTAAATAATCAATATGATTCTTCTTTTGAAAAAAATTCAAGTCAACTTGTGACAACTAGGTCATTTGACCGTCTACGAGCATTTTTTAGATACTTTGAAGTTTCACAATAATAAAAAATTAACTCTAGGAACAAGATATAGGTAAAATGAAAACTCGACTTGGAGGTCAATTCCAACACTGTTTTTGAATTAAATGTCTCAAACCTTTATTTAAACACTTATATTTACCCCTTGCAAATCAACAAAGTGGGAACTATTGTAGTGTTTGAGAAAAGGAATGTGAGACATACTACAAATTGTTGTTTGTTTGCGTTTGTTGGTATTTCGTTGTTGGCTATGCTAGATTGAGTGTTGCATATGGTGTGCTACATCTCGATGGTGGACACACGTGAGTGGTCTCACCACTTCACTTCATTGCTGTATGTACCATACAGTCACACACTCCCACAAAGCCCTAAGATATTTCATCATGTATTCACTTTTAGACCACAGCAAACTTGACTTCTTTTAGAAGCTAATATGACACATTTAAATTTGTCTCTTGTACTCAATAATTAGTTTATATTTATTGCTATATTGTCATTTGCTATGCTTAATTCAATATCACATGCATGGTGAAATCAGTAGAAGAAAACATGACCAAACCAAGCCGTCTTAACCATCAAAAATACTTCCTAATCAACACAATCTTATTCAAAATGTTCAAATCAAGATATTCAAATCAATTAAATAGTGTTAACTTGGGTTCCATTTTCTAGTAGTGAACAATGTTGTGACGTACATGTTACTATTTGTTCACTATTTTACTTTGTGTGAAATTAACTCACTAGAGTTGTAGTACATTATCTACAATATTAAATCTGCACAAAGAATAACAAAGTGATAATGTAAATGGCTTGCATCATCGCAGCATTACTTGGTACAAATCGGGTACAAGGTGCTTGCCAATTGCTGATTTTAGTCATTGAGTTTTTTTGGTGAAACATGGCGCACATTTGGTATATTTTTGATAAAAAAACTATCAATGCATCCTTACGCAATACCAAGCAAATATATCAAATTTCAGCTCCTAAAGACCAAAACTCCATTTTTGGTGAATGGTTTTGTAAGAAATTTATAGTTTTACATGATGATTTATTGAAAAATATTGATGATGAATTTTTGAGATTTGATTCCACAAATATGTAGGAAACATCCGTACGCACATCTTCCATGCTAAAAAAAGCCCCCTTAAGTAACAAAACTTTGAGCTACAAAAGATTCAATGAAACTTGTGATAGGCCCAAATTTTGTAAAATACATATTTTTGTTTTTTATCTAGCTTTTCATCAAGTAAACCAAATATCATGTTTAAAGATACAAACTTAGTTACAATATTTGAATCAAACAACAAAATTTGGTTTTCATAGAAAAATATGTATTTTACAAAATTTGGGCCTATCACAAGTTTCATTGAATCTTTTGTAGCTCAAAGTTTTGTTACTTAAGGGGGCTTTTTTTAGCATGGAAGATGTGTGTATGGATGTTTCCTACATATCCATGGAATCAAATCTCAAAAATTCATCACCAATATTTTTCAATAAATTATCCTGTAAAACTATAAATTTCTTACAAAACCATTCACTAAAAATGGAGTTTGGTCTTTAGGAGCTGAAATTTGATATATTTGCTTGGTATTGCATAAGGATGCATTGATAGTTTTTTTAACAAAAATATACTAAATGTGCGTCATGTTTCACCAAAAAAACTCAATGACTAAAATCAGCAATTGGCAAGCACACTGTACCCGAATGTACAGTGTTGAGCACAATGCGCTTTATGTATATCAAATGATATTTTAAAAAAAATTAAAGTTATTTTAGATAATTATCAAGTGAAAATTGTTTTATGAATTATTAGGGTTGCTTCACACTATGGCCAACCAAGTTGAGAGGCCGTTAGATTGAGTGGCAATACTTTGTTGAGAGGCCAAGAAAATTTGCTGAAAATAGGCAATAATGCTGAAACTGATGGCCTCTTGACCATAGTTTGGGTCTCCATTTTTGCTGGACCCAAACTTCCCTTTGAGAGGCAAGATCAATTTGGATGATAAAGTGTTGCCATGTAGGCAATTTGGTGGATGACAAACTTTGGACTTTTGCCTCTAGTGTGACAAGCTAAGAAGCCAAACTCTTGGGTTCTTGCAATTGATTGCTGGAAACTGACAACCCCTTGACCTTTGGCCATAGTGTGATGTGGTCCAAATTAATCAACCTTTATACAAGAGTTGTATATTAGTAACAATAATTATCCCAAAAAACTTTTTGGCTTAGTTATCTCCTAAAAGCCCAAATAGTACTTTTGGCAACGTAGCAATTTTGGGCAACTCACTGCAAATGGGTTTTTCATTTTATTCCTTTGAAAATTTTACACATAGTGTGCCCAAGGAGTAGTTTTGAGTTCCAACAATTTTCATAACTTTTGACTACATGGTTCAAAAGTTATTGCATGATATGTTGTTTTCTTTTTTTGCGGGACAGCCCAGGTAGCTCAAAAAACTTTTTCAAAAATTGTTATTATTATTTAATTTGAAATTGGTTTTTAGATTTATATGTAAATGGGAAGCTTTGAATCATTCAATTTTGATCAATGAGATGAAAGCTAAGAGGAGATTCTATTTGCATGCAGTTATGGATTTTCTACTCTAAAAAAAACTTTTAAATCCTATGTTTTACTCAATTTTTAATATTTTGGAAAAAAATAAAAGCCAAAGAAAATAGATTGTTTATTTCAACATTATGACCATTGGAATTGGCACCTTGATTTTTCAGAATTAAATTCTTAACAATTTAGTGTTTTGAATCATTCTCTACTTCTTTTTGCTTACTATTTTTTTCTTGTGTTGTACAATTCCAAATGATTTGAAAATTTTCAAATGTGAACTTAATTTTCCTTGAAGAATGAATCCAAAGAGCTACAACCATTTTGAATTTTTTTTTTGTACAAAGATGACCTTGTGAAGTGCAGCTGCCCTGGTTTTTTGAAGGGATAGAAAATGACATTTTGTCAATTCAAACTCAATTATCTAACAACCTACATGGCGAAAATTTCTGAATTTTTTTCCACATTTTTGGGTACTAGTGTACTGCAAGATCTAACGGTTAGCTCTGTCCAAAAATGATTTTTATCTAAAATTTGATACTTGTACTAAATATGACAGTTTTGGAACATAGTCAAAAGCCTTTACGGGTTATAATGGTTGTAGAGCCAATGTTGTAATTAATCATTTCTATGTAAATGTTTCATATAAAGAAAGGAGAGATTTTATAATATTTTTGTAGCATTTTGTGTTAGTGATTCTTTTTAAGGTATAAAAACTTAGTTGTGTACGATGAACATATTTATTTTGAGATCCGTTTCAGATTTGTTTCATGATCCACCACATACGTATTGCATTACTTATGTGGCTCCTGGCTTATTTGTTGTATTGATTTCATAACGAAGCTGAAAATCATGAATAACATTGATGTTTGAGAATGATAGATAGCTGATAGTTTGATTAGTAAATTTTCTCAAATTTCTCGGTATCATATCAAAGATTGAGCTTTAGTCATGTTTAGTAAGTCTCGTAGTAAGTACGTAATGACGTTATGATGTTGAATGATTCTTTAGATTCATAGAAAAAATATGAAGGTATTTAAGTTGTTTATAGAATAAATTTTAAAATGAACATTGGTATGAAATGAAACACCATACACAATTTTCAAAAAAATCAGAAAAATGAAAATGATAAAAATGGCATTGTTGAAGAACATCCAAAATTTTCGATCGAGTTGCAAGCACTACATCAAAGAACTCATCCTAATGCCTTTCCTTTATTAAATTAGATTTTTTTTGTGGACCTCTTTCCCGATTTTATATGAGTTCACACCCTTAAAATATATTAATCATGTACATTATCAATAAATCATTGAATTTTGGATTTTAAAACACAAATATTGGATGATCAAAAAGTTGTCAAGCCTTGATTTTTTTATCATTGCACATGCTTACATTCATTTGCTTCTAAATACATTCTTGTCAATATAAGATATTGTTTTATTGCCACATGGCACAAGGCAAGTGGGAGGAGGGATAATGGTAGAGAATCATAACCCTTTCTTTTGTTCACCTTTTGAAAAAATCATAAATCTCCAAAATTAAATGGACTTTATCTAATTTGTCGAGGATTTGTTGAAGAGGGTTGTATTTCATAACTTCCGAACTTCTTGTGACTCAACTAGTTATGTAATACATACTCTACCAATGGAAAAGGTACCCCATGGGAAGAGGTCCTCTATCAATCACATGCATTTTATAATAAAATGAAAAAACATTTTTAATGATTCCTTGTTAAGGGTCAATGACAATTTATGAACGTACATTTCTTCAAAAAACATAATGTTCAAATCTCCATTTTTAAGTTGTAGAAAAGGCCCTGGGAATTTTGAAGAAAATTTTGATGAAACTTTCAAAGAAATGGGTACCACATAGTATCTGCATGAAGTTGATTTCTAATTGGAAATTAATAGTAAAATGCGGTACAATGGGTAGAAACTTCATTCATCCAAATCATTATACTGTTGAGTGCGTGGAAAGCTTCCCAATTCTTGTGTTGGAAATCTGTGCCTGAAAACTGACCTAGTTTTTAACTTTCAAAATATGTTTTGTAATAATTTTATGGTTGAAAAGAGTGTGTTAGGGGTGGCTGCTCACTCCTAGAATATCCATTTTGGAGAATATTCAAACAAGTCAAATATGGGGAGTAGCAACAATTGTGTCATTAGCAAATAGTAGCTACACCACCCCCCAACAACAATGTTTATAGGATGCAAGAGAAAAGTGATGAGGAATTTTTGCACGGTAGCAAATGCTAGTGAGCTACATGCAAGTGGTTGTGTATAACTTTTTGGAGGTACAATGAATTAGTTATATTTTTCTTAATATAAAAAGTTGTTGGAGGTTCTAAATGTGACATGGGCAGATCCCTAATTCATGTTGCACTCACCAAGAAAAAAGTCACTACATTATAGCATTGTCTTAAAAAGAAGTTAAAGTTTTGAAAAATATTGTATCGAGATTAATTTCTCTACAAAACTGTCACCTTCACATTATTGTAAATTAATCCATTCATTACCCAAGATGGTCATCAACTCTACATTGTTGTTGCTCTTCTACTACTCACCATCTTGCATATTATGTGTTCTAACCTTTTAATTGAGGAATCTAGAGTAGGCATGTAGTTGGAGCTAATATACACTAAATTGAAGTGAACATAATGGTTTGCACATGAAGAAAATTTTCTTCTATTTTCCTACTTTGTGGGCATACAAAGCCCATTTATACTAGAGTCAAGCTTGTTTTGGGGCAAAAAAGGTCTCAATCTTGGCTTCTCATATGTTAGGATTTTAAAATCATTCTCTTTCTCCTCTCCAAGGCCTTTACACTTAAATTCAAGGCTAAAAATCGAATGACAATAGGATCCTCAAAAGCCAAGATTTGGCATATCCTCAACTTCAAGAATTAAATCAGTGAGTAATAGAAAGCCTACTAATTGCCTTAATAATATGTAGTAATTTCATTTAAATCTATTTCAATAATAAATGTAAACAGCTTTTTGGATTAATCACTACAATAGGATGGAAATAAAATTTCAATTGCTTTGTTAAGTTTTTTTTATCATTGTTCTATTAAGGTAACAACACCCATAACCATCACCTCTAAAATTTTGGAAAATCTGTGGAAGTGAATAGATGTAATTAAAAGGATGTACACCATGTGAACATGAAACCTTAGTGTTGGTATTAGGTGCAATTGCAATCATCTCTTTAAAAATTCACAATTTATTTTCACAGTATCCAAATAATACATTCAAAAGTGCAAACTTATCATTTTTCTATTGCTAATAGGATCCTATCACTACAAGTAAAACTTTCCAAAATTGACAAAAATATGTCCAAATCAACATGGCTAAATTTATAGAAATTGTCCAATTTGACAAAAAAAATGTCATTTTGGACATATTTTGTCAATTTGGACATGTCAACTAGGACACAATTTCTTGTAGTGTATAAATTGCTAAATGTTTATCAATAATCATCATGTTCAAAACCTTTAATTTGATAAGTATGGGTGCTACTAACTTATAAGAGTTTTAAGACTTGTAATTATAAACCTGCACTTTGGGGCCTCAAGGTGTTGATACACAATTATTAATATTTTTAAAATACCCATTATACTCTTGTTATAATAATGAGTGCTTGTGGACATTCTCAAGGCAATTCCATGGCTGATGGCTCTCAAAGATATTCTCAAGGTCAATAACAAAGTTGTTCTCAAGCCCGTTCTCAAGGCCGTTTGCAAGGCTGTTTTCAAGCTCACTCTCAAGGTTGTTGTTCTCAACGATGTTTGCAAGCCCATTCTCAAGGTATTTCTTAGGATCGTTTTAGAGGCCTTTTTAAAGGTCCTTCTTGAAACCGTTCTCCGCATCATTTTTAGATAGGATAAACCAAAATTGTGATCCAAGTGATCTCTAAATGTTAAATTGACCGGAAGTGAATATTCTCAAATGCTTCCAAAAGGGTTGTGCATCTTTGAAAACAAGGACAATGGATGGCCTCATGGGGCCCAAAGTAAACATCATAGCTTGCTTATAAAGGGGAATACGTCTTGAAAACAAGTGCAAGGCTCCAAGAGCTGCCCCCTCTCCCCAACTGAGTCATCCAAGGCTTCAATATCATTTTGATACTTTGAAGGAGGAAATCACACCAAAGCAAGATTGGATTGTAATGGCATGTCAGTTGACTGACTCTATGCCTCCACCACGATGGCATTGTCCCAAACTCATGTTGCTATTGCCTCACATCAAGTTGGTGCAAGATGTGCCATCATCCCCATTTTGGAGACACGGTCTCTCTTTTTGGGCCAACCCATTAGCAAACATGATGGCCACTGAAAAGGATTTGGTAGTTTTGACCCAACATTTAGCTTAGCTCTTAGAGCATCATCAATATGGGATGGTGGATGGGACTTCAACTACACTTTTGGTAGTGGGGGCCAATTTTTGGGAGTGGGAGAATCTTTTAGGGTTTTAATGGTACCAACACTAGAAGAAAAATGTGTTTTCAACAATTGATTCACAACAAGTGCAAATATCTCAAACAAACATAATTGAGTTATTGTATAGTCGTTTAAGATATTTGCAGTTGCTCTAAACCAGTTGTTTAAAATAAGTTTTCTTCTAATGCAAGGTAATGTGAAACCAAGATAAGTTCCTAGGGAGTTGATGTTCCTACACTATGAATTTGTTTGTTTCCTAGTGAACTCACACTCCCCCTTGTAACAAGCTTATAACAAGTGCTCAAACGTCACAATTGCTTCCACAAACCAAAATTTTGTAAAAATATTTTTAAAAAAAAAAAAAGAGGAATGTGAATTTGTGTTAGGAGTGGGCAGAATTGACTTGCAATTAACAAATTAACTGGACAAGAAAATATAAGAACGGCTTGTTTGCTGACTCTGATTCTGTGTCCAAGTTGATGATGCTCTTAACATTTTGAAGTACCTTCAAAGAAAGACCACCAACCAATGGTGAAAACTTTGATTTCATCTAGTGGTGACTTGCAATTTGTTGCAGCTTCGAACGGATAACTCCTATGGTCATGTCCTCCGAGTACAAGAGAATCCAAAAAAGAGAATCTTACAGGAAAAAAGTTCTGGATGTGATACTGAAGGATAATTGTACACTTGGGACCAATTACCATTGTGAAATCCTCGAAGGATGTAGATTTATTTCAGACTGCCCGAAAGGCGAGCTTTGCATGAGTGTGGGTTACTGTTCATTTGGGTCATTTGGGTCAGCTGTTAACCCCTAAAGGACCATGGCCTTTATTTTGTCAAAAGACACTCAAAATTGTCACCTCTATGGCAAAGAGTAAAAAAGTTTGAAAATTAGGCATTTTGCATATCTGACCGTAGGATCTTGTGCTAGATTATTATAAGAATGTATCATACAAAACTCAAGAATTTTGATTGCACGGATTGGAAGATTTTTGCATTTAAAAAGTAAAAAACAACTTTTTTTGCACCTTGCTTGATTAGATTTTTTAACTTTGAACATTTTTTACTTAAAATTTTTGCACCATAGAGTTTGGAGTTCTATTTTTGCATGGTGGGAAGTTGAGTTGGGAATCTTGGGAAAAAATTTCAAAAAAGAATACTTAATTTTCATTCTTTAAAAAAACATTAGGTAGAGGAAGGTATGAGATTGAACAAAAACTTAAATTGCTAATAACCTTGCAATGGAATTGAAATGCAATAATCCCAATGGTGAGATTGTTCTAAAAAGCAAACTTCACCCTCTTCAACAATTTTTTTTGGAAAAATGTTAAATCTGCATTCAAAAGTGAAGTTTATAAGTTATTTTTTCAAGAAGATGCTTGAGTTGCCCAAAAAACAAGATTGTCCATAACTTTCTCATAACTAGTCCAAATGGAATGAATCAAAGCTCCAGAAGTAGATAAAGATATAATCTATGAGAAAAAAAATTAAATTTTTTTTTCAAGTTTTTATAAGAATTTTTTTTGGTGCCCCTAGTCCCCAAATTTGTGCTTATTTGGGCATAACTTTTGCTCCTTGGCATCAATTGGAATAAAAATTATATTCTCCAAAAGCTAATGTGTTTTTCTATCTTCAAAAAAAGTTTCAAAAAATTAAGACAAAAATTGAGGCCGTAGGTACCTGCCCAAAATCCCATTTGTCCCCCAAAGAGACAATGGTCCTTTAGGGGTTAAAAACATCCTCAGAGCATCTTCAATAGTGGTAGTCACGGTTGAGTTTCCGCTTTCTCAAACTTCACAAAAAACTGACGTGCCAAGCTGTCCGCGACTGGCGCTAGGCTAGTTCCGTGAAGATTGAGAAAAAAAAATTATCATCTCCAAAGCGTGAAGAAATGGCCTGAGAATTTATTTTGGATGAGAACTTTTACCATTTACTTGCTTGTGAACTACTTTTTACCCTGGCTTTTTCTGCTCTTCTAATTGGTGCCATGTTGCCTTCCTTGAAGTAAAACATTCTCCATTCTTTCATTCTTCATTCTCCATCACAAAAGGGTGTCACACCTCCTTTCATGAAGAAGTGCTTCCATTGGCTCCTATAATTGCTTAGCCATTTCTCAATCTTCACAGAAATCTCAATCTCACACCAACTGTGACTACTACTAATGTATGCATTGGGAATGGGCTCGTCTTGCATTTCTCTGGAGTGGGGGCCACTTTAATGGGAATTCTAGGTACTTTTAGGGCTCCAACGTCGCCAGGGGAACAGAAACGTTGGAATTAACCCCGTTAAAACCACCTCCTAGAGCAGCATATTGTCTCATTTTCCCGTGCCCCAGCTCGTTTTCCTAGTGCGCATTGCATTTGCTGACAAAGTGACACGTTGCTTGTGATAGCTTACAATAGCTTGCAATTTCCCAGCAACAACTTGCAAGTACTTACATTCTTCTACTACCGTGCTTGAATATGCTACGGGAGTTGCGTCAACATTGGGAGAATCCGGTTGGTGAAAGAAACTGCACACTTAAGGGGCGGAGAGCAACACAAGACTGGCTACTTCCAAGTCTCGTTCGCATTGCATACATTGAAGATGCTCTTAGTCCACCCTGGCATAAAGGCCGCTATATCAATCTTGTTCTATTAATAACATATAGTTAATGAAGAGCATGAAAGTTTCCATTCTAAAAGTGTAATAAAAATTTGGTTTGGACATTGCATAGTTTGGATATATCACATCAAATGTTAGCTAACTTCCAAAAAACTTAGAGGCCTCTCCAAATTAAGCCTAAATAAAGAAATTTTAGTAAAGGGGTTGGTACATTTGCCGTTCACTTTACTAAAATTATCTTATTTAGGTTTGATTTGGAGAGGCCTCTAAGTTTCTTGGAAGTTAGCTAATATTTGATGTGATTTATCTAAATCATGCAATGTCCAAACCAGAATTTTATTACGTTTTTAGAATAGAAATTTTCATGCCCTTCAAACCATATAATTTTTGTGTGATCAACTATATGCTATTAATAGATTAGGATTGATATAGTAGCCTTTACATCGAGGTGCAGATTGAAGATGCCCTAAGAGCATCTACCTAAGCACCTCGGCATAAAGTCTGTTATTTAAATCCCAATCTATTAATAGCATATTGCTAATCACACAAAATTTATATGATTTGAAGAGCATGAAAGTTTCCATTCTAAAAGTGCAATAGAATTTTGGTTTGGACATTACATGATTTAGATATATCTCATTAAATGTTAGCTAACTTCCAAAAAACTTAGAGGCCTCTCCAAATCAAGCCTAAATAAGATAATTTTAGTAAAGTGAACAGCAAATGTACCAACCCCTTTACTAAAATTTCCTTATTAGGCTTGATTTGGAGGGGCCTCTAAGTTTTTTGGAAGTTAGCTAACATTTAATGAGATATATCTAAATCATGTAATGTCCAAACCAAAATTCTATTGCACTTTTAGAATGGAAACTTTCATGCTCTTCAAATCTTATAAATTTTGTGTGATTAACAATATTCTATTAATAGATTGGGATTTAACCCCTGAATGCCCAAGGCACCAGATTTTGGTGTCCAAAAAAATTCAGGAAACTTTGAAACCCTATTGAAGTTACAGATTTTATTGTTTTGAGGATTTTTTTGGTGAAAAACTTGCACATTGAAGTTAGCTTCACCGTTCAAATTCAACTTCCTCCATATCTTATTCCATTTGTTTTTGGTGGAAGGTTAACTACAAGCATACATTTTTTGTTGTGAATAGTGTTGTGAATAGTGTCTTAGAGCCTATGAGAAGTTGTCACATTGAAAAGACGGGCATCAAGTTGAGCAAAAGGTGAAGATTTCCCTTGGGCACTCCTTTGGGCAATAAGGGCCTTTTTATTGAAATTTTGACATCTAACAAAATCTAAAAGTGCTTTTGGACTAATTTCACTTGGAATGTCTTTATTATAGAAATTAGGATCCTTTCACCATTGAATTTTCTTTCATTCATAATGACTTTTGGTCAATAATTGAAGTTGAAAATTTCTTTGTATTAGACAGTTGCGTTTTGACAATTGCGTTGCAAGCTCATTTGTGAAGTTGTGGTCATGGATTTGGAAGAGGGGTCATTGGTTTTGAAGTAACAACAATAAACACTAAAGCATCCTAAGTGGTTGTCTCCTAATTTTGTATCCAAAAGTTGCCAATTTGAATTAGAAGTTTCAGGCAGCTCAAAAAAAGCAAAATATTCCATACTCATCATCATTCAATCACAAATATCTTGAAATCCGCGCGACCATTTTGAATTCTTTTTGGGTAGTGCTATCTAAAAACCTAGAAGTTCAAGATTCAACGATTACAATTTTGTTTTGATGTTTAATAATGATCTTACAAATACAATTCAAAAACTTCAAACCAACCTTCTGAAAACGAGAAAGACACCCTTGGGCATTTAGGGGTTAAATAGGCCGCCGGGTGCACAGCGGATGCCCTAACATTGAGTTGTCTATTAGAAGATCTAAAGCGTCCCAGCTGAAGAAGCAGAGGCTTGACCAATTAGCGTGTTGTTCTTTTGGATGAATGCATGTACGTTTTAGATGAATAAATTATAATATATTCATGATTAAGTTGCAAACTGCTTCATCATAAAATCACAGGGAAATTATAAATAGGGGCACACAAATGAAAAGTATTACAGATAGGGCAAAGATTCAATGGGGCACAATTTCAAAAAGTAATTGTAAATTTTTGTAAAATTTTGGTTTGGGCATAGATTGATTTAGATATATCATAATAAATGTTAGCTAATCACCTTAAATTTAGAAGCCTCTCCAAATCAAGCCTAAATAAAGGAATTTTAGTGAATGGGTTTTGAAATTGTGTCCTTACTTTTAATTATTTTGAAAAGTGTCCTATTTGTAATGTCCCTGTTTGTAATTATTTTGAAACTGTGTCCCTACTTGTAACATTTTTTTATTTTTGTGCCCCTATTTGTAATTTCCCCTTAAATCATTGAAGTTTGCAAGTTGGAGAAATAGATGTAAGGAAATGAATAAGATTGAAAAGTAGTTTAGAAATCAATTTCATCTTGCCTTATTGGTCTAATTGATGTACTTGACTTAACCCCTAAAGGACCATTGTCCTTTTGGGGGACAAAGGGGATTTTGGGCATTTACCTTTTAATAAGCTACTTTGTATGATTTTTTGAAACTTTTATTAAAGGTGGGGAATTTAGAGATCTATGTGGGCATCTAATTTTTTCTTCATTTCCACATTTGATGAAGAAGTTACAAAAGTAGAAGTAACGTTTTTCTCCCTACCTAAACTTTTTCATTGGGTGTTATTGAATTGCAACTTTGTTTAGGGTTCTATCTAAAACATGATCTCTAAGTCTAAATCTGAATTCCAAATTCTCAAATTTAGCTTTTCGATGGTAGACATCTAAAATTTTACCTCGGGTGTGTGGTACAGTAGTTCAAAGGGTGTGTTACACATATCAATTCCCATATATATATATATAGTAGGTGAAGATTTGCTAGTCTAATTTCAATTGCATTGTATACTTAACCCATTAATGTTTGGTCAACCATTTCCAGGTCAATTTTGACTCTTTTTAGTTTGAACCTCATATTCAATAAAATGAGAGATTGGGCACCTCCCAAAATAACCAAAGGAGACATAAAACTTTTCAATTTCAAGTTAGTTTTGAAAGGTTTTATTGCAATTTAGGTCAAGTCAACCTAAATTGTAGTAGAACCTTCTAATTTTAGGTCAAATTTGAAAGGTTTTATGTCAATTCAGCTCAAATCTAGTTGAATTGACATAAACTTGTCATCAACTTTCCTTTACATTACCTCTCATTTCAATGGAAAACTCCTATTTTACTGAATATGAGGTTTTTGTAGAGAGCATGTCAAGGAATTTGATGGCGTGGCAAAGGGGATGGGCCTAGGGAATTGGAAAGTGAAGAGTTTAGGACAATAACCATGCCAATTTGAGGTGGCATGTGGCTAGAGGGTTGAAAAAACTAAAAGAGTACCGGCTGAAAATACACCAATAAAAGCAAAAAGATGACCATAACAACTAAAGAGTGAGCATACTTTATGATGCATAACACTAAAACCCTACAAGATACTTCCATATATATGGACAAATTTGTGATAGACATCTCTATCCAATAATTTTAAAATTTACCCCAATTGGTCATACAAAGGATTGCCCACCCTTGAATCAACCACAGATGTTAATGGGTTAATCACTATTCAATTTTAGCTACAAAACAAGCCTACTTTTCATTGGTTTTCATGTCAACTAGATGTCCATTGGATTTTTTTTAATTTACAATGTATTAAATTATAAATATATATTGGATTGAATCAAGTTGAAAATCATCTTTTGAAAGTTATGCCATTCACAAAGTAGAAATAATCACATGATCATTTGTATTTATTTATAGTCATTTATATTAGGTGAATTAATTACATTTGAAAAATTCATTATTATAACCATGGCACATTAACTAAATTTAGACATAACAACCTAAATGCAAAAGAACATGGGAAATGTGCACAAGATACTGGGAGATGTGTATTGTATAACAAGACATGACTGTTGTGTATTGGGAGGTGTGTAATACATTGAGAGATCTTTGTCCCTCAACATTGGGAAATCATCAAAAAAAAACAATTACACACAAAATCTAAAATTTCATGAATAGTCCATTTTTAATTAAATGTGGCATAACCATCCATTACATCAAATAGAACTCTATGCATATATCATTCCATGCCTCCGAATATCATTCATTAATGATTGCCTTTTGTTGAAATGATTTTTAACCTCACTTGAACTTAAAATGTCACGCCAAGCCATTGACATGTTTTTGTATATACAATGTTTGTAATGCCAAAACATCTACAATGTCTACTTTGATGATTTTTTGAGTAACTCTCTATTGAAGCTCTAGAAATAAGCAAATTAAAGATCATTACAAAATTTAGATTTGGTTACTTTCAGTGCGCCTACTATGTAACAATTTTTTTTTGTCTTTATGTTTTTATTCCTATGCAATCTTTCTTGATCAAGTTTTCTAAGCTTTTTGCAAAAACAAAGAAATAACTGTTTCTATGTGACAACAAGACACATATGCAAGATCTTATCATTGGCTACATCTTACATCCAAATCAGGGGACATCTTAACCCCTAAAAGACCAAGCTGCCTTTTTGGCAATATAGAAATGTTGAGCAGGTACGTGTGATTGGAGATTTCCATACTTTACATTAAAATTCTAATAGAAGGTGGGGACAAGGAATGTCTTTCATTTGCACTAACCTTCATGACGTTTGGAATTGTGAGCAAAAAGTTATGGCCTAATATGTTGCTCTTTTTGCTTGGTGGGCAGCTATCACTTTTTGCAAAAACTAAAATTTGAATTGGTTCAAGAGATTTATGTGTATGTGGAAATTTCATTCCATTTGAATTGATAAAATGAAAGTTATGAGGAGTTTTTGTTTGCGGGCAGTTATGGATTCTCTACTCTAAAATAAACCTTGAAGTTTCTTATTTTACTAAATTTTCAATATTAGTGAAAATATGTATGACCAAAGGATGTAAATAAACCTTGAAGTTTCTTATTTTACTAAATTTTCAATATTAGTGAAAATATGTATGACCAAAGGATGTAAATAGTTACTTACAACAGTACAACCATTGGGATTGAAACTTTTTATTCCATAATAAATTTATTAATATTTAATGTTTTTAATCATTCTCTACTTTTTACTTTTTTTTCCCCATGTGTTGTACAATTCCAAATGATTTGAAACTTTTTGACATGCACGCTACTTAGGTGGAATATGGAATCTAGAGAAGCATAGCCGCCATGGCCTTTTCCCCTTAGGAAATTCACCTTTTGAAGGTAGCAACCTGATTTTCCACATGACTCAAAGAAACTTTTCAAATTGTTCTATCTTCTAATCCACCGGGTGGAAAGTTCTAAAATTTTGTCCACATCTTCTAAAACTATTGCACTACAAGATCCTACGGTTACATATGCATAAAAATGTTTTTGTTTTTAGATTTGGTTGATGCTCTAGACATGGCAGTTTTTGAAAGCTTTTGGTTAAAACTAAGCTTGGTCCTTTAAGGGTTAACCCCTCACCACCCCAAGAGCCAGAATGTGGCCGCCTTTCAATCTTTTTTGTGATACCCGGGGTGGTGAGGGGTTAAGTATCAATATTTATAAAGAATTATTCATATTGAAGCCAAGTTTTTTCAAATTCTAAGTAGAATCACATTATGATTAATTTAAGATCTCATTAAACAAGGATTATTTTAGTACAACCAAGAACAACATAACATGCATAAAAATTAGTTTGTTGTGGCATATCATGATTTTACAAAACCATACAAGTATAACCTAGAATACATTAATCATAAATGATATTTGCCATCGTAATGTCTCATTAATTTGTTGGTTATGTGATTGCATTACAACTATTGTGTTGAAACACAACAAATTATACAATTTTTATATGTATTTATACCTCACAAATTTTATTTTAAGAATGAAATCAAGATTGCCAATATTAGTGAGGATTAAGAAACATTTTTAGGCAAGACATTACAACAACTTACATTAGTAGCAATACTTTGACCATGATAATCATCATTCTTTGTTTTTTTATCATGATGCTAAAAGAATTCCACAAAACATTTAATGTAAGTGTAGCCTATTAGGTTGTTGAATCAAAATAGTTGTGAAGTTACACATGATAATTATGTTAAAACAAAAACCTAGAACTTCAGAAATATAAAAGTGTTTCAATAAACTACAAGAGCTAGCAATAAAATCGTTTTAAATTATTGCATTGCATACATTTGTGCTTCTATATGTTTGATTATCTAATTAAATTGCATTTACTTTGATTTTTGAAAACTTTGAAGCAATTTGGATGCATCTTAGTCATGCATTGAAAATTGATAAGATAATTATATTTAACAAATTGAAACAACACTTCATATTATGGGATTGTTTGTATTGATATTGAAGTTGAATAAAAAAAAAAAATCATTATACAAAATCTAGATGTAATCTTGCTCTTGATTTTGTGTGAATGTGTGAATTTGTAAGATAGATTCTCATGTCATTCTTAATTTGCTTAGCTTTAAAAGCATAAACAAGGATGATCGTGAAACTTAGCATCAGGTAATAATATAACTAAATATATCATAATTGGAATTTGAACATTTTCAATTTGTTTAGTATGGTGATTCAAGCCCGTGGACATCCTTGCATTCCTCTACATACATTAATCCAAAATCAGTTTTAGATATAAAATCTAGAGATTGTTCATCAATTAGTCCAAAGCAATTGAAACTAGTGTAAAGATACATGACATGTCTATTTGGGATTAATATTAAGAAAAAGATGGATAGCAAATGAACACAATATAAACATAAGATGATTAGAAGATAGATATTTTAAACAATAACATAAAAATTTGTTTTTATACTACAGATGCTCTTTGCTTCAGTATTCTTCCTCCCTTGTCGGTATCGCTTAACATCATCTTTTCACTCATGCTTAACGGGTTTTTTTTTTTTTTCATTTTTTAAGAAGTGTCAAATTGGCGATTTAAAATGTTATAGTGGCGCTCCAAATTTCAAGATTCATCTACATAATGGATAGAAAATATCACATTAGCACATAATACATGTTTATAATTTGGTTTTCATCCGCAATTTGGCGATTTCATCCAAGGTTTTTTAAAAGTTTGAAGCTTTTTGGCGATTTCATTCAAACAATCATGTTTTTTTTCTATAGGCTTGGTGCCAGCCAAAAATATTTGGTGCTATTTTGCTCCAAATTGCCAAAAAAAAAACACTGATGCTTAACTCTTAAAGGACCAATGGTGTTTTTTGAGAAAAAATCTCAGAAACTGCCAACTTTTAGTGCATTGCCCAAAATTAGAAATAGAAACCTTTTTTCTCAAATTCAGTTGTAAAAAAGTTTGTAAAACCAATAAACTAACATGTGCAAAAAAAATCAGCCCATTTGACCGCGCGGATTGTAAGATTATAATGTTTGAAGTGAGAAAAACATCCTCTTTTCATTCTTGCAAAACAAGGTCAACTAACTTTGAGCCTTCCTAGAGTGAAATTTTTACTCTACTCAAATTTGAGCTTTTTGACCATTCACAAGTATATGATGTTAGGCTCATTCATGAAAATTTTCAGATGCAAATATAGAGTCTAGCTTATTCTAAATCACCCTCCAATGCAAGGAAGTTTAGTGAATTGGTAATACGTTAGTCATTCTTTCATGATTTCTTGTGCAATGTGGAAGTCTTTTATTTGAAACTTGAAAGGTGAAAAGTTGGAGACAAACATTTGGAATGTGTGAAAAAAAGTTTCAAGAGCTTTGGATTTATAGAATGAAAGTTTATAGGGCTTGAAGTTAGAGGATTTTTTTTTCTTGAAACTGCCCGAACATAGTTAACAAAGTTTGACTCCCTTCAAAATGTGATGTGAGATTTTTTTTTAGTTTTTTTTTTTTTTTGACAATTGTACACCATATTTTTTTAGTTACATACTTGCCAAATTTCAAAAGTTGATGAGAGTTTTAGCATAAGATTCTCCAAAGATGCTCAAATTGCCCAAACTGCCCAATTTCTTTGGGCAACATAACTTTTGAACCAGGCATCCAATTGGGGAAAAATTTAGATTTCCACTTGGGAGATACATATTTGCACCTTGTGTAACAATTTTGAGAACATCTAATAAAAATTAACTCCATATGACCCTGCCCGGAGTTCTCAAATGACTGTTGAACAGCCACTTGATCCTTTAGGGGTTAAAAGATAGTGACACTTTCTTTATCTTCACTTGCTTTCTTCAACACTTTCTATTTTGGTGATAATCTCTAATTCGTTTTAGGAGGTGAAAGCCCGAGTAAGCATGTAGGGGTCATGTCCTAGGAATTGCCATAGGTGACTTAGTAAATGAAATGTATGAAGAAAGTAGGAGTGTAGTGGTACATTCCACTCTCCGTGCTTTCCAAGCGACAAATGCATCCATAAACCTATTTTTCTTACCTAAGTTGCTCATGGAAACCTTACATTCTTGTGTTATACTGCTCTTGGGTTGCTCTGTAGTGAGAGACTGTTATTCCCATTTCTCTCATTTGTTTTATCCATTCATACAACAATTTTTTTCTCATTAATTGAAATATTGTGCACTCTTTTTGGGCTTGTTTTGCAAATGAGTGTAGTGTGAGTATTGTGTTAATAAAGGGTATCTTTTTGTGATCCTCATTTTTTGGTTTGAACTATTGTTTTTTGAGATCAATGAAGTAAATATGCGACACTCCCACCTCCAAGCATTTATTGATGCCCTCCATGACCTCATACAACCACACTACACTAATAATAATATTTAGTGTTATTACGTTGGTTCTCGTTTAGTTGACAATTTATGTTGATGTTGACAACCAAATGTTAATGTTATATACTACTTAAAAACTAGCTAAATTATCATAATACTAATTTAAAATTTTTGATGGAAATTTAGTTGACACATAGTGTGTATGTTGATATTTAGTGTTAGTAACATTAATAATTTTATTAAAATTTTATATTACAATTTATAATCCAACACTAAATATCATTATTAATGTAGTATCCCATGGCAAAAACATATATGTTATTACTTTCTTTGTCCGTTTTGTACAGATGGTACTCACTAAGCCCATCTTGTACAAATTGTACTTACTATGCCCATCTTGCACAGATTTCAGGAATGCTGATTTCTGACAGAGGATCACTTAAATATAAAGTACAGTACCTCATAAAGTTCACAAACTCTCCCAGGGATCGAAGACTCCAAGTTCTCTAACCCCACTTGTAATAAGCTTATAGATGAATGAGCACATGTGGAAAATTTTGTTAAGTTTTTTCTTAGTTGCTTGTAATTTTGGGTGCTTGTTGCACAATCAACCAAAAAAACTTATAACATATCCACCTTTACGTAATAAGGGTTTGAGACTTGCCATATCAAAATGATAAGTGCCCTAGGCCGCTCAAAATACTCTCAGGTCATTCAATTCTAGTGCGTGAAGCACTCCTATTGGAAACACTATTCATCTTAACCCTCAAAGATCACTTGTCCGTACAGGGGACAAATGGGATTTTGAGCATGTATTTGTGGCTAAACTACTTTGTGTAATTTTTTGAAATTTTTATGGAAGATGGGGAATTCAAAGATCTGTGTGGACATCTAATTTTTTCCTCATTCCTACATTTATTGAAGAAGATAAAAATGAATTTATGAGAATTTTAGTTTGGCGGGCAACCCAAAAACTTCTTTAAAATTTTCACTTTCTTAAAATAAAAATTTGAGATTAGTTCTTTAGACTTACTTGTATATGGGAAGCTTTGAATTATTCAATTCTAATTGATGAGATGAAAGTTATGAGAAGTTTTAGTTTGTGCGAAGGCAAAGTTTTGAAATTTTCTACACCTACGTGCAAACTAAAACTTCTCATAACTTTTATGTCATCAATTAGAAATGAATGATTCAAAGTTTCCCACATACACGTAAGTCTAAAGAACTAATCTCAAATTTTTATTTAAAAAAGTGCAATTTAAAAAAAAAATTTGGGCTGCCCACCGAACTAAAATTCTCATAAATTCATTTTTAACTTCTTCAAGAAATGTATGAATGAGGTAAAATTAGATGCCCACACAGATCTTTGAATTCCCCATCTTCCATAAAAGTTTCAAAAAATTACACAAAGTAGTTTAGCCATAAGTACATGCCCGAAATCCCATTTGTCCCTCGTAGAGACAAGTGGTCCTTTAGGGGTTAAGTTTAATAAGCTTTATCCTCTTCTCCACTTGGAGATTGATCAATCCAAGGTTTGGTTTTTGTTTTTGTTAGAGTAGAGCGACTCGCACCCATAATGCACGCAATTAAGGAAAATTTGGCTAAAATTAGAATGAATGAATGATATGTAGAAGTTCATCCAAAAAACTACTAATATAATATACTTTCATCAAAATTTTGATAAATTAGGTTTTTGCTCATGGAAGGATTTGGCAATTTCATCCACCTTTTCACGCAAATTTCTTAGCGTGATAGTAATTAGAGGCCTTTGAGGTAAAATTTAGGGAAAATTTTGTCAAAAAATTAAACCCTGGATCAATTGACTATTTATGGCACACATTTGGTAAGTAAGGGAGGTGAACATAAAGTTTGAGGGCTCTTCAGAAAATAGATGTAACTTTTAGTATGTCAAATTTGGCTAATAAGGGTGGACATGCTCTTAGAAAATTCTCTAAATACAGATTGCCGGCTTCCAAAAAAAGAACATGAGCTCCGCTTCCATTGATGATTGATCTTTGCTCATATTTGACTAGGCCGTTAAGAACTGTGCAATGTCAGAGGAGGGATCCTGGGACCCCAGTCATCCCACTTACTTAGGTAGTCGCTTTAGAACCGTCACTTTAAGGGCTGTTCTGGATTTTCATGGGCTTTTCAAGACATGAAGATTTTTTTGCCTAATTTTTCGTCAAAGAGAAATAGATGCTAAATGTAGTCCAATTTTTCATATTTTTTGAAGCATTATTGAATTGTTGCTGAATTTTCAAAGTTTTTTATAGTAGGCACCTCTCTGTGACCCTAGGCCTCCCATAAAGCATCCCCTTGCAACTCGTAAAGAGATCAAGTGAATAGATGAGTATAATTGGCTCTTTTGATAAAATACACCTTTTTCTTTCAAGACTAAGAAGGGTCCATTCAAGAACCATCTCATATCCATTCTTGGACTGGCTATGGAACTCTTTAAATGTGAGGGTCGCAATTAGAGCCTACCTTTGAACCAACATAACGTTCAATAGTGCTACCAGGTAGCGCCTCCCTCCAGATGAAATGGTGTGAAATATTCCTCACCCATCTTTAGCTATAGAGACACTTGGTTAAATTTGTGAGAAAGTTTATGAAAAAGAGGCTCAATTTAGTGCACATACATCAATGTGGGGGCCATCCATGTCAGAAAATTTAAAAAAAGAAAAAGAAAAAGAAAATCTTTTTCTTTTTCTTTTTTTGTCAGAATGAAGTTTCTCGATGATGCATGAAGAGAGGGAAAGGCAGCTTCTCTTCAGGCTACTGAATGTTATGAAATGGCACATGGCAGAAGAGTTTAGATATGATGAGACAAATAATAATTCAAACATGGGTTTTCGAGGATATGCCCATGACAGAAATCACCCGGTCAAGCCAAATATGAAACCTAAGCTTACCTCATTGCGACTTGCGAAGCTCCTGGCGCCGCAAACTAGAATAGAACTTCGTTAATATACTCATCAAGCAATTAATCAAAACCTACAGAAATCTATTTGCGTCAATTGTTGCATTGACCGTAATAATATAGAATTCTATATACCCACTTCAAGTTGAATAACGTGGGAGGAAATTTGGGGGCTCAAAATAGTGAAGTGGCATGCATTTTAATGAATCCATGTCATCGTGGCTAACGTTTTCTGACAGGGAAGGATCCTTTAGTGGACACATCCTGCTGATTAATAGTTTTCACAGCTATGGCTCGATTTAGCCAAACAGCTCCTAAAAGAAGTGACCAGTTGTCCAATTTAAAACCTGGTAATACTGGCCAGCTCATAAATTTCTGACAAGTCTCAGCAGAATTTCACCTCACTTTGATACTGTCTATCTTAACCCCTAAAGGACCACTTGCCCCTATGGGGGACAAATGGGACTTTGGGCATCTACTTATAGCTAAACTACTTCGTGTAATTTTTTGAAACTTTTATGAAATATGGAGAATTCAAAAATTTGTGTGGACATCTAATTTTTTCCTCATTCCTACATTTATTGAAGAAGTTAAAAATGAATTTATGAGAATTTTAGTTTGGCAGGCAGCCCAAAAACTTTTTAAAAAATTGCACTTTTTAAAAATAAAAATTTGAGATTAGTTCTTTAGACTTACTTGTATATGGGAAGCTTTGAATCATTCAATTCTAATTGATGAGATGAAAGTTATGAGAAGTTTTAGTTTGTGCGGAGGTAGAGTTTTGAAATTTTCTACACCTACATGCAAACTAAAACTTCTCATAACTTTTATGTCATCAATTAGAAATGAATGATTCAAAGCTTCCCACATACACGTAAGTCTAAAGAACTAATCTCAAATTTTTATTTAAAAAAGTGCAATTTTTAAAGAAATTTTTGGGCTGCCCACCGAACTAAAATTCTCATAAATTCATTTTTAACTTCTTCAAGAAATGTATGAATGAGGTAAAATTAGATGCCCACACAGATCTTTGAATTCCCCATCTTCCATAAAAGTTTCAAAAAATTACACAAAGTAGTTTAGCCATAAGTACATGCCCAAAATCCCATTTGTCCCTCGTAGGGACAAGTGGTCCTTTAGGGGTTAACCTTAGACCGGCTATTTTCCCAAATAAAGAGTTTTTTTCATGTATTCTGATTTCATTCTAATTATATGAACTCAACGCCTCCGGACAAACCAGATTTTGTCCCCCACAAGGGGGCTTTTTCTATCTTAACCCTTAAACGTCAATAGGGACAAAAATTGTCCTTTGCGAATACACTAAGCCTGTGTATTTGTGGCAATAGGCCGCGACGCTTAAGGGTTAACAACAAATAAGAATGGGTTGAAGAAAGGGAGTTGCAAAATCCACCATAGTGACCACACCGTTTTGCTAAGTCCACCACATTACACTATGTATAACTTAGGGCATCGTTAGTCCAGAGCCCGCATCGGGCTCGCTCAATGACAATTAGCAAGCTTTATAGCGTGGCCTTGTCCAAAGCGGGCGGCACACTCGCTCTTCCGACCCAATGTGCACACATGTAGCAAAATTGTAAACTTTGTTTATGTGAAACTTTTGTCATGTGTTTTTGATACAATCTCTATTTCCGGCTTGTAATTTCTATTTCCGACTTGCAAAGTAGTCATCATTGCTTTGATAGCAATTGAGAGAGGAATTTGAAGGCCTCTTCAAGAATGCTGAAACTAGCGGGTGTGGGCTAGATTTTGTTGCCCCCTCCAAAATTGCGTCCCACCTGTTGGATGCATTGGACGAGGTTTGCAATTCTCCACCGTTAGAGTATTGATGGAGGGGTATTAACCCAGCACGATTGAGGATGCTCTTAGGAGTTCACAAATAAATGATGGGCAGATTATATATTTATTGAACCATCATTTAATGATGGTGGCATATGTACTTCACCATCAACTCTTTCATTTCATTTTTCTTTTCTTTGTCCACTCTTCCCATTTTTCTTTTTTATCCTTCTTCACTATTTTCTTTCTTCTTTCTTTTACTTGCTTAACTTCCAAAACTTTGGGTATGTATAATCTTGGATTAAAAAGTATGCTAAGGTCACCTTACCCTTACCCAAGCGTTTAAAGGTTTAGGGTAATTCAAAGTCTTGGAAAATTTATGATTTTTTTTATAGGGTTAGCCTTTCAACAAGTTATCATGGAGGGTAATTTGTGTGAAACAAAGTAATTTATGTTATTTTATATTAGGGGGCAAAGTTGCAGCTCATAGAGCTCCTATTAGCAACTCTGGACTAATCTTGAAATTGCTTGGATGTGTTCCTATACATTTACTTGACGGTCTCAATCCCAACCCTCCCAAACAAACTCCTAAGCAGACATGTGGCAGGATGTGCTTGTGCAAGTGACATTCATTGCTCCACTTTGGATTCAAGAGTGTGTGGAGGACACCCCAAATGTAGAGTGCGGCATTGGGGATCTCTTAGATGTGGGGTGGATTACCCTATAATCATTAAATGGTCATCCAATAAATACAAAGTTTGCCTCTTGTTTTTAAATTGAAAATCCTAAACATGGTGCATTGTGGTGGATTTAGCAAAAAGTGTGGTGAATTTCCCCAAACAACTTGTATGGAATCACTAAATTCCTTAGAAAGTATCATACAACAAATTTGATAAATTTAGGATGAAAGATAGTCAAGCATGGCTGCATTTCTAGATGAATGTGCTCACATGGGTGGTTCTATCCATTTGGAGTTAACTTAACCCCTAAAGGACTATTGTCCCCTTGGGGGTCAAATGGGATTTTGGGCATGTACCTATGGCCAAACTACTTTGTGTGTTTTTTTGAAACTTTCATTGAAGGTGGAGAATTCAAAGATCTATGTGTGCATTTAATTTTTCTTCATTCCAACATTTATTGAAGAAGTTATGCATGAATTTTTGGAAAATAGAGGAGGGTAGGCATCTCAAAAACTTCTTTAAAAATTGCAATTTTTAAAAACTAAAATCTGAAATTGGTTCTTTACATATATATATATATATATGTGAGAAGCTTTGAATCACTCCATTTTGATTGATGAATGAGAAGTTTTAGTTTGCGGGTAGGTATGAGACTCCCAAACCTCCATTACTTTTGCCCCTTGTAAAATTTGGTGCTTTAATTATTTGAGCTCTTTGTGTATTTGTTTTTTTGACTTTTTTTTTCCAAGTTGTAGTAGACTAAGATTCCTTGGTTTTTACCATTTGGATCAAAGTGATTCAAATTTATAAATTTTACATAAATCCTCCAATTTTGCCTAGTGTACAGTCGGGTACAATATACATATGATTTTTTTTGCAGTAAAACTTTAGCCAACTTCACGAACATCTAGAGGCCATAATTTCCTAAAAAATTGTCTGTTTTTTAAACCAAAAATTATGTTGGAATACTACTAAAGGGTACTACGTGATTTGATATTAAAAAAATCTGAAATTTTATAATTGATAAAAAAATTGGGCTACTTCCTACATAGTGTACTCCACCTCTTGCCAAAATCACCGCTCAAATTTGATTGGGTTACGCCACCACCAATGGCCAAAGAACAAGCAAGAAATGATACACATCATTTAAAGAGTATTGGATGAGGTATACATGGAGCACAAACTCTTATTGCAAATATGCCCAATCATTCAAGCGGTGATTTCGGCAAGAGGTGGAATTACTAGATGGTAGACACTATATAGGAAGTAGCCAAAAAAAAAATTAGTTTGCAAAATTTCTGATTTTTTTTATCAAGTCATGTAGTACCCTTCAGTAGGATTTCAATGCAATTTTTGGTTTCAAAAACGGACTATTTTTGAGGAAGTTATGGCCTCCAGAAGTTCCCACATTCTTAGCTGCAGTTTTCCTGCTAAAAAAATCATATGATTACTGTACCCGACCGTACATGCAAATTTCATGGCCTTAGCCCTTAGGGCATTGCAAGACTTTACATAGTATGATTCACACTTATAATTGGGTTGGAAATTCTCCCATACATACCTAGCTTGGCCTTCTACATGGAGAAACTAAACCTCAACTTTTCGTAGAGCACATTGATTGATATAGGAACGGTCAAAGGCTTCTGAAATTTTTGGGCAGCATGGATTTTTTTTTTTTTTGCACTTCAGATGTCAATATCTCACTCCTTTACATTTAGAATGAGCTGATTTTTTCCCACAAGTACCTCCCATAGTCCAAGGCATCATCCTAAGGTTGGATTTTAAACAAAAACAAATTTTCTACCTTTCTATTCATTGCCCTAGAAGTGGCAGTTTTCAAAGACTTTTGTAGGAAAAAAGGGTTCAATCCTTTAGGGGTAATTGCGCATACATCCATGTGGGACCAAGGTGGAAAAGCTCAGGTTTTTTCCAAACAAGCGTAATAATTTATCCCCTATTTTTTTGTTAATCAGTTGTATCTTCCTCCATGGCTCTAGACTAAAGCAAGGTCTGTAAATTCAAATATGATTTAAAAATCCCCAAATTCAATATCCCAATGTAAATATCTAAACTTTCACATTTTTGTTTTTTGAAGGATGAAGAAACAACGTTTTTCTACCTTGGCCCCGTATTGACATATGTATAGTGAATTGATAGGGCATTTACACAAAGGTGTGCATACACGTGTGCACATAATGTTTTTACTAAAATAAGTATCCTAAAATTTTGGAATGAAAATAGGAGTGAGCAATGGGTGTGCAGTTTTGCTACCACTTCTATGCATGTGCAGTAGCAATTCAAGAAAGATGTGCAACACAGTTTTAAGGAAGGATTTAGAAATTGCCACGTATCCTTGGGTAATCTTTTGAAGTAGCTCCAGCACCCAGTTCACCCCTACATGTTACCACTTAATCTAAATATGGTGACTTGCAATCTTGACAATGTGTCTTGTTTTCTTCTTAGAAAAATTTCAAAAAAGCAAGTTAAAGGAGTATGTGGTTTGTTTTTTTTATTTTGCTTAAGCCACTCAAAACTAGTTGAAATTGACTATGAACTGAGATTTTTTATTATCAGAAGTTATGGGCATTGGAAGTGGAAGCAACTCTTGACTTGCATGTGATGAGATTACAAATGAAGTTACCCTTCTACTTACCCATGTGTGTGCAAAAAAAGTAGCACAATACAAAGAAAAATGATTGAGCAACTATGTGCATGTGTATGTGGGTTTTTCAAAACAGCTTCCGCCTATGCACACCCTTGCGTAAATAAGCATTGAGCAATCCATTTGTATTTGCTACCAATAAGAAATTTTAATTTGGGATCTCAAGTAGCTTACGAGAACCGCATAGGTCTATTCTAACTTCTTTGTTGGTCTCAAATGTAGTAGAGGTGTGGATCCATTCCAAATACATAAAAAATACCTTGTATTGTACTTGTTGCAAAGGGCATTTTGGTTGTTTAAGGGTAAAATTATCTGTGTATTTTGAACATGGGTAACAACTGATGAACTAAACAAAAACCTTTGACAAGAGTCGAGGCAAGAGAATTTCATGTATTTACACTACAATGAAACCATGGTTGAATTTACAAAAAGTTGACAAAGATTGTGACCTAACTTATAATATACTGTAGGTTAGGTCACAATCTTTATCAATTTTTTGTAAATTTGATCATGATTTTCTTGTAGTGTTTATTGGTCGAGTGCCACGTATCTTTTTAGAATACATACAAATAAGGTGGAAATGGATAGAACCATCTATTTGATCATAATCATCCTTGAACCCATGAGCGCCCTGCAAGCCCACATGTGGCCTCTCTGGATTGAAGTTTTCTGAAAACAAAGGTCCTTTTCATTGTGTACTCTTAGTTTAGACGTATTAGCAGGAAGAGGGGGGTTAGGGGTGATGCCCGGGAGTGGGCGATCATGGAATTTGGTTTTATATTGGCCGGTGATGGGACACTTCGGGAGTAAGGAGGGCCTGGTTTTGCAATTTTAGGGGAATGGTGTGTGGCTAGGGTTCCTTGACTACTAGCCACCCTTTCCTGAGGCGATCTAAGCCTACCAACTTCAGAGATTAGAAACAGTGGTCTGTACTTCTTTGCAGTGTTAGCAAATTCGCACAGACACTAGTATGTACTAAGCCTAAACCATAGCAAAATTTTAGCTAGTCAAACTACGCCTTTCATCAAAATTTGCTAATCCAAAGTCAAGCTAAACCTCTACTTTCACTAAACCCGCAAAAGCCAACCAAAGTTTGACCACTAAAATATCCTAAATTGTGTGGTGAAAATCACCCAAATTTTGTTAACTCATGCGAGTCATAATTCTTTCTCATTTTCAGCAGTGAGTTAAATTGGATTTTCTTTTTCACCTCCCAGCGTACATTAATGTTCATGGTGGTACGCAGGGTCCGGGAAATATTTGAGATTTTTTGGTAGAATTCCTTCAATTCCTGTATTGAAGCGGTTTATCAAGAAGCTCTTTCGGTTATTTTCTCTATTTCATACTAAAAGCATTTTTTTTGAAGATTTTTGATAAGTTTTTTGCCAAGTTTATAAATTGTAAACGGTTATTTCTCATTTCAATTGGCTAACATTGAACTAGCGGTCGGTTCTTCCCAGACCTTGGTGGTATCCATCTGCCTTTATTTTAGTGAATTTGGCATGGGCGCTCAAGGGTTAACCCCTAAAGGACCAAAGAGCCCAATATGGCCAATGGGGGTGCTTGGAGGTGTGAAAGTATACAAAAGAGGCATTTTTAGCTCAAATTTTGGTTTGCCACTCAAGTCCAAATGGAGTTGCTAGTTCAATAAAAATTCTAATTGGCTTGCTGTTCCTTGAAGAACCTCCTTTGCTCTAAATTCTACATGGAAGATGGAAGATATTCTATTTTTTCAACAATTAGGAGAAGAATGTCTATGGGGAAACAAATGGAGTGGCTTAGAGAGCAGATGTGATGGGTGCTCTCATGTGTCAAATTGTACAAGGGAGTTTGGTGATGTGTCACTTTTTTTTTCTTAATTTGGGCAAGGTTTTAGAGCTCTAAAGTAAGGAGCTAGTGGAATCTAGCTACTTTGAGTGACCATATCTTTTGGAGTATATTTTCCATTTGTGGAGTTTTTTTTCCATCAAGTATAGCAAGACACAATCTTATATGATCAACCATTAGGTTTTTTTTTTTTTGAGAAAATATTACATGAAAGTCCAAAATCCATATTTTGAACTGTTGCCCAAATTGGAAAACATGAGATTCTCAATGGTGAAGATTTTACATATTTACTTGGATTTGAAATCAAATCGGTTTAAAACATTTGATTTATAGTTGGGTATAGAATGACCGATTTGAATTGTGTGATTACTTGTTCAACTTTCCAAAAACTCAAAAAATGTGTTGAAGGTCTCATGTTAGAGGCATACTAAATTTTCTTAGCAAGACGCTTAGGGGTTAATCCAGCCATATAATCAAATAATTTTCATCCAGAACCTGGACGGAACGGGCGATCGATCCATAATATTACTCGAGCATTTTTTAGTCTCAAACAAGCCAGTGTCAACGCGTGAGGTATTTTTCTGGTAGAAATGCGCCCAAAAGTAACGAGCATTTCCAAGGCAGGATGATTTTTCTGGCTTCCTATTGGTCGAGCTACATGAATCCTAAAGTGCACGTAGGCAAGGAAATTTTTGGATAGGACCATCCGTGTATGCACGCTCATCCATAAAATCAGCTAATTGCGTAGCTTTCATCCAAATCTGGGCACACTTAGGGCCTCTTTACACTAGTGGTGACTAAGGCAATTTCTTTAATGTGATTGGAGGAGGAAAGTTGACTTGTATAAGTTTGCTTTACACTACTTGCAAAAAAGGAAAATAATCAAGGGTAAAAATGGATGAGAAGATGACATGAGAATTTTATATGTCATAAAGTGAATCATGTTTCATGGTCCACGCATATTTCTAATTGAGACAATCTCAAGAGGTTCTCTGGCTGGATTTCTAGGGTGACCAAAACATTCCAAATTTTTGATTGGTCTACTTTTTTCAAGCTTTAATGCTATTTATTATTGAGAATGCTATTTTTATTAATGCATTTTTTTTGTGAGCATAGGTTTTACTATTGTGAACACAATTTTAACTGCTCACATGTTGTTTTACTATAAGAAATATTTTTTGGTTGGGATAATTTTAGTTTTATCACAATAATTAAGATTTGTTGAAGTGTTTTTTGTAACTAGCAAAATGTTTTAATATTATTTTTTCTTACATCTAATTCTATTGTAAAAACAAAACAAAATAATTCCATTGTAAAAAGACATTTAAATAACTACATGGTTATTTACTTTGTGTTTCTACAATGTACTATTGACTAAAGTTTTAATAGTAAAACTTTGTAATCTTCTGAGTTACAAGTCTCCTCCTATATTTCTTGGCATCCAAACTCTTGAAATTTTTTCACAAATTTTTTTAAGAGATGACAAGAAAAGAGAGGGGAGAGTAAATAAGAGAAAACAAGGGAAAGAGTAGAATGAATAACCAAAACTCTAAGGGACCGCTCTAAGTTCACTTTACACTATTGGAGGTGACCAATGGACACAAAAATTAGTTCTTGGTCACTAATCTTGACCAAGAGCCATGATGAATAGATAAACTTGGACATGCTCTTGATCATTAGTGCAAAGAGGCCCTCAATGTTTCTTGAGAGGGGTTTGGCAATTTCAACCAATTTTTGCACAGTAGCCAATATCATACAATTCTCACAAAAATTTGCCAAACAAAAATTCCCTTACTTAAAGTAGGTCAACAAAGGAAAAGCACGGGTGAAAATTTGAAACAAATTTTTTTAGGGCATTGATATGTGTACCACACCCTTTGAACTACTGTACCATACCCTTTGAACTACTATACCACACCCTAGGGTAGATTTTAGATTTCTACCATCAAAAAGCTAAATTTGAGAATTTTGAATTCAGATTTGGACTCAGAGACCATGATTTAGTCTAGAACCAGAAAAAGTTACAATTCAATAATACTCAATGAAAAAATTTAACTAGGGGGAAAAGTGTTACTTTTACTTTTGTTTATAAACAAAGATAAACTTTTTCATTGGATATTGTTGAATTGTAACTTTTTTTAGGGTTTTATCTAAATCATGGTTTTTGAGTCCAAATCTGAACTCAAAATTCTCAAATTTAGCTTTTGATGATAGAAATCTAAAATTTACCCTGGGTGTGGTACACGTGTCAATTCCCATTTTTTTAATCCGTACACATAAATTTGAATGAAAGTTATCAATATTAGCTGCTTTTATGGATGCGCCCATATAGAAAATTTATATCCATTATTTGCTTCCGAGCATGCATACTAGGGTCAGTAGGGTTTGTGTTGCTTGACCATTGACAGAACAATGGAAAAAATTTACGTGGGTTCAGTGGATGAATAACGGATTTCCTCAATATATAAGTGTGCAACGGGGGGGGGGGGGGACGTGTAAATATTCACCAAGGAGGTGTTGATATGTCACTTTTGCATAAGGTAAGAGCGCCCATTAGCGAGCGTTTAAGATTTCCAACTCTATGTACTTACGATGTTCATTTCAGTTTTGAAATGAATATTCTAAGTACATAGGGTCAGAATTTAGACCCGCTTGTTGATGGGTACGTTTACCTTAATTTTTTAGTACAAAAAAATTGGGGTTGGCACAAGAAAAAAATGAGCAAGTAACACTTAGTCTTAAACAACTACAAATATTTTAAACAACTGTAATTGAATTGTTGCGTAGTTGTTTAAGACATTTGCAATCCTTGTGAATCAATTGTTTAGGACACATTTTTCTTCTAGTGTGGGTAGTATGGTAGGAATACCATAAATAATTAGAGCATCTCTTGCCACCCACCAAATGAGCCCTTTGTGTTTCACCTGTAACGGTTTCTACAATTCAAGTCTCCAATACTTGTCAATGTGTAGGAGCGGGGCCATTCAAGTTTATACTTTAATGTCAGATTAGAGGTTTCTCCATGCCCTCTTCCTGGTCCATGCCAAGCACTGTTCACGTTGTGTAGCCAGATGTACCAACGCGATTTGTTGTAATGCAAGTGTAGGCCTTGAAACCCTCTAGACTGCAGGGGAAATTCACTCCTGTTGCACTACTTGCTACTTCCATCCCCCTCCAAACTTAGTTTTCATGGGCTTCATTTGGCAGGTGATATGCTCTTACCCCCTTTAATGGCAGAGTAGAAACCAACAAAAGCTAAAAAGATTTTGAAAAGATACGATTTTCTCACATTTGATTGGTTCACACTTGTTTTGGAACAAGGTTCTAGGGGTAGCCATTTTAAGTGAATCTATGAAACAAGAATGGGTCCAAATAAAGAATTCACATTTATATTGTATAAAATACTCATTCTTGAGGGTTTTGTTTTGTTTTTGCATTCTTCCTTATCCTTATTTTTGCACATATTGAGCTCAATTTCTCAAGAAATTTTCCATATCTTATAGGTTAAGGGCATCTGCAATGCACCCCGGGAAAACTCCTGGCAAGAATCCCAGTACTTTAGTCCGGTCTCTTAATAGATAAGGAATTTGACCTTAAAATTTTAATGATTTGAAGGGAATTGAAAATATTATTGTGGAAACATAATAATATTTGGGTTTGGACATTGCATGATTTAGATATATCCCATCAAATTTTAGCTAACTTCCAAAAAACTTAGAGACCCCTCCAAATCAAGCCTAAATAAGGAAATTTTAGTAAAGGGGTTGGTACATTTGCCAACCTCTTTACTAAATTTTTCTTATTTAGGCTTAATTTGGAGGGGCCTCTAAGGTTTTTGGAAGGTAGCTAACATTTGATGGAATGTATCTTAACCCCTAAATCCCTAGGGCCATTATTTTGTCAAAAGACACTCAAAATTGCCACTTCTACTGCAAAGAGTAAAAAAGTTTGAAAATTGGTCTTTTTGCATATCTAACCATAGGATCTTGTACTAGACTAGTATGAAAATGTGGAAACAAAAATTCAAAAACAATGACCGCATAGATTGCAAGATATTTGCGTTTAAAGTGTCAAAAACAGACTTTTTTGCACCTTGAATGACTAGATTATTTGACTTTGATCTTTTTTAACTTCAAATTTTTGCTCCACAGAGTTTTGGGGTTTATTTTTCAATGAAGAAAAATTGACTTGAGAATCTTTGGAAAAAAATCAAAACAAAAATTACTTAATTTTCATTCTTTAAAATAATATTAGGTCAAAGAAGGTATGAGACTAAACAAAAACTTAAATAGTTAATAATCTTGCAATGCAATTGAAATGCAATAATCCCAAAGGCGAGATTGTTTCAGAAAGCAAACTTCACCTTTTCCAACAATTTTTTTTGAAAAAATGTTAAAATTTCATTCAAAAATGAAGTTTATAAGTTATTTTTTCAAGAAGATGCTTGAGGTGCCCAAAAAACAAGATTGTCCATAAGTTTCTCATAACTAGTCCAAATGGAATGAATCAAAGATTCAGATGTAGGAAAAACTATAGCCTATGAGAAGAAAAAAATCAAAAAAAAAAAAAAAAAAAATTTGTAAAAAAAATTTTGCCTGATCCCCATAAGTTTTTGCTTATCTAGGCATAACTTTTGCTTTTGGTCATAGATTGGAATAAAAATTATATTCCCCAAAAGCTAATGTGTTTTTCTATCTACACAAAAAGTTTCAAAAAATCAAGACAAAAATTGAGGCCATAAGTACCTGCTTGAAATCCCATTTATCCCCCGAGGGGACACTCAGGGATTTAGGGGTTAATTAGTCAATGCCCTAACTCAAATTTCATTACATCTTCACAATGATATTTTCAGTACCCTTCAAATCATAAAAAAATTATGGTAAAATTCCTTGTCTATTAAAAGATCAGACTAAAGTATCAGAATTCTTACTGGAAGTTCCCCCGAGGAGCATTGCAGATGCCCTAAGGGCAACCCCAATCCAGCCTGGATTTCAACTCCGCAAACTTTGTCAAACCGTGTCTGATTTTGCCTCAGTTGCAGAGCAGAGGTATTTCCCTAGTGCAGTAACCCTAGTGCAAACAAGTTCTAACACTTACTAACCATAATCTTTTATTAGTTTGTGTCTTTTTTAAGTGCTTATACATGATTGATTCATGTCAGAAGTATGTGAAATTCCCTAAAATTGTGTCAGTGTCAGAGTTGGAATAGTATGCAGGACTCTCCAAATAGTGATAGTTTGCAGGGGAGGGGCTCTTATGTGGGGAGCCATGAAAAATGTAGTATGGTTTAACTGCTGCATTGGAGCCCATGTTTTTGCTCAAGTCCGGTTTAAACCACTGCACAAGCTTTTGCCTGCCTCTCTTACAACTGCATTGGGGATGCCCTAAGAGCATCTTCAATGTATGCACTGAGAATGGGCTGGTCCTGCATTTCTCTGGGTGGGGGCCACTTTAATGGGAATTCTAGGTACTTTTAAGGCTCCAATGTCCCCACGGGAACAGAAACGCCGGAATTGACCCCGTTAAAACCACCTCTTGGAGCGGCATATTGTCTCGTTTTCCTGTGCCCTAGCTTGTTTTCCCAATGCGCATTGCATTTGCTAACAAAATGACACGTTGCTTGTGATAGCTTACAATAACTTGCAATAGCTTGCAATTTCCCAACAGCATCTTGCAAGTACTTACATTCTTCTACTACCGTGCTTGAATCTACTACGGGAGTTGCATCAACATTGGGAGAATCTGGTTGGTGAAAGAAACTGCACACTTAAGGGGCGGGGAGCAACGCAAGACCAACTACTTCTGAGTCCCATTCACAGTGCATACATTGAAGATGCTCTAAGTGGCTTATTTTAATGGTTTATGGTATTTCTACCTTATTTTATTAAAAATCGGGACCTCGGGGAGATTCGGGACTCATTTTGCACGTGACGGAGATACAAGCGGTGCGAGGCAACCCCAGGGCAGCAGGGCCAAGCTGTTCAAATCGTTGTCACCTTCTGGAGTCTGGACTCTGTGAGTCTGGAGACTCTTGACGGACTTCCCGAGGAGCCCCATCCCCCACCTGCTTCTTCGTAACTTGTTATTGTTCATCCGAGTCACCGCCATGTTCTGCATGATCTGCTTCTGTTACAGTACGCCGCCTTCAGCTTTGCCGTTCTTCACTGGTCCCTTGATTATGCTGGGCACACTCTCCTATTCTTTGACATGCCGTGTATGCATGTCCACCGGGGGACGGTACAATCACGGAATGCAATCCATACGGTTTGTCTTCACTAACGCTGGTAAGTTAAGTGCTAGAATAACCCCAAACGGATTGAAACTAGATAGTCTGAACTTGCAACATCTTTCAACATGTCTAGTTTTGCAACACTTTGAAAATGGAATTTTCTTCAGATCTGATGTTTATAAATGCAACATCGTGTGAAGACTGGATTGCATAAATGAAATTTCCATTCCAGGGTTTGGGTAGAAATTTTAGCTCCGCCTGCTAAAATCAGGCATTTCCCTTTCTCAACCAGTTTTTGTGGACATGCACTGGATATATCCTACATTTACACTAGAATCTACTGAAATTAAACAGTTTTTGAAAAAATTGCTAGTCTTTCGTCGAAAAGTTTCACTATTCAAATAGTTTGTTTGTTTTTTTTTGCTTTTTTTGTTTTTTTTGTTTTTTTTGTTTTTTTGTTTTTTTGTTTTTTTTTGTTTTTTTTGTTTTTTTTATTTTTTTTATTTTTTTTGTTTTTTTTATCTTTTTTGTTTTTTTTATCTTTTTTGTTTTTTTTGTTTTTTTTGTTTTTTTTGTTTTTTTTGTTTTTTTGTTTTTTTGTTTTTTTGTTTTTTTGTTTTTTTGTTTTTTTGTTTTTTTGTTTTTTTGTGTTTTTTGTGTTTTTTGTGTTTTTTGTTTTTTGTTTTTGTGTGTTTAACCCCTAAAGGACCAAACTCCATTTTTTTTTTTTCAATTTTGGGCAGGCTACTACTTATAAAATAATAATAAAAAATTCAAAAGAAATTAGAGGATGTGTACGCAAGGAGTAGTTTTTTGATGCAATAATCTTCAAACCATTTTAGTTTGTAAAGAAATTCTTTACCAAACATGCAGTTTTGATTATTTGGCGAGCAACAAGGGCACATTTATTTACATTGTAGTTGAAATTTGGGATCTTACCCAAAGGTTAAGGGGCATAGATATTTCCTTGTCAGATATGGTCCAACCGCATTCTATGAAGGCAATTGTTTTTGCTTACTACCCTTTACTTCACCTTTATTGGAAGTGGCCCTATGTTGATCAAGCTTGTCAAAACCATAGTTTTTGGCCAATTTCCCTTTTTCATTTCCCTCTTCTGAACTTAGCTAATAACTCAAACTCCACTATTCACATTTTGAAATTATTTTTGTATGTGGAAGCTTTTTTTTTCTTAAGAAACGGCTTTGTATTGGAATCTTCTTACATCTAGTTTCTTCATCAATTTTTTTAATGTGTTCCCCTATTCAAAATGTTATGAAGATTCTTAGGCATGTGGCTAGCTCTATCACAAAGTCAATCTAAAAAAGAGCAAGTATAAAAGTGAAATCAATTGGTTCAAAAATCACCCCAAATTAGAATTGCCCAAAATTTGAATGCCCCTAAAGAAACCTATTTCTTGCTTCAAACCTCATAATCTCACAATTTATGCAATCTTTCAACTTTTTACTATACTGCAATGAAATAGTTTACTACTAGATCCTAAAATAAATGGCATCAACGTTGTATTTTGAATATATTTTTGCCTTTGCTATCAAAACAACCCATTTTGAGTGCTCTTTGGTGAAACATAGTCAAAAAACTTTAAGGGTTAACCGACTAGTTTTGAATTGACAGTTGGTTCTCCTTGATCATTGGTCCACTCTTTTAAAATTTGTGAGTTTTGTTGAAACCTGATGCCTCCTCAGTTCAATACTCTACATTCTCACCTCTAAATATAAGTTTCATCCAATCCAACCTTAATCCCAAAAGGACTGAGCTCTTTTTTCTGTAAAAATCTTTGAAAACTGCCACTTCTAGGGCAATGAGTAGGAAGGTAGAAAATATGTTTTTTTTTTTTTTTTTTTTTTAAATAAATATTTAACCATAGGATCTTGTTCTTGATTTTAAAAGGTATCGTTGGGGAAAAAATAGGTCATTTCAGATGGTGAGGAGTGAGACATCAACATTTGAAGTGAAGAAAAAAGTTTTTTTCCCTATTGCCCAAAATTTCTAGTGGCCTTTGACCACTCTTATAACAAAAAAATTGCTCTACACAAAATTGAAGTTTATATTATCCATGTAGAAGACCAAGTTAGGTATGCGTGGAAAAATTTTCAAATGAATTGGAGGTGTAAAACACACTTCAAAAATTCTTTGAAAACTTGGAGGTCCTAAAATTTGCAAGTGCACAAGGCAAAATTGGAGGATTTATGTCAAATTTGAAAATTTGAATTAGACCTATCTAAACGGTGAAAAGCAAGGACTCTTAGCCCACTATAACTTGGAAAATTAATAATCCAATACACAAACCGCTCAAAATATGAAAGTATCAATTTTTTTAAGGGGCAAAAAGCACCATATTTGTTAATAAGGGAACTATGTTCAAATTTGGGACTTGTGCAGGTTTAAGGTGATCATCTTAAATCCAACTTTAGGTTTAAGCAACATTTTTTGGGTACACGTGCCCTCACCTCAGAGGAGGAATTTGCAAGGGAAAAATTTGTAGTGGCTCAAATTGAATCTGATACCTTCAAATTTGGTTTAAGGTAACTTTTTGGGTTTAAGGTGAAGTTCAATTTGGGAACTGCGTTTTCCCAATTTAACAAATATGACGTTAAAAGGAATGGAGGGTTGGGAGTCCCCCAAGATGGGCATCTTCCATTCCACTCCTCTTTGCCCAACTGTCCAGACATTGTGCTTGTATGAGCATAGCCTCTTTGGAGTCAACACCCACTTACAAAGGAGAGGCCTTGTCCGAGCTGCTCATCTCCCCTAGTTTTGATAGATTCTTGCATAACTTTTTCATTAAATGTTGAAATGAAGAAAAAATTAGATACACACATCAATCTTTGAAGTCCTCACCTTCAATAAAAGTTTCAAAAATCACACAATACACTTTAGCCATAGGTACATGCCCAAAATCCCATTTGTGCTCTAAGAGGACAACAATCTTTTAGGGGTTAATCTGCAAGTGCGTGCGATAAGCAGATAGTGAACCAGTCACATCTTATAATGTAAGACATTTTTGTAATCACTTATACGATCAAGCAAGAAGCCCATCTACATTTACTTATAGAGTACTAGTATACAAGCACACGCTTTGCATGAGTTGGACATGTATGGGTAATGCAACATTCAATTTTACAAAAAATCAATATCTTACAAATCAATTGGTCTAGAATCTAATCATCATGTACTTCATAGAAAATTAATATCTCACAATTGGTTCAAAACCTAACCTTGGTGCATTGTCATTTTGGTCCTTTTTTGAAACAAAAATAGTGATTGCCTTCATCACAAGCTATTCTTAAATACTTTGTTAGGAGGCGGTTGGCCTTTTGTTGATTTTTTGGCACATGGTTGGAGGGTGTTTGGTGTTTTATATTTGGGGCATCCTTTATGTTTCAACTTTCAACAAGAAAATCTAGAAGGTTTTGGAGGACATGATTGGAGGGTGCTTGGTGTTGTATATTTAGGGCTTCTTTATTGCTTCAATTTACTCCAAAAAGTTCTAGAAGGTTTTGGAAAAGGGCGCGAAGTCAGTGAGGGTTAGGCTCCCACTTAGTAGTATAGATAGATGACTTGAAAGTTGGTATATTGGGCGTGGAAGGCAAAGGCAAGGTTGACACATCTTACCAAAGATATCATGAAAAACAACATAAAATTTAGGATAGAAATATTCTAAAGAATTTAAAGAAGCTTGAGTTTGGCAAACATATAAAATAGCTAATGTTATGCAAAATTCCTTTGTGGTGAAGCCCTTAACACCTAAAGGACTAAGAAGTTTACTTTGGGCTTTCTGGATATATGGACAAGCATTTCTCATGTAAATACTTGAGATAAGATTGTGAAAATAAGGGTGTATGTGATCATGTTAAAAACCTTGCACTCCACCAAGAAGAAATTGGAATCAAATGAATTTTTAGTGAGATATGGTACCATGTGTGATTTAAGTGTCAGCACAAGCATCCTTGAAAAAAATTAGAAACAAAGGGATTGAGGAAAGGTGTTGCCCACAAAGTGTTATAGAGCACTTTACAATGGCTTAGTCAATGGGCAAATTTTGCAGTTACCTACTTCTTGATTAAGTAATAAATTCTACTTTATTTTTTATTTTCAAAAAAAAAGCTTTGGCAAGTACCCCACATGTTGCTCTATGTTTTCACCAAACGGATTTTGTACTTGAGGTTTGTTACTATTTATAAGAATCTCTTCCACAAATTTTTCTTAATGTAATGACAGTTCCAAAAAAGCAATTCTTGCTTCCATTTTTTTATAGGCATTGGGTGATCATGAAATTTGTGAGGCATATAGCCAACTTCATACTCTTTAAGAAATCCAAATTGCACAAAAAATCCATAAAATGCAAGATATCATTTTGGATGACCAAAAAAATTAATACAAGCTTCAAGAAAAAAATTGACCCTACTTTAAATGTTATGATCTAGTAAAGTATGCTCTTACAAAGTCTGAAATTATGAGACTGTGTACAGAAGTAAGTGACAAAATAAATCTTACGATTAAATTATTGAAGAAGTTTTGTAAATTTAATCTACTAATCATTGTATTGAGTGAGGTCAATTTTGAGTCATTTGAGCATGTAAACATGAAACAATTCTAGGGGTTAAGGTTAAGCTAAGGGAATGTGTTCTTGGCTTTGTATAAGCAAAATTACTCATCTTACAAGCTTTAAACTACAATGAAGGGTCATAAATCCATGTGACTTTTCTTCCTATTTGTTCGCAAATGCTGAAGCCTATTTGATTATGAAAGAGCTTTTTAATCCCTAAAGGGCATATTGTCCCCTCGGGGAACAAATAGATTTTGGGCATGTATCTACAACTAAACTAGTTTTTGTTGATTTTTTGAAACTTTTATTGAAGGTGGGAAATTCACAAACCTACATGTCCATCTAATTTTTTCTTCATATCAATATTTGATAAAGAAGTTATCAAGAATTCTCCAAAACTAGGGGAGAAGGGCAATTTGTGCAAGGTCACTCCTTTATTAGTGGGTGTTGACTCCAAAGAGGGTTTGCTCTTGCAAGCACAAGTTATGGATGTTTGGGCAAAGGGGAGTGGAGCGGAATTGGGAAATTCTCAACCCTCCTTTTCTTCAGCCCTTTGTAAAATTTGGTACTTTAAACTTTTGAGCCATTTGTGTGTTTGATTCTTGACTTTTATTTTCCAAGTTGTCGTACGCTAAGATTCCTTAGTTTTCATCATATGGATCAAAGCACTTAGATTCATGAATTCTACATAAATCCTCCAATTTTGCCTGGTGCATTTGCTAATTTCATGACCTTTCAACATTCAAAGATTTTTTGGAGTATTTTGTACACCTCCAATTCATTTGAAAAAACTCCCACACTTTCTTAACTTGGCTTTCTACATGGAGCAATTAAGCCTCAACTTTGTGTAGAGCAATGTTTTTGCCATAAGAGTGGTCAAAGGCTTTTGAAATTTTTGGGCAAGAAGGAAAAAAACTTCTTTCTTCACTTCAGATGTCAATGTATTGCTCTCCATCTAAAATGAGCTAAACTTTTTTTCCACAAGTACCTCCCATAGTCTAGGGCAAGATCTTTTAATTGAATTTTCAAAGATTTTTGTTTTTCCTACCTTTCCACTCATTCCTCCAAAAATGGCAGTTTTCAATGAATTTCACAAAAAAGGGCTTGGTCCTTTAAGGTCAGGCTAGCTAAAACTTTGTTTTACTTAGGAAATGTGTGAATTACATGCCAAATAGCTAAGATAGGTAAACACAACACTGCTTGTCAACCCAATGCCCTTCAAATGTAGGCCAAAAGTTCATTTTTGAACTCAAAATTAGCCCCTCCATAGATAACTTATCTTCTGAGATTCTGAGAATCTCAGAAGATAAGCTATCCATGGAGGGGCTAAATTTGAGTTCAAAAATGAACTTCTGACCTACATTTGAAGGGCATTGGGTTGACGAGCGATGTTGTGTTTACCTACCTTACTCTTGAGTGTATGATAGGGGAGCTATCCAATCGTTCCTAAGTTTCCTTTCCCTTATTTGTAACTCTTGTCCAAAAACTTTACTACATGTGCTAACCTAAATGTATAAGATAGTGCGTCGTTAATTGAATCCCATGGTTATTTGGTATTGTATGCCTTATTATAGGCCCTCGCAGAGTAACATTATGATTACCTAATATGGCCTCTTCCTAAATCTATGAAATGTTTCCATTGCTATTTGTGCAAGTTGAAAACTTTGCACCAAGATATTTCTGACTATTAACTAACTTTTGTTTGAAACAAGAAATAAAATTCCCAAAAAGTTCAACATTTCCCACAATTTTTTTGTTAGTTACAACACATTAAATATTTTTGGGCTTGTGTTTTGCTGAATTTAGACACCGTTCTGACCTCTGGTCGATTTTGGTTTCGTGCGATTTGGCTCGGGCTTTTTGTATTTTAATATTTGCATTAAACATTCTCTCTTATGTTAATAAAACAAAATAGAAAATGTAATAATAATAATAAAAGTGAGAGCCTGAGAGGACTGCGGAGACTGGAGAGTGGTAGCCAGGCATTTAATTGGAACATGCAATTAGTGGCGACATTCCATCATGCGAAATCTCTGATTGCACCAGGCCCCAGCAACCACGGTTAGAGACTTGACTTACATTGGGTGACGTGGGGACCTGTCTCCTCATCTTTTAAAAAACCCTGGGGCCATTGCTCAATGAAAATCACACACGTGTTGAACTCTCGCAGTTCCCATATGTCTATTTTAGTACTGTACCCCTTAGGGCATCCCCAATGCAGCCGTAATAGAGGCAGGCAAAAGCTTGTGCAGTGGTTTAAACCGGACTTGAGCAAAAATATGGGCTCCAATGCAGCAGTTAAACCATACTATATTTTTTAGGGCTCCCCACATAAGAGTCCCTCCCTTGCAAATCTTCATTATTTGGAAAGTCCTGCATACCACTCCAACTCTAACACCAACGTAATTTTAGAGAATTTTAGATACTTCTAACATGAATCAGCCACACATAAGCACTTAAAAAAACATAAACTGTTAAAAACTCATGTTTAGTGAGTGTCAGAGCTTGTGTGCAGTGGGGCTACTACACTGGGGAAATGCCCTTGCTCTGCATCTGATGCAAAATGACACACGGTCTGACAGAGTTTGGGAAGTTGATATTCCAGCTGCATTGGATAAGCCCTTAGGGCATCCCGAATGCAGCCAGAAGAGAGGCAGGCAAAAGCTTGTGCAATGGTTTAACCCCTAAAGGACCAAGCAAAGTTTTCACCAAAAACTCTTCAAAACTGCCATTTGTAAAGCATCAATCAAATTTGAAAACAAAAACATTTTTATGCATATAAGACCGTAGGATCTTGTAGAAGAATAGTTTTAGAAGATGTGGAAAAAATTCAAAGCTTTCCACCACGTGGATTGGAAACTAGAATGGTTTGAATATTCAAAAACGTCATGTAAAAATTTGGGCAGCTATCCTTCAAAAGGTGAAATTCCTAAAGAAAAAAGGCCATATGGGTGGTGTTTCTCTAAATTCCTTATTCCACCTAAGTAGAGTACATGTCAAAAAAATTTCAAATCATTTGGAGTTGTATAACATATGGAGAAAAATTACCAAGTAAAAAGAAGTAGAGAATGATTCAAAACACTAAATTGTTAAGAATTTAATTATGGAAATGAAAAATACCAATCTCAATGGTCATAATGTTGTCATAAATAGTATTCATCCTTTGGTTTTGTTTTTCTTCCAAAATGTTGAAAATTGAGTAAAATAAAGGACTTCAAAGTTTATTTTGGAGTAGAGAATCCATAACTGCCTCCAAACAAAAAATCCTCATAACTTTCATCTTGTTGATCTAGATGGAATGATTCAAAGCTTCCTGCATTCACATGAATCTCCTAAACCCATTTTAAATTTTTGTTTATGAAAAATGTGATTTTTAAAAATTTACCCAGGTTGCCTGACGAAGGTAAAAAGCAACATATTAGGCCATAACTTTTTAGTCATAATTCCAAATGTCATGAAATTTAGTGCATATGAAAGATAAACCTTGTCCCCACATTTTGTTAAAAGTTCAGCCTAAAATATGAAAAGCTCTAATCACAGGTAACTGCCCAAAATTGCTATGTTTCTAAAAAAGGGGGTCTAGTCCTTTAGAGGTTAAACCGGACTTGAGCAAAGACATGGGGTCCAATGCAGCAGTTAAATCACACTGCATTTTTTAGGGCTTCCCACATAAGAGCCCCTCCCCTGCAAATTGTCACTATTTAGACAGTCTTGCATACCACTCCAACTTTGACTCTTACTCAATTTCCAGGAATTTCATATACTTTTGACATGAATCAGCCACACATAAGCACTTAAAAAAGACATAAACTAATAAATTATTGTGGTTAGTGAGTGTCATAATGTATGTGCATTGGGAGGTGGTGGATTGGAAAAAGGCCTTGCTCTACAAGAGAGCAGTAGTCAAACCCTATGTGACACAGTTGGCGGGGCTAATATACTTGTTGGATTGGGGATACCCTAAGGGCATCCCCAATCCAGCCGGGAAATAGGCTCTCCAAAACTTGTCAGCCCGTGTCTGACGCTGGCTCTCTTACAGAACACGGCCATTTCCCAATCCACCACCTCCCAATGCACATACATTATGACACTCACTAACCACAATAATTTATTAGTTTATGTCTTTTTTAAGTGCTTATGTGTGGCTGATTCATGTCAGAAGTATATGAAATTCCCTGAAATTGAGTAAGAGTCAAAGTTGGAGTGGTATGCAAGACTGTCTAAATAGTGACAATTTGCAAGGGAGGGGCTCTTATGTGGGGAGCCTTGAAAAATGCAGTGTGATTTAACTGCTGCATTGGACCCCATGTCTTTGCTCAAGTCCGGTTTAAAGCCTTGCACAAGCTTTTGCCTGCCTCTCTTACTGCTACATTGGAGATGCCCTTATCCCTCGTTAGCAGCAACTTCATTTGCGGGGCTTGTTTTTACCACAACCTTACATCATTTTTACTTTACGTATCCCCTAAATCCTTGAGTGTCCCCTCGAGGGACAAATGGGATCTTGGGCAGGTTCCTACAGTCTCAATTTTAGTCCTAATTTTTTGAAACTTTTTTTGAAGATAGGATAACACATTAGCTTTTGGAGAATCTAATTTTTATTCCAATCTATGCCCGGGAGAAAAAGTTATGCCTAGATAAGCAAAAATTAATGGAGATTGGGCAGATTTTAGTTTTTTACAAAAACTTCTTTTACTTTTTTCTGATTTGTTCTTCTCATAGGCTATAGTTTTTTCTACAATTGAAGCTTTGATTCATTCCATTTGGACTAATTATGAGAAAGTTATGGACAATCTTGTTTTTCGGGCACCTCAAGCATCTTCTTGAAAAAAGCACTTATAAACTTCATTTTTGAATGCAATTTTAACATTTTTTCAAAAAAAATTGTCAAAGAGGGGGAAATTTGCTTTCTAGAACAAGCTCACCATTGGGATTGTGGCATTTCAATTCCATTGCAGGGTTATTAACAATTTAAGTTTTTGTTCAATCTCATACTTTTTCCTGCCTAATATATTTTTTAAGAATGAAAATTAAGTATTTTTGTTTTGATTTTTTTTTAAAGATTCTCAACTCAATTTTCCACCATTGAAAAATAAACCCCAAAACTCTGTGGTGCAAAAATTTGAAGTTAAAAAAGTTCAAAGTCAAATAACCTAATCATGCAAGGTGCAAAAAAGTTTGTTTTCTACACTTCTAACTCAAATATCTTGCAATTTGTGCGATCAAATATTTTGAATTTTTGTTTCCACATTTTAATACTAGTCTAGTACAAGATCCTATGGTTAGATATGCAAAAAGACCAATTTTCAAACTTTTTTACTCTTTGCAATAGAATGGACAATTTTGATTGTCTTTTGACAAAATAAAGGCCCCAGGGATTTACGGATTATTCAACCTCTTTTATATGGCATGTTTGATCAACCATAGAATTCTTGTATTATTGAAATGTTACACTACCAATGATTTTAAAATACAATTGTATTTGTATAATACATTTTAATATAGCCTACATACTGTATAATGAAGTTGTATAAGTTTTAGGAAACATTTATGTTGAAGTATTGAATCAATTTTCTACTCTACAAATGTGGTCCTCTAATGATGGCTACTAAGGTTGATTGTAATTGTTATATTGCGTTTGCTCACAAAGATGTTGCAACTTCATAACATAAGCAATTAAAAATTGTGAAGATACTTGTTCTATGCAAAACTGGGTAACAATTGAGCACAGTGGCAACCATGGGCGAGCTTTACAAAAGGTGGGGCCACCTCTTTAACCCTACACCACCCAGAGTTTTGCAGAACAGTAGGCAAATCGGGACATATTTTGTCCCCTTGGACGGTGTAGGGTTAACCCTAAATGTCCAAGTTCTTTTTTGAGCTTTTAGGAATTTGCTTTAAACTGAACAAAATGCCAAGATTATGATAAGTTAAATGATTTAAAAAAAAATTCTAACCATACAAATTCAATTAAATTAGATATGTTAGTCATCATATAGGAAAAGAAAACATAACAATACCACTTATGGATTGAAAGATTATAATATTTGATCAAGAGGGTGTTAAAACTACAAAAATGACTTCAAGCCTTTCAATCCTCTTTTCAAATGTCAAATATAAAATGTTGGTCACAAAAAGAATACGAGGTTAAAGGACATAACTTACAGAACTCCAATCCATTGACAACTTCAAAATCACTTTTATAAAAAATTTAAATGAATTTCTAGTGTGAATTTCTCTCCAAGATCTAGTGTATTTGAGGCTCATTTTCAAGAGCTCTCAACACTAAAAATTTCAAGATTGCAATGGACACCCTTGCACAAAATCTTGAATAGAAAATTTACAATCAATAATTTTCAAAATCAAATGTTTGATGCTAAAACTAAACTTCAAAAAGAATAATTCTAAAATACTAAATACTAAAAATATCAACTTAATTATGTTTTATTGAACTTCAAAATATTGTCGGCACCAAAATGTGGTGCCTTGGGCATTTAGGGGTTAACACCAACCGGATTTTAGTGTTCCTTGTCCAAATAAAATTCCAAAGGACTTGATCTATTGCATGACAATCTCAACTATGGAGTCTTTTGCCTCTATCAAATTTTCACCTTCTCATTATTCATACCCATTTATGGACATTTTTCCTTTCTCTCAAAGGCCACTTGTACATTTCCAACACCAGAAGAAACTCGTGTTTTAGGTGACAAGCCCAAATTTTTGGAACTATTTTAGGTGATAAAGTAGCAGCACTCATGCTCATGAGGGTCCCCATGGGCATTACCTACTTGTTTGTCAGATGAATATACATATATATATATATAAAAGAAGCGGTTATGGGTGACTAATATAAGTGATGGTTTGGGGTGACTCGCATGACTGTTTTGAGTGCCCCATCTCACTATTCAAGGACTCCTCAAGTTAGTATTATGAGCGTAAGCACACTAAAGATACCTCCAACACACAACTTTACATTTTCAGTGATTTTGGACTTTGGAAAATCTATTTGAACAAATGCTTACAATTGGAACTTTGAAATTGATGTTAATATTTTTGGTTTCCTCTTGCTAGCTCGAAATGTTACTTTCAAAGTTCATCAACTGATTTTCCTACTCCAAAACCCTTAATTTCACGCTTATGTGTGCGGCTACCTTATCTATGTCAACATCTAGTTGTTTTTATGTTTCTAAATATTACATTGGATGCTATTGTTGATATAAAAACAACTAGATATCAACATAGATATCACCTCAAATCTCTTTAAAAAAAAATTGGGCTTGTCACCTCAAACACTGATTTTTTTCAATGCAAATTCTATTTGCACGTTCCAAAGTACCATGTACTTGAGATTTTTTAACATTTGTAAATCCAATCAGATGTGGGGATTAGTTATCTCTACAATATGACAATTTGGGCCTAAATAATGTTGTGTTATGGTTGTTGTTGCCATGTTATCAAATGATATTTGAACTAGAAAGTGTGGTCAGTCAAATATGTGGTGTATGATTAGGGTTGTAGTGTTTGGTAGTTTTATTATTATTGAGGTTTGATTGTACATCAATACTATAAAAAATGGGAGTGCAAAAATGGATGAAATCATTGAGTCATTTTAGACCTCATAGAACCACTTTACACTAGGAATTAAAGGCGTGAAAACTTGGGTTCATTTCAATCAAAGTTTTAGTCTAAGTGACTCAAAAATGGCCCCAATATCATCATATCAATAATACAATGGGAACCAATTTTGTTGTGTGTAAGGGCCTAGAGACTGAAATATCAAGGGCATTAGTGCAAACTTTTAAAATTTCAAAAGAAAAGGGATAAAAGTAAATAAAATAAACCTCTTAAGATTTATATTCCATCCAATGGCATTGGCTATTTCAAAATAAGTGCATGTTTACACAACTATTTATATTTTAATGAAAATCCAACAATTACCTCTAGATTGAAAAATTTGCCTTCCAACTCTGGAAAATCCAATTTCTTCATTTGGAGTCATGTCAAATCCTAATTTTTTAATCTCAAATTTTTTTTGATAGTTTTGGCCTCTACTCATAGCATAAAAACCTTGGGACCATTTTCCAAAAATCAATCAATGAAAAGTCATGATTGAGCCAGAACACAATTTAGATTCTTAGTGTATAGTATTATGTTTGCCTTAACCCCTGAGCGCCCAAAGGGCCAAAATATGACCTCTCAATATTCAACAATTTTTTGTCTTTGACTGTTATAATCTTTTGATCTGTGCAATGAAAACTTACCAAATTTTTTCTACATCTGCGTACCCAAAGCCTTGTGCAATATCAAAGGCTAGCTCTTCTAAATGTTGTTTTTAAACTTGTTGTGTCAAATTATTTGCAATGAGGTCCAGCATGACACGAATTTGGATTGGGCGCTCAAGGGTTAAAAGTGGCTGGAGGGAGCGTATAGAACTAGAAATTTTATGCAAAATAAATTGAGGTAAAGGAAGATTCTATAAATAAAAACTTCTTTTTAGCATGCTATCTAAACATTCAGTAGCCTAAAGAGAGGCTATCTTTCCCTCTCTTCAGGTATCACCCATGAACTTCATCATGACACCAAATTTATTTATTTATTTATTTTTTAAATTTTTTTTGACATGACTGGCCCCCACATCGACATATGTGCACTAAACTAAGTCTCTCTTTCATAAACTCTCTGAAAAATTCAGCCAAGTGTCCTCTTAACTACTGATAGGTGTGGAATATTCCACACTCTTTCATCCGGCTGATTGAAAGTGTGAAATATTCCACACTCTCCAATTGGAGGGAGGGCATGCCTGCTCAGTGCTTCTGAATGTTATGATTACTTTCTTCCAACTTAGCATAATTTGAATCAAAGTTTTGCACAAAAATAAGAAAGCATCCAATGATCAACTAGTCACATTATTGAGAGCATTAAAAAAATTGTTGAAAAAATACTTGAATATACTCTATCTATTCCATATAACTCTTACAAGAAGCGTTTGAAAACATTGTTGTCCATCCAATGGCTCACTAGGACTTATATAAATATCACATCTATCAATATTTGAATGAAAATCATCTCAAACTTTCAAGAAGAAGAATGGCTCCAATTAGCATTTGGAATTGTTTTTGAGCTTTCAGGAACAATAATCATTCATTTCCTATATTCAACCAAATTCACGCTACACTTATTATGGGTATGGCCAAAGATATTATTTTTCTTCATTGATTTTTATCTTCTGATCTCAAATATTAAAAGAATACTTTTCATTGTCATCAATTCACACCACATCAATTGTCGATTCTTCCTAAACATTAGCCCTAATCATACTTTCTCTACAGTAGAATTAAATTTGACCAATGGAAACTTGTGCATTCTTAGCCTTACAAGTAATGATGTTTTTTTTCCAAAGTGATTGTTTCTTGTATTTAGTTTACGGTTTTTACAAATTTCACTCTCGGGGGTCACTTAGTGTATTCATACCAACCACATGCAATCAAATTTTGATGCCCTTATTTTATGTTCTAAAACTTAAATAAAAGGAAAATAAAAAATATGAGTATATTTTTTTACTTCAAAAGTTTTTGTTCTAAATTATTAATAATTTATTTTTTAATTATGATTAGTTACAAATTTTTGAAGTAAATGATACACTGCAAAGTTGAAAATAACTTTTCACATCCCTCTTTTATTTAAGAAAAACATGTTTAAAAAATACACTAAATAATCTCAAAAGTGAGGTTCCACTAAAAGTTTATATTTCTTGAATATAGATGCAATGGTCATCTAAATGTGTTCTCTAAAAATATCTGAGTTGAAATACATGCCATTTTAGTTCATTTTTCAACCTTCTCTAGAAATCATTTAATATATTATTTGGATTGAAGATTTTGGCAATAGAATCTTGTAATTGGGATTCAACAATGCTTAAAATTATAAATTGAAATTATAATTTATAAAAAGCAAATAGGGGTCAAAAGATCACACTTGATGGCACATGATGTATTATAAATTCACTACGTGACCCTTGAGAGTTCACTTATGTTATAAGCATCATAAGCATCTTATGTAGTAGAGGCTATGAAAATTGGCAAGTTCAAGTCATACTTTAGAGCTATTATAGTTCAAAAGATTTAAGAAAAAGTCTTCTTTTTCATCTTCATAGATGTTTGTTTTTAGGGAGTAGTGTCATCAAAAGTATTAACAAAAAGTTTATAAGGTGCTGTCTATATTTCAAAAAGTCACAAAACCACTTGAATAAAATCTAGCTTAATCTCAAAAATGCTTGCATTGACCAAGATAGATTTGAAAAAAAAGCCACCATGTAGGCATTTATCTAAGTACAAGGGCTTCAAATTTGAAACAAGCTAGCTATAATTCTTAATTTTGAAACTCTAAAACAATCATATTTTGAGGTTTTAATAAAACTTGGAACTTGGAGCAGAATTTAATTGATAAGTTTAACATCTTTAAGCACTCAATTGATCATTTTTTGGTCGCTATCCCTTTGTGCAGCTTGCATGGGGTGCAAAAAAATATCAAATTATATATATATATATATATGTATATATATATATATATATATATATATATATATATATATATATATATATATATTCAAACTGGAAAACAAGTCTACTTTTCAACCCAATTTGAATCATGTCAATCCAAATTAAGGAGAATTTTTCAAAGACAAACATTTTAACATTTGCTAGTGTTATAATATTTACTATTTTGGGAAACTAATGGTGTTCTCTCCTTCAAAAAGAAAGCACTTATGGATTTTAGAATAGAATGTCTATTTTTAACCAATCATGCCAAATTTTGAATTCTATGAAAAAAAATTCATTATGATGAAAATTAAATGAAAAACGCTTCTAAATTCATTAAATAAGAGTCCAAAACCTTTATTGAATGTTTGGCCATGTAGGTAATTATTAAACATCATGATTCTTATTTTCATTTTTAAAACAAGACTAATCAAAGTTACAAAGTATCATTTTTAATGCTTATATGTTTTGCCCTTACCCCTTGGGCATTTAGGGGTTAAAATATTAGCTTCTTATACCATTATTTTTGAAACATTTGATGAAAAAAAGTAATTCATCCTTATATCCAAATCTTTGACCAATAGAAAATTACTAAATTTATGAAATCTAGAACTATCCATGAGGACATTTATTGACGCCATATATTCCAAACTTCAACATTTTGACCAATCAAATGGAGAATTCAGTGAGACTCAAGACTTTGGATTTGAAACTTGTGACAAAGTCTTTGGCTATAGATTGTAGTCTTTTGCTTCTTGGCCAATCAAATTTGAAAATCTAATAGTACCTAGGAACAAAGTACAACGTTATAAGTCCAAATTTTGAGTATCTTGAGCAATTCAAACATTTAAAATTTAATGAAATTTGATACTTGCGTGAAATTACAAATCTCAAGTTTTATTTTTATTAGTTATTTTTTGCTACTCAATCTATTAATTTTGAATATTTCCATGAAATTTGAGACATAGTGCAAAGCTATAAGTTGCAATTTACAACCTCTTGCTCAATCATGTTTAAAGGGATGCGTACAGTAATGTAGGACAAGGGACACAAGGTAGTGTCATTGCCCCAATAAAAAATTGACAAAACATCCTCAGTCTGATTATAAAATTTGTTTACAAAATGCTTTAGTGTTGACAACATTGATTACAAATTATAACACTAAATGTCAACAATACCACTAGTATTATCAACAATAATTGTCAACATAAATACTATTTTTTCAAATAATATCTACCAAATAAATTAGCACCATGATGGTAACTAAATGAAAATCAGAGTGAACTACGTGATAAGATAAATAACTTAATAAGTACACTAACACGAAATATCATTTTTAGTACAGTGACAGGATCACAAAAAAGGTACACTTGAAGGGGCCCTAACCTTGCATGGTATGGAAGGAAATCCATAACAACATAGGACATTGCAGGACAGGACAAGCAGGGGAGCAGGGCATGGACACTGGGTTAGCAAAGAGATTTGGGATTGATGAAGCAACAAACTTGGCATCCACTGGTGGAATGATACTAAGCTCAGTTTCCAGTACCCCCAAGTACTTGCAACGGAACGGCAGATTACGCGCTAAACCACGTTAATTCTTGAACTTCTGAAACTTGCCGTACCTCATCAGCAGTGTTCCCAAATGGGGCTACGTCTTTGCAAGACTTCTACCCAAATAATTCCTTTTTATACGTACAACACAAGCGGTTTTATAGAGAAATAAAGGCAGTTTTTAGAGCCTCTACCATGAGTCCTAAGGGCATCCCCACTGCAGCCGTAAGAGAGGCAGGCAAAAGCTTGTGCAGTACTTTAGACCGGACTTGAGCAAAAACATGGGCTCTAATGCAGCAGTTAAATCATACTATAATTTTCCACTATTTGGAAAGTCTTGCATACCACTCTAGCTCTGACACTAACGCAATTTCAAGGAATTTCATATACTTCTGATATGAATCAACCACACATAAGCACTTAAAAGAAACATAAACTAATAAAAAATTGTGATTAGTGAGTGTCATAAGGTATGTGCATTGGGAGGTGGTGGATTGGGAAAAGGCCTTGCTCTGTAAGAGAGCCGGTGTCAGCCCCTGTCTGACACAGATGGCGGGGCTAATATACCTGCTGCATTGGCAATGCCTTAAAAGCACCCCAAGCCAGTTGTGACACAGGCACGAGAAAGCCTGGAAGGAGGATTTAATTGGGCTTCAGTGAAAACACGGCTCTAATGCAGTAGTTTCTTGCAACTGTATTTTGCAGGCCTCCCCACATAAGAGCCCCTCCCCTGCATTTTTGCACACTTTGGAGAGTCTTGAACATTCCAAAGTGTTTGATTCTCTGACTCTGATGCAAGTTTATGATGTTTCTAACATGAACCTCCTCACATAAAGTACCTAATACAGTGATATTCCACTACAAAATGCATAAAAAACAAATAGTTGTGTTTACTGAGTGTCAAAAGCTTGTACGCATTGGGGGCTGGCAAGCTGGGAAGTGCCCTAGCCTCTAAATGTCCCATAGTCAGACACTGTCTGACAACTTGCAGGGAGCCTGGGTTAAAGGTGGATTGGGGATGCCCTAACACTATTAGAAAAATGGTCCACTTAGATTATGCTTTCAAGCCAACACTTGATCTAACTTGTCAAATAATCATAATTAAAATTAATTTATGGAAAATTAGACAAAGTATAGATACTCATACTTAATTTAGGCAAATCATGTTTTTTCAACTTGTTAGTTTGGGTACTAGAATCAGCCCCTCTCCCACAAGGTTTGAGGGACTAGTTATAAATTTTTTAAATTGTTTTAATTGCCCTTCTTAACTAGGTAAGGACTATTCAAAGTCCATACATAATAATCCAAAACTAGACTTGACCATGTTGGTTTGCAAAGCACTCAAGGGTACATGCAAAACACCCAAAAGGAGAATTGAGTAAAACATTGAGATATATCCTTATGTTGGAGAGCATAGAAAGTTCATAATCACATGAGTAGTCCATACTTAGTTAAATATGCTATTATTGTTAAAAAGACATGAGAAGATGAAGCCCCAAGGCTAAGAAATAGGTTTTCTTAAAAATGTAAGGTCAATTTGTGAGCTTGGGGTAATTGTTAGATATTGTAAAAATACAAATTTTTGAATAAAATATAGATTATTCTATGATAGTTTGATACAATATTTGGGGAGAACTAGCATTTAGTGTATTGTTAGCCGGCTCAAATTGCAAAAAAGTTGGTTGAATTTGAAATTGCCAACTAATAAACTGGTCAAATTTCACCAAAAGAACTAAATATATAATTTTGTCTTGTAAACAAAAAAAAATCCAGTGCAATCTAGCAAAAAACCCAATTTAATAAGAAGAATGCCCAATTTTAATGAGGAATGCTAATTGCAAGCATGGATCCGTGAGTCATGAGCTGTGAGCCTAGATTTTTTGTCAAAATATTAAACTTCACTTATAAACATGTACATAAAGCCTTATAGTTGTGCATTGTAAGTGTTCATTTCTTCAAAAAATTCCTAATTTTTTAAATCTTTTCATTGATTTTGGGTTCAAAATTGGTTCTTGCTCACAAAATCTTGGCTCATTGTTCATGGGCTCACCATTGCATGCTCACAAAATAGCATTGTCCCAATTTTAACCAGTGAAGTGATAATTTCTCCCTAAACGCTAGTTTGATAGCGTGGGATGGAATGGAAATCTCAACAAGACTACCGTAGTGTGACATGGGTTTTGTTTTTTATTAATTGAAAAATGTTAAAAACAAACTTCCACAAAATGTTAAGAAACAATTAATGAAATTTGTGAAAAATGAGTAGGAACTATGATAAAAAGTTCACTAATAAAACACCAATTGTTGAAAGGGTTTTGAATTACCACTACCTTGAACCGTTAACAATTTAATTATAACTCATTACACACACCCACTTCCATGCATTCATAATGAACTTAAAAATAATTCAACCGTTTCTACTTTTATTGCCCCTTTAAATTCAAAAGGACATGATGTTTTGTTCATATTTAATATATGACAAATAGTGAAATAATTATGTACTTACAAAATCAAAATCATCTTTATTTCATTTTAATATTGACAAAATGCTTTGGGTGAAAATAATAATAATTTTTTCATTGCAAAAACAAAACCCATGTCACACTAAGGTACTAACTTGCTTTCTTCATTCCTTCTCTTGTGAAATTTTCAAAAACTTGACGTACTTATAGCCTCAAATTTTGGCATTAATATCTTTGTGATCACAAGTGGAATATTGCATTAACCCCTAAATGCCGAAGGCCTTTCCGAGCTTCTTGGAATTTCTAAGAAATTGAAAAATCAACATATCTTTTCAAAAATTTCATCAAGTTTATTTCAATTGTAACCGTATGAATTCAAACTAAACATGTTAAAGATTACAAGGAAAAAGTAAACACAACAATATCACTTATAGTTGAAAGCTTAGAATGTTTGAACATGAGTGTGTTAAAACTACAAAAGTGACTTGAAGTTTTCTAATCTTCATTTCACATGTGAAATCTAAAAAGTTGGTCACCAAATAAAAAAGAGATTAAAGGTCGTTACATGTATAACTTTAATCAATTTACTACTTTAAAAATCTACTCCTATATATTTTTAATGGACTTCTAATGTGGATTTTTCTACAAGCTCTAGTGTATTGAGGCTCATTTTCAAGATCATCCAACACTAAAAACTCAAGATTGTAGTGGACATCCTTGTACAAAATCTTGAGTAAAAAAATCATCAACATTCATTTTTAAAATCAGGTGTTCGATGTAGAAAATAGAGTTCAAAGCAAGCTTATATAGAAGAAAACAAATCTAAAAATAGTGGTTTGATCAGGTTTTTTTCATCTTCAAAGTTTTGTAATTAGACCCAAATCTGGTTGCTTGGACATTTAGGGATTAAGAATCTTATTCTTATCGAGTGCCCAAGGATGTTCTTATGATTGTATAAGTTGAAACTTTGTTGCAAATGGCCCCAAATTTCGGATAGTCTCAACTTGTAGTATAAAGCTGCACTAATATGTGAATATCAGAGTATTTGAAAAACTTAAGGAAAAACTTAGCTCATCTGGCCATCATTAGCCATTCTAAGGTGGGGGTGTCCATAAACCAGGTAAACACACCCGTTCTTGACCGTTCCCCAATCAAGCACCCTATTTTTGAGATGTTCACAGTCTACTCTTGAACTCAAAATGGAGCAGTGAACGTTGCTAGCATAAGCAAATTTTGCCACATGTCAATTGTTGTGCTGCTTAAAAAGGGTTAGGATTGGGATTGTCAAGTGCCATTATAAGAACATATCCAATTAGTTTCAAGGTTAGTTTAGAATTGCTAATAGGGACCCTATGAAATGCAACTTTATCTTTTAATATAAAATAATCTACAATACATTTCTCCACAAAAAATTACGTTCCATGATAGCTTGTTGAAAGGCTAACCTATGGATTTTTTCCCAAAATTTTCCAAAATCTAGAGGCACCCCAAACCCTTAAACGGTTGGATATGAGTGTCTACTTTTAAATATTTCAATGTAAATTTAGCAAGGCAAAACCACCTTCAACTAAAATCTAAACTAAAATCTAAAGGCGGTTTATGCATCAGGCAGTAGCTAGCTTAGTTGATAAAAATTTGACAAATATGTAAATTGGAGAAGCTATACCTCCATTATGTTCTAAAATGAGAACATTGGATATTTATGACATTAGCACCAAAAATCGTGCCTAACACTAATTGCAAATGATTATTTCATTTGTTATTTGTCACCATTTATGTTAATAAAGAAATTGTAACACAATATTCATCAATTTTGGAAAGAACAAAATTTTGAGACTTTTGGGTTTTGTGCTCCTGAAAGAGTATTTAGTGAATACTTATTCAAGAACATAAAACTCAAAGGTCCCAAAATTGTGCTTTTTCTCAAATTAATAAATGTTGTGTTAATCGGTATGATGTGAGTTCTAAGAACATCATATTATCATTGTTTGATGATGTATGTCCCCTCCAAGAATGTTGACCTCTATTTCAGGATTGAAATGATCAAGGAAATGCTAAAATATAGTAAGTACCAGAGAGATGACAAAAATATGGAGTTGAAGCCCATTATTTTTTAAACTATGATAGAAAGTGGAAGGAAGGGAAGGTGGTTATTACTTGAAGTTAGGTGTTTGGAAGGTGGTTATTACTTGAAGTTAGGTGTTTGGATCTTTCTAGGTTCACTTTCTAAAGACGTGGGATATTTTGAAACTTCATACTGTAGTAGTATTCGAGTAATTAAACATAAGAATCAATACCTTGGGTGATTTCATAACAGATTTGAAAATATATTTTAATCAAACTAGTAGATCAAAGAATTATGACATTTGAATTGCCAAATTCTTTGGGCTTTTACAATTTTGAGTGGGCAGTTTGTGCTCACTTGTTTGCAGCTCCTACAATTTCAAGATTTATGAGGGCAAAACATTACCAATAATACTGTTCTATACGGAACATGCTGTTAAAAAACTAAGTTAAAAATCAGAAACCTTTGTGCCCAGAAGAAACGATTTTTAAACCAATGAGATTAGATGAACTAAGGTAGGAGGCTAGTGAATGGACCATCTAAGCGAAAGTGCGCTTCTATGGAAAAATAAAGGCAGCTTAGTAAAAGGGAATATTTTGGTAGAAAGCCAAAGAAAAGATAATAACGTGGTTGTTTAATTTGAACTTTTATGAGTTGTTATGAATTAACTAAAATTTATCAAAGTAAAAGGTGCATAGGCAGCTATTCTTAATCATAGGTGGTAACATTCATGATGCAAAAGCAGCTTGTAAATGGAGCACATGAGTCCTAAAAGCAACCACTACAAAGTCAAGAATGCTCCAATAAGGTTCTTAAAGCATGCAAGCACCCATTCCATATTCGAATACTCTAATCATGATTGACAACAAGTTTTCATTTATCTTAGTATGACATGTATCTGTACTTTACTGAAAGACAAATCTAAACACAATTATGACCAATAAGCACACACAACAATGGCTCATGTCAATCAATACCATATTAGGTAGAGTGGGAAAAAAGGGTGTCCCACTTTATCCCCCCCAAAACCCAAAATGTTAGATTTGAAGGTATTAGATTCAATCTGAACCACTAAGTTTTTTTCCCTTGCAAATCCCTCCTCTCACGTGAGGACACATGTGCCAAAAAAAAACTCTGAGCTCAAATTGAGGTGATCACCTCAAATTTTTGAGGCGAATATGAAAGTCCCAAATTATACCTTTTTTCCCACTTTACCTAATATGATGTTAATCTCTTAAGTTCTTAAAATAGTGCACACACAAGTACAATTTTTGAACATAAAAAAATGTGACCCATTTAAAAACCTCTATGCATTGTTTTTGTAACCCTACATGGTCAGTTCAAAATTCATGGTCCAAATTAATGCCTCCTACCTTAATACTTGGTTCAAGAGTTGAGAGCAAAGATCTAATAATTTAAGAAAATTGCACAAAAACCCTTAGACCATGATTTTCAAGCATTTGTTCTGTAATGCACGTTACTTCCTTCATAAACCACTATTAAAGCAAGAAGTGCAATATAACAAAATAGAAGCAGCTTACGCACAAAGGAGAAAGAAGTGACATGCACAACAAAACAAACGTCTAAACTTATGGTCCAAGAATATTTGGGCAATTTCTGAAAAACCAACCAAGTGTATCCGTACAATTATGACAAACTCTAGAGTTTCCATTAAAAAATTCCATCATATAAACCTTCAAATTACATGGTTTCAATCGTTGCATTTATCCAAGAAATAATCGAACATGCAAAAGTGTAGGAAGTTATGAAACTTTGCATTCTAAAAATATATGTTTTTCAATGCACTTATTATTTCAATGACTTGGATTTAGTCTCTTGGAAAATATGATGCAATATTTTACATTCTACAAAAAAAAAAAAAAAAGAAGCGGAAGAAACTGAGCCGATATTTTAGATGAATTTTATTTGCCATTCTATCTATTACGGAATAATGAATGAATTCGTTATTGGTAATGCGAAGGTGGTATTTTAGTAGAGGAATGATTTTGGAAAAGTATCTTTGAACTTGATTTTTTCCTTGGACAATGCTTTGACACCATAAACATCTTTTTGTCCGTGTACATTAACCCTTGAGAATGCAAGCATTCATAGAGTGGATGATGAATGATAGCAAATACTTACTATAGGATCTCTATAAAATGGGTGAAGCACATTTCAGTATGTTAGAAAAAAAATTGTCTATATTTTTCAACTAATTTATGTGACTTGATTGATGATTGTGTGCTTTTTGAATTTGTTTGTACAAGGCTTTGAATCTCTTCGTGTCAAGATGGAAGAAACAAGTACTTACAAAATGAAGTCTTTGTTTCTAGAACTTCTTCAGCCATGCATTATTTTGCCTGGAGAACTCAAAATCTACATGCTCCACCCTCTTTCCCCTCCATCCACTATCCAAGGTTAAATAGATTGTGAATTCACCTAATTCACATTTGTAATGACGACTAATTTAGTGTCTCTAAAAGTTACAAAATCATTTACATTTTTTCTTTCTAAGCTTTGTCATTGTGCAGGTTTTTATCCATTTATACTTTTATTACTTCTTTCATTTTTTTGTTATTTGTTTTGTTTGAGGTGTGTATGTCATGGTGCCCACCAATGTCATAATCTAGTTGGTTGCAACCGTCAAAATGTGTTTTGAAGGTTTTCTTATCTCCACAAGAAGCGAGATCAACAAATAAAATAAAATAGAGCAAAAAAACAAGAGTAAAGTTGAGAACCAACAGTAAAATCAAAATTAAAACATTCACACAATAAAGAAAGACAAATCTAACCAAATTAGGCTTTTGAGGGAACAACAATCAATTTCGTCACACTAGATGCCCCTCTTAGAGTAAACGTCTATGATGACCTTAAAATTGGAAAATCCCAAATTAATAACCACTTTTTTAGTGCAAACTTGTTTGTTTTTCTTATTAGTGACCAACATGGAAATTAGCCCTTAGTTCTACATTGGTATGTAAAATTGCTTTTAGAGGTTCTAAGATGCAAATCGGAGCCATTATTGCTCAGCAACATTGCTACATCTCTCCTTGCAAAATCTAAGGACCCACCTTCTTATATTCGCAATTGTCAAATTTCAAGTTCTTCCAAGGGTACTAACTTATTCATCCTTGCTTATTATTTCAGGTACCTCTCCACACTTTGGTGAATACTGCCTGACACGTGCATAATTGACACTTGATATTTTTCTTTGATCCCAGTTATTGTATCTCTTACACCATTATGTTAATTGGAGGGAATCAAATCTTGAACAACAATGGGCTTGAGGAAAGCTCTATTTGGTACCTTCAAAACCACGTTCCAATGAAGATACTCTAGTACTTGAATATTTTTTTGCAAAAATAAAATTTTGAAACTTGACTTTCGATTTAAGTTTCCATTTTGACTCCACACAACTTTTAAGCACAATCCCACATTCCTTTTTATACCAAAAGCTTCCAAAAGCGTGTTGGGATTTTCTGAGCAAACCAAGGCTTGGGATATAACTTCATGTGAAGCTACAAGTCCTGATTTTTAGACTATTTCCAAGTCTTGACTAGAGTAGAGATTTCATGGGGACTTGAGTCATTTGGTACGTACTGCTCTTGACGGGATTATAGACAAGATGAAGATTTGATTCTTTGGATGAGGAATCCAAGCTTTTTATTAGGTGATGAGTCAGTGATATCCATACTTGGATAGTTGAAGTTACTAAAACTAACTTCTGGAGTCGACTTATGGCGGGTGAAAGTTGTGAGGGATTAGAGAAAGGTAGTAAGCTTAACCCCTGAGCGCCCAGAGTTTTTCCGTGTTTTTGAGGAGACCAACTAGGTCTTTTTCAATTTAACTCCACGCGTTTGTCCAAAAAGTACATCCACAATATTTGTAACCTCTCTCAACTCCATCACAAACCAAAAGCTCATGTACACCCTAGTCCTTGGCACAAGTACACATGCACTCAAAGTGAACTTTTTTCTCACTCCCCATCAACGGTATTCTGTCAATGGGGCGCTTAGGGGTTCAGGGCATGGATTCCAAGTTTGTTTAGCTCAGTTCTCTATTAATCTTGAATTATACCAAGAAAATTTTTGCTTTGCAAAATCTTAATATTGCCATACTTTCTTCTTTAACCCCTAAAGGCCCAAGGAACCCACTTTGGGCTTTATGAGAACTTGGGCAGGCTCTATTGACTTCATAATTTGGAAATTTTTCATTGAATTTTTAGGATGGATGTTGCTCATCATAATCTACATGTGAAGCTTTATTTCATGTCATTTGGATAAGTATTGCAAAAATTAGAAGTTTTTTCAATTTCAATGTCAAATTGGGCAATAGAAAATATTTTTTAATATTTTAATATTTTTTTAACAGAATTGTATAGATTAATACCTACTCAAAAAAAATCAAATCACTCAATTCCAAATAATGAGGTAAGAGTTAAATGGAGTTTTCTTTTGCGGGCAATGAAGGTAGGGAGAGGGTAGAAAAAACATATGAAGTTATCTTTTTCTCTCAATTTTGAAAAATTACAAATGAAAATGAAAATTAAAGTTACTAATTGTTTGTTAGAGCATTCTCACCATTGGGATTACAATTTTCAAATTCTTCCAAAACTTACTAGCATATTAGTTATATCTTTCATTCATCAATACCTTTCACTTTACAATTTTTGTAAAAATGAATCCAACTTTTTTTTGGTTAAATTTTTTTATATATGCTTTCAACCCATTTTCCAACATATTGCAAAAAATGCACAAGAAATACAACATATGTGTTTTTTTCTAAAAAGTTTGAAAATCAAAACCTCACCTTTTGGAAGGACTAGAAAAACTTACATTTTGAAGTTTGGGCACATGGATGTTGCAATTGGTGGGGATATTCATTCTGAAATTTTGAGACAATGTACTCGTGCAAGTCAACCAAAGGATCCTATGGTTGGATTTGTTAAAAAGTAAGTTTCAATGAAGATTTTGACCCTAGTTTGGGGACTAGTATTTTGAAGCAGTTTTGGGCCTCTAAACACAAAAGAATTTTAGGGGTTATACCTATTATAAAATTGTTAGTAATCCAAACTTATAGACAAAAATTTGAACTTTTAGACAAGTTCATGAGTACGCTAGATTTTTGTTTAAATTTTTTATTTAAAGGTTGTTTTTTAGCAAGAGCAATAATTCACAATTGGGTGATTGCAAGAAACACTTGTACTATTTCTTGTCCCCTTCACCTCCCGCAGGTGCTTTTTGGCTTGTAACTTTTGCGCAGCAAGTTCTTTTGAAATAAAATTTTAGAGGAAGGTACATATCATAGTTACAAACCTTCCCTAATTTTTGTGGTTTATTTAAAATATTTTACTATTTTTAAATAGCCCCCAAATAGGTGTCTACCTTGGCCATTTTGGAGTTTTTTAGTACTATTTTGGGTCCAAAAAGCTTTTCTAGGGCTATAAATCAAGGATGTTGTTTATGAAGCATGCTTACACGCATTTATAAAAGGGTTTTGCAAAATTATAAATTCCATGGCATTTACATTGTCTCAAAGTGAGCATTCTATCTCCCTTCATTGGCAAAATACAAAGAAATTCCTCAGCAAAGAAATTGTACCATGTGAATGTGTTTAATGGGTTCTCAAATGGCCAATTTTTATTTTTATTTTTGAATTATTTTACTATTTTCTAAAAAGCAAGAAAGAAATTGGCTTTTTGTAGGTGATTTTGTTTTGTGCATAACTTTTAGAATAAAAAATTCCTAGGTCTGAATTTTCACAAGTATGCTATTCTAAGTGCTTTACAAATTGTCTATGTTTTATTTTATTTTAAAAAAAATTATTCCAAAAGCTCGGTAGTACTACTAGTACTACCAGTACTGAGGGTGTTTGAGACAAAACAATGAAGTGTTTCTTGCAACTACCCAATTAGTATATCAAATTTGTATGATTAAGTCTACCATTATACTCACCAATCTTCATATTCAAAATACATAGTTTCAAACTACTACTAAGACTAATTGTAGACTTTATGTTAGCAATTCCCCCAAAGGTTTCTATTCTGTTAAATTTGAAATGTTAAATTCTAATTTTGGTCTTTGTGAATTTTTTTTATCTCACTTATTTATAAAATAATAAATTTTAATTAAGAAAAAAAAGTTTTTTGAAATGTGAAATATTTGCATTCAATGAGGTGTGAAATCTACACAAGGTGTGTTTTGAAAGTATTATAGTTCCAAGTATTCAAGCTCCCATTAAATGTACTATCTCAAGCTCTTATATTATAAAATTTAGACAAAAGAAATTATACATGTTTTAAGTGACTAGAAGCTTCACCGCATTCAAGGTGAATGTTTCTTAAAATATGGAGTTCACCACTTTGAATTTTTCCATTAGCCCTTTGTGAAAAATGCTTTTGAAATTTTAAAAATCCAAATTTCATCCCTTGATTGCTAAGTTGTTTTTAGGAAAATCTAATCTTTGTGTCTAACTACAAGAAAATCATGGTTAAATCCACAAAAAGTTGACAAAGATTGTGACCTAATCTACAATACACTGTAGATTAGGTCACAATCTTTGTCAACTTTTTGTAGATTTGACCATGGTTTTCTTGTAGTTAATTAAAATGAATATGTTCACAAAAAATGTATTGGAGAGAATTATTGTTTAACAGTTCAAAGTTCAATTGACTTAACTATCATATGGGTAAGTAATACCAAGTTTTTTTTCTTCTATAAACATGTTATTGAGTTTTGATTCAAAAGTCTTAACTCAAGGTTAATAGAGTTTAAGCTCTTACTAAGAGCAAAATTTTGAACCCTCCAAGAGGCCCTTTTAAGTTTTGACGCTCTTAACATTTATTGAGCCTAGGTTGGGTACATTAGAAGCATGTGTGAAGAGTCTCTACCTAATATGACTTTTTGATTATACGTCACAAAAAGCATGTATATAAAATGGTAATATGGTTCTTGTATGAAGGTCTTTGATGCACAATCGAGAACAATACAAATGGCATTGCACTCATAAAGTATATAAACATACTCACTAGTCATTATCTTATCTATATACAAATAGAGTAAATTTTTTTTTTTGACTCTATTGTACATTTGTACCCATAGCTTTGTTGAATTGGGATGCACAACAACATAATTTTCATGATTGCATTTAACTAAAAAGGTAGACAAAAATAGGGGATTAGTGATTTATTTGTTGCAATAAGTATATATCTTGAGATCTTTTTGAGATTTGTTGAGGGCCTCTTGGAGGGTTCAAAATTTTACCAATGTCGAACATTGGTCACAACAGTTCATTTAAAGTTTGAGTGTGTAGTTTTCAAGCAATCACGATTTCAATATAACTATAAAAAAAAAGCATGTAATTTTTTTGTTTACTTGTAGAGATTTTTTTTATCAATAACTTGTTGTTTGGCAACACGTATAATTTTGTTTACATTCACATGATTAAACAAAAATAAATAAAAATAAAAACTGATACCTAGCCTTATGTGTTCTTGAGGTTTGTGAAACAGAATTTAATGAAACGAGCGTAGCCTCTCTTCCTCAAGAAGAAAGAATCGTAAACCCTAAGTTATATGACTAGAAAATTTTCTTGTAGTTTAGTATAGACAGTACTAGACTTCTGTGTTGTCTTATTTGAATAATTAAAAACTTGTTCCCATAAAATAACGTATGCTTGTCAATTTAGAGGTCTGAGCAACTCATTTAGGTTATAGCGAAAATGAAGGTCTTTAAAATAAAACAAAAACAGGTTCTAAAATTAAAAATACTGAATTCTTTTACAGAAAATCCAAAATAACCTGAAAATGTCTTTGTGTTAAAACGTTTCTTATGCATTGGGAACTCTTAGATGACGTCCTTAACCAATTATGAACTATTCAAAGTCCAAAAATAATCACCCTAAGAAATATGTTTAGAAACATAGTCTAACATGGGGAGACCTCCCAACGATTTGTCTCAACTTTGGGAGATTTTTCAAAAAAATACTAAACATTGAGAGATTTCCAAATGTTTTGCATAGTCCAAAGTTATATAAATTGCCCAAATTTATTTACAGTGGCATCTAAGTCTAAATTATAAAAAAATTATAAAGGATTGTGCCGTGTTTTATTTTTTCATATCTCAACCAATCATCTAATCATTCGAATTTTTGGTTTTGAGGAACTAAACATGTGATTTGGCAAAATAAAGATATCCTTCAATATGTCTATATATTTTTAACTATATTAAGCTATATAGAGAATCAATGACCACTATAATTTCTTTTCCCTTGAATAAATTCAAAATTTTAGTTGAAGTCATATGACCTACATGAGATAACAAGGGTCAACAACATCCAAGAGTCCTTACTTTGGTCTTTAATGGAGATTTCAATGAAATGTTTTACATAACAATACCATCAAAATTATTTTAAAGTACACCCAATGTTATTATTAATGACACATTCAACTCAAAATACCATCAACTTTAAATATAGAAGATCCCAATTCTTTGGTTTTAGCACACAAATTAGAAGTAGAATGGACTAATTACAAGTTCTCCATTAGTCCATTTGAGTATTAGTTTAAATGTAGGATATTCATATGTTATCACCAAATAAGCTTGCAAGCATAAAAACAAGGGAAAATTTGATGGGTGCATTTAAAACTTGCCATGTTTGTACAAATGCTCTTAGTTTTTCAAAAATCACCTAAATACCCTCAACATTTATATTAAAGTAGTTTTGCAAGTATGTTTTTAAACCTCTTGTTCCATCTTTGTGTGTTCCTATACTTCAAACAACTTTCTTTATGATGTGCATTCATCAAGGCATTCATTGCTAGATCTAGAAAGAATGGTTATGGAAAAGCAAAACAAATATGTCAATGGTATATGTGCAAATTCTGAAAAAACCAAGGGAAGGTGTACAAGTATTGCAAATTTTAAGGGTATGCATCAAAAAAATTCCTAAAAATAATGACAAATTTTTCTATTTCAATATTTTGAAGAACTTTGAGAGTTACAACAAAGATTCTATAAAAAAAACCTTCAAAAATTCAAGATTTTTTTTGAGTGGCTACCATTATCTTATATTTATCCCATACATCAAGACACAAGAAAAGTTCATCCTTCAATATACCAACAAGTAAAATTTGGCAATGGCCAAACTCGCTAATAAAGCACGTTAGCATTGAATGTTAAATTTGTTGTAGCAATCTACCTCTATAACCAAAACATAGACTTGCATTCAAGGTGGATCATTCACCCAAATATACAATTTGTTAAAATAGTATAATGCATTTATTCAAAAGAGTTTTGTAACAATAGATAAAAGTCCTAATGTGTTACAACCTAGGTTTTGACAAACACGCTAGATACATCCTACTTCAGCAAGTTATTTCAATTAGTGCTAGACAAGGGAAGACCCTTTCACACTTTAGATGAATTTTCTCTAATTAATGTAAAAATGTGGCATGTTTTGTGCCCTTGTTCTTCAAGTAGGTTTTGGACACATCTTATGGCCCTCCCTCATGCCACTTGTGTAACCACTTGGTAATTTAGCCATTTATAATGCAATATCTTTCATTCACTTTCTAACTAAAACATGTGCTTGCATATCTTGTCAAAAAGTGCCACTTGAGTCACATTGTTTGTTATAACATTTGAATACTACAACCCATAATACACCAAACCAACCTAAAATACCACAAACTACTTTATTAGTTTGCCTTGCAAATTCACTTATTTCTTGAGTTAGTGCAATTTAGTGTTATTAGTGTTGGGCACAATAATTGACATAACTTATGTAGTTACAAATAATTATTGAACATATTATAATATATAATTTAAATATGAAACCAATGGCAATGAAAGTTAATGTATTTTTAACAACCAATACTTGCATTGTAGTATTTAAGTTGAGACATTTAAATTTTTAGGAAACTAATATATATGATTTTTGGAATTGACAACCGCATGATCATATCATCATATGGTTGATACCTAGAATTCTTGTTTATGCTTGTAGGAAGGCAACTCAAAGATTTTATGGATTTTAATTATTTTTTCAGTTTATGGGCTTACAAATCACTATTGTGATTGAATGTACAAAAAAAACACATGGCTTTCTTGTCAAATATACAAACCTTTTTGTAACAATTACTTACCAAAAAATTTGCTATGTTATTTTAATACTTGGTATTGCAACCCTTTTTGTTTGTATAACCTATGACATTGCATGTTATCACAAATAAAAACCATAATTGACCTCAATTAAGGATTTCTACCTAGTGAGCCATTAGTAACAAAAAATAGTCACTATTGGACAACAAAACAAAAATTCAATGTTTATCCAAATTTTTATCAGTTTTTTTTATGTATAATGATTCAATCTAAAAACTAATCAAAATTTTGCAAGTCAATTTAAACAAAAGTTGAGATGATTGAGGTATTGTGTAACTTCAAAGGGGTTTGACTCCATTTTCTAAATATGTAGAATACATAGATATCTCCTAAATCTCCTATAACTCTTAAAAAATAACTTAGTTATTTCTTTCATCACATTCTTCTTCTCATTTCATTAATTTCTTAAGTAATGAAATCATTTTTCTTTTTTGTGTGTTGTTTTGATTTTTATTGATTCACAGTTCAATTTTCCACCATGATATAAAAACCTAAAACTTGGCAGTAAAATCTTTTAGAACAACACAACTTAAATTTTTTTTCACCCTATGTAAGTAGAAGTGTGAAAAAAACCTCTTTCTTTTTTACTTCAAGCAGTCTATTATCTTGCAATTAACATGCTTAACATTCTTTTAAATGTCACCACACATTCTATTAGAAGTGTAAGGTGATATCCTATAGTTAAGTAGTTCCAAATATAAGTAAGAGATTAATTTACAAAAAGAATTTGTATTTGTAACATAATTGTGATTTTTGGAGTGCCATAATATACTCAAGGGATTTTAGGAATCGAGGTTCTCAATGTGTTGCTTGGGGTTGGTTGTGCTCTTTGGGGTCCAAAAATTGCATAACATTTCAAGGCAAAGTTGTAATGGAGGGGATGTTATCCTAAGGTACATTCACACCAAGGATAATGAAAACATGAGGTATAAAATGTAACCTTGTGGGGTTCTATAAGAGTTTAAAATACAATTCATGTGACAATAAATATATCCTTGTAGTTGAGAGCTTATTCATATAAAACAAGGAACAACAGCCTTCAAGGAGTGAGCTTGGAACAAAAGTATTACACCATTTCCATAGGATTTAAATACCTTCACTATTCTCTTCCAACATTTACATAAATGGAAGCAATCTTCAAGGAGATTTGGCATTTAGTATAGTGTTAGCCAACTGAAACTGCAGAATAACCACATGAATTTGAAACTATTGGCTAAAACACGGGCCAAAACTTACAAAAGAAAAAAACCAATCATAGTAAATTACAATATAAATATAGAAAAGATCCAATGCAACTTAGTGAAAAACCGTTTGAAAACAAAAAAAATGCTGGCTTTTAGCCAATGACGTCAAAAAATTCTCCTTGAACACTAGTTTGAAGATTACAATTTCATGAAGGCAAATTACAACCCTCACAAGTTCAAGATATAACCCACTTACCACGTAATAATCAATATGCCATGTTAAATAATCAGACAAACATAGGATGAGAGCTTGGAATTATGACCACATAAGTTTCATGTTTTCCCCATTTGTGTGAATGTTTCCTTAGGCATTCTAAAGGCAAGGAGCGCTTGGTCATCGTGGGGGCATCACCCTTGGGCACAAACTTGTATAAAAGCTATGTCATCGTGGGTGGGGGAGTGGGCCTTGAGGGTGAATTCCAAGGCAAGATTATTATGGAGGGCATTACCCTTGGGCATGAATTTGTATGAAAGCCATGTTTTTGTGGGCGGGGGATGTTGGCATATGAGTGTGAATTTCAAGGCAAAATCATTGTGGGTCTCCTTACCATGACAATTCCTTGCCATGCGTGTCATGAAAAAAACAAGGGTTTAAACTTCCAAGGGAAAGGGCCCCCACCCCCATGGCCCATAAACAATCATGAAGAGAAGAGTCTTTGCAATGTTCGGGTTAAGACAACATTCGTGGGTTGGCCGAGAAGAATGTCATCACTGGAAGGGAAGCCTTCTTCTAAGGAATTCAGGGCCTTTTTTTGGCATGCCTTGGATAATCCCCTGTAGAGTAGCAGATACCAGGCCTGGACAGGGCTGACGTGGACCATCTCTTGCATCTGTCACATGCTCTTCCTCGGGCTTACTTTCTAAGCAAAACCAAAAAGTGGTTCAGAAATCTATTGTGCATTTTTCATTATTTACAAGTACATGATGCAATTCTTTGGTAGGAGGCCGCCTAGTTCTGACCTACCCAGCGGTCATATTGTATAGACACCTAGTTGATGAAAAAAATTAAAAAGGAAAAGAGAAAACCAAAAAGAAATAAGAGGAAAGAAAGTACAATAGGTAGGAAAAGTAGGCACGCCATTTTAGATTGATTATGGACAATTAAAATTCCACAAATAATAACTATGAAATTGCACAAAGAGACCTCTCAACAGAGGGATAGTTCATGACTAGAAATAATTAATATAAGGGGATTGATATGTCTATCACACCCTTTCAAGTATTGTACCACACTTCTGGGGTAAATTTTAGATTTTTACCATCAAATAGTTGAATTTGAGAATTTGGAATTCAAATTTGGACTTAGAGACCGTGATTTAGATTAGAACCATAAAAAAAGGGTTGTAATTGAACAACACCCAATGAAAAATCTTATCTTTTTTATAAATAAAAGTAAAAGTAATACTTCTTTCCCAAGCAAAGCTTTTTCATTGGATGTTGTTCAATTACAACCCTTTTTTTTATGGTTCTAATCTAAATCACGGTCTCTAAGTCCAAATCTGAATTCCAAATTCTCAAATTCAACTATTTGATGATAGAAATCTAAAATTTACCCTGGGAGTGTGGTACAATACTTGAAATGGTGTGGTAGACATATCAATCCCCTTAATATAAGTATGTCTAACTCTTGCTTTGCGATACCTCTCTCTTAAATTTGGGTAACTTTTCACCCTCTCTTTCCTTGTCTTTCCTCTTCCTCCCCTTCTTTGAATTTCATAATTTTGGTGACAAATATATACCAAATTCTCGATACTTGGTGCTTTACAATAAAGATTTGTGAACTTTTGATGTTAACAAAGAATTTAGAAATTTGCATGAGAGATAGACATTGGATGAGATAAGAGAGAACAGGGGTTTTGCTTGACATCAAAACATTTCTTAATCATTATAGCCATCTACCATCCATATTTACATCCATGATTCCAACGTTAGTTGAACATGGCTTTAGGAAGAAGGAAAACAAAAACCAAAAACAAAAACAAACGAAAAGAAAGCAATTCTTTACTTGCCATTGGAATTGGGTTGATTTTCCCAAAATTCAATTGAACTCAAATGAAAGTCTCTTGGTTGTATCCGATCTTGGTCTTATACAAACCAACGTGTCAAAATTGTTCTCAATTTCTGAAATTGAGAACCTTAAACTAGATGGGGTTTTGAAAGTGTTGGAATTGTGCTAAAAACGGGTTTTGTGCATTATATGGATGTTGTTTGAAGTTCATACACATGGCAAAAACTCAATTTTTATCCATAAAACCTTATGTTTTTAGAATAATCATTGTAGGAGATCAATAGAGTCACATTAACATCGAAAAAGGTAAAGAGGAGTCCTTCTCAAGGTCTAGGATGGGAAGTTACATGTTTTTGCTTTGATTGCTTACAATACATCTTTAAATTTTTTTTGGACTCAAAACACATACTAATGTTCCCTGGTTTGCCATCCTTATGGTCGAATAAATTTGTGAATCCAGTACCTCCAACCCAAAGAATGACAATGGGCTATTCTACCATACATTCAACTCCAATTCTAGTGTAGCTGAAAATATAATCTATAAAGTACAACATATGTTAGCAATGGTTGAGAAATTATTTTCCAACATCAACATTTTTTCACACAAGAAAACAAAGGATTTCAAAGAAATTTTTAAAGAGATGAACTCAATAATTTGAAAATTATCAAATTTTTTGTCTTGGAAATAATGAACTTGCTCGCCTACAACATGTGATTTGAAAGTGGTTCCCATTGTTCACAAACGTCACTAAATTTACCAAAACATATACCCTTTTTTTAAAAGCTAGTTGGGGCTACTCCCACTTGAACCAATTAAAAAAAATACACACGATCAAGATTACCGGCGGTGTCTTCATATAAAAAAAACAACGTATAAAAAATACCCAATACTCAAAACCCCAAATTCAAAAACATAAAAGTTAAGCTGTAGCTCTAGGTCAACGAGCACGTGGGTTGTTGTAGAGGGATTGCACTTCCACACACAACATTTAAAGGCTTTATCAAATTCCAACTCATTAGGGTACCCATATCCAGTAGGGGAATGGGGGAGCAATGAGCGGGGAGATCCGAAAAACAGCACAAAGTCAGCCAAATAAAATACAAAAGAATGGGATGAAATTTGAATCAACTAGATAAAAATCGACTAGATTTTTGGAAATTTTTTATTTATGTTACAACAAATATGTAAGCAATATCAAGTGCAAGCACTAGAAAACCAGAATAAGATAAGAAATGTAGGATTTTTTTGTCAAGGAAGCTCAAAATCTCCCTAATCTCCTGAGGAAGATATATATTTTTGAAACCAAGCTACTTTATCCCTAAAATTTAATACTATAATGTCTTGCTTGATATATTGCACATATGTGTTTGTGGGGGCAAAGATTGATAATCTCATATATTTTGACAAACAAGGGTAAAAGTAATCATATGGCCCCTATGTTGGAGTTGGTCAGTTCTGTCTTCTTTTATACTTTTAGACAAAACTAGGGTCTCCAACCGTAAGTATGAATTCAAAATTCTCTACAGTAGGGTCTCTAAATCCAAATGCAAACTCAAAATTCCAATTCCAATTTCATGTTGGTAGATACATAGATTCTTACATTTCCTAATAAGTGAAAAGTTAGAGCTTTTCCACATTGACCCCACAAATACATTTGTGCAGTAGATTGAGGATCAAGCTCCCCACATACATTGATGTGGGGCCAAGGTGGAAACTCTCAGCTTTTTTACAAACAAGAATAAAGGTAATAATCTGCCCTCTATCTTGACATTATTTAGTTGTATCCTCCTCCTTGGTACTGCATAAATCAGGGTTTCTGATCCAAATATGAATTCAAACTTTTCATACTCAATCTCTTGATGGTCTAAGCTCTCCCATTTACTGGGATGTGAAAAATCAAATCTTAACCCCTAAAGGACCATTGTTCTTTATGGGGACAAATGGGATTTTGGGCATGTACCTATGGCTAAACTACTTTGTATGATTTTCTAAAAGTTTTATAGACATTGGGGAATTCAAAGATCTACGTGGGCATGACATTTATTGAAGAAGTCAAAAATGAATTTATGAAAAACAGGGGAGGGTGGGTAGCCCAAAAACTTCTTTAAAATTCTAGTTTTTTAAAAATAAAAATAAAAATGAAATAGGTTATTTATACTTATATATACGTGGGGAGCTTTGAATCATTCAATTTTGACTGATGAGATGAAATTTATGAGAATTTTTAGTTTGCAAGTAGGAGTGGTTTTGAGAAAAACCACACTTGCCCGCAAACTAAAATTTCTCATAACTTTCATCTCATCAATCAAAACTAAATGATTCAAAGCTCCCCATATATGTATAAGTCTAAAGAACCTATTTCATATTTTTACTAATGCAATTTTTAAATTTTTTTTTGAGCAGCTCACCTATTCTTGTTTTCCAAAAAAGTATTTTTTGCTTCTTCAATAAATGTTGGAATGAGGAATAAAGTAGATGCCCGTGTAGATCTTTGAATTCCCCATCTTCCATAAAAGTTTCAAAAAATCACACAAAGTAGTTTAGTTGTAAATACATGCCCAAAATCCCATTTGTCCCCCAAAAGGGCCAACAATTCTTTAGGGTTAAGAGCATCTCTTGCCACCCGCCAAATGAGCCCTTTGCGTTCCACCCATAACGGCTTGTGTGATTTGAGTCTCCAACATCATTGTACTCGTTGATGTGCAGGCGCGGGGCCCTTCGGGTTTAGCCACTTTCACGTCAAATTTGAGGTTTCTCCAGGCCCCCTTCTTGGTCCTTGCTAAGCATTGTTCACATTATGTAGCCAAATGTACCAATGCAATTTGTTATAACACAAGTGCAGGCCCTGAAACCTTCCGGAGTGCAGGAAAACTTCACGCCTTGTTGCGCTACTTGCTGCTCACGCCCCCTCTAAACCTAGTTTTGAGGACTTCATTTGGCGGGTGGCAGGAGATGCTCTAAAGCATCCTCAATCCAACAAATATATCAACCCTGCGATAGCATTCTCATAATGGGTCCCGGCTTGAGAATGTTAACTCCTAAAGTTCTTTTGTGTTTACATGGTCAAATGGCTCAAAAGTGACCTTGCACAATAAAGTGATTAGTAAATCAAAATTCTGAATTTTTCCAATTATTTAAGCAAAAGATCTATTTTTCCACTTGCTTATGTACATTCTCTCAAAATTTCAATCTTTGTGAGGGCATACTTCATTAGACTATAACACTCAAAGTAGGGGCAAAACTTTTTTTGAAGCTTCTCTTAGGTGTTAGTTTTTTTTGGTAATTCAAAATGATATCTTCCACTTTATGAATTTCTTGTGCAATATAACTTTATTGTAGACACATCATATTTGTTATAATGAAAGTTTTCTAGTGAAATGAGAGGTAATTTACCAAAAATTCAAAAAAAATTAGGTCAATTCAACAAAAGGTTTTAGGTCAGTTCAGCTCAATTTGAGTTGAATTGACATAAAACCTTTTAGATTTGACCTAAAATTGAAAGGCTTTATGTCAATTCAGCTCAATTTGAGCTGAAAACTCTCACTTTAATGGAAATTGGTGATTTTGGATGGAAATTGGTGATTTTGGTCAAAATCTAACATGTTTATTTTGAGAGGTCCCCATTCTCTCATTATAAAAAATATGGTGATTAGAGCATGAAGTTGGCTATATGCCTCACAAATTTCATGATCACTCAATGCTTAAAACATAACGGAAAAAAATTGGAAGTGGGAATTGCTTTGTTCAAATTGTCATTACACTAAGAAAACTTCACCAAAGAGATTCTTATAGGAATGAATCTCAATTAAAAAATCCATATGGTGTAGACCTAGGACATCATGTGGAGTACTTGCCGAAGTAATTTTTTTCTAAAAATAAATAGTAAAACAAATTCATTGCATAGTTAAGGAGAGTTGACTGCAAATTTTACCCATTGACCAAGCCATTGTAAAGTGCTTTTGAACACTATTTGGACAACACCCTTCCTCAATCCCTTTGTTTCTGAATTTTTTTGAGGATGGCCCTGTTGACATCTAAATCACTTTGATACCATATCTCACTAAAAAAAAATATTCAATTCTACTTTTTTTGGGAGGTATGCAAGTTTTTCAATATGAGCACATATACCCTTATTTTCACAATCTTATCTTTTTTATTTACTTGGGAAATGCTTGTCCAAATATCCCAAAAGCCCAAAGTGGGCTCCTTGGTCCTTTAGGGGTTAAACGTGGTCCAACGCACCTAGCATATGGGACGTGATCTTAACCCCTAAAGGACCAAGCCCTTTATTCTGTCAAATCATTGAAAACTACCACTTCTAGGGGATGAGTAAGATGATAGTTTTTTTTTTTTGTTTTTTGGGAAATCCAACCCTAGGATCTTGCTTAAGACTAGAAGAGGTGCTTATGGAAAAAAAAATTAGGTCATTCTAGATGGAGAGGAGGGAGATATTTACATTTGAACTGAAAAAAAATGTTTTTTTCCGTGATGTCCAAAAAATTTAAAAGCCTTTGACCACTCTTACATGAAAAAAATTTCTCTACACAAATTTGAGGTTTATTTTTTCCATGTAGAAGACCAAGTTAGGCATGTGTGGGAGAATTTTCAAATCAATTGGAACTATTCAACACATGGAAAAAAATAGTAAATAAGAAGAAGCAGAGAATGAGTCAAATCACTAAATTGTTAAGAATTTAATTATTGAAATGAAAAATGGAAATCCCAACACTTATACTGTTGTAATAAACAATATATTTCCTTAGGATTAGTTTTTATTCAAAAACATTGAAAATTGTGGAAAATAAAGGACTTCAAAGTTTATTTTAGAGTAGAGGATATGTAACTACCCACAAACAAAACATTTCATTACTTTCATCTCATTGATTGAAATGGAATGATTAAAAGCTTCCCACATATAAAATAATCTAAAGAACCAATTTCAGATTTTTATTTTTTTTAAATACAAATTTTAAAGAAGTTTTTGGGTTGCCCGGATTGCCCTCCCTCTCCCGAGCAATAGAAATTCTTGCATAACTTCTTTGTCAAATGTCAAAATGAGGAAATAATTAGATGCCCATATAGATTTTTGAATTCCCCACTTTCCATAAAGGTTTCAAAAAATTACACAAAGTAGTTTAGCCATAGGTACATGCCCAAAATCCCAATTGTCCCCTGAAGGGACAATAGTCCTTTAGGAGTTAAAGGGGACAACAAAACTTTGGTTACACCCAATAGTTTCACGATCCTCAAGAGTCCTTCAAATTGCTCTAAATATTGCTGGACAATTCAATGATGACTATTGTGCAAGTCAAAAATAGAGATCATGTCAAAAAAGTGTGACATAAAACAAAACATATAATTCCTACAATTGGTGTGCATAATGTTGCACATGCCGGTGTGTTGCTTGCAAAGGTGGAGGCTACGTGACAGAGCTTTGCTTGTATTGTCACTCAAGCCTAATGTTGATTGTGGACAGAGGATGCTCTTAGGTCATCCTCAATCCACCCGGCAAACAAGCCCAATATATCAAACATGTTCTATTAATAACAAATAAAGCATCACATGAAATTTATATGATTTGAAAAACACAAGAAAATCATTTTGAAAACGTAAAAAAATTTTGGTTTGGACATTACATGATTTAGATACATCACATTATATGTTAGCTACCTTCCAAAATACTTAGAGACCTCTCCAAATCAAGCCTAAATAAGGGAATTTTAGTAAAGGAGTCTGTACTATTGTCCCCTTTACTAGAATTCCCTTATTTAGGCTTGATTTGGAGAGGCCTTTAAGTTTTTTGGAAGTTAGCTAACATTTGATGTGACATATCTAAATCACATAATGTCCAAACCAAAATTTTATCACATTTTTAGATTGAAAAATTTCATGCCCTTCAAACCATGTAATTTTTATATGATGATTTATTTGCTATTAATAAATTAGGCTTGGTATGTTGGGCATGTTTTCTAGGTGCACCAAGGAAGCCCCTTGCATTGGGCTTGGCTAATGGCAATTATTGAGCTTTATTGCATGGCCTCAATTGATGCGTGCAACACACCAGCTCTTTCAACCTAATGCACAATGGTAGCAAGAGGTGTAAACTTTGTTTATGTAAGGTTTATTCTAACAAGATCTCTATTTCTAACTTGCAAAGTAGTCACCATTTCTCTAACAATAGTATACAAAGCAATTTGAAGAACTCTTGAGGACAAGTGAAACTACTCGACATGGGCTAGGTTTTGCTATCCCCTCTAAGATTACATTGCACCTACAAGATACATTGAACCACGCTTGCAGTTATCAAGCTAGGACCCATTGTGAAAGGGCCCTTACAGAGTCTATATACCTGCCTGAAGATGCTCTTGCCCCCACAAACATGTATGTGCAGTAAACCGAGCCCTAGTGCCCGGGTTTTGAAAAGGCGGGGGGGCATAAATATCTAAAACCCACATGCCTCTTTTTGCTTCAGAATGGTTTGGTCATGTGGGAGGCACTCAGAGGCCACATGATTATGCTTGATAGAGAAGCAGTGAGATTCCCAAAGCCCTGCATGATGGCGGGGCCCACTTTGCCTTGTCAGCTCGAGCCCCTCTTGGACTCAGCATTGGTCCCTTCCTTTTTGAGCTAGGGTCCCAAGAGGATGCATGATCATTCGCATACTCTCGTCCCTCCCAAAATTTCAACTTGTGGGGAGCTTGAGAGCAGACTTCTTCAATGGCATGGCCATGATATTGTTGCTCTCTTTGACCCCCTCCATGGCTCCATCTCTCTCTCCCTCATGGGGATTCTACTACTATTCAAGCCTTGTCAATCATTGCCCTATACATGTTGCTTTAGGGGTGTGCAAAGTAAGAGCATCTCCACCCTTACTCACCAAATTTGACGTGTTAAAAGTTTGCATCTACTTTTGAAGAACCTCAAAAATCTTGTTTTCCACCATTGTTCATCAAATGTGACTCGGTTTATTGCACAAACGTCAACGTAGGGACAAGGTGGAAATAGTCTAAATTTTCACTTGCTGGAAGATGTAAGAGTTTAGATATTTACTCTCACAAGACTAAATTTGACAATTTTATATTCACATTTGGATTTAAAGACCCTAATTTAGTCTAGGATCTCAGAGGAGGACACAACTACACAAAGCCAAAATAAGGGCGTATTGTTACTTTTATCCTTGTTTGTAAAGGAAATACAATTTTCTACTTTGGTCCCACATAGACGCGTGTGTAATAAATCAAGCCATCAAGTGTATCTCATAAATAGTCAATTGATCAATTATCAAGTAAAAAGTAGGATAAAGCATAGTTAACTTGGGATGGATAGTATTTTCAAAGGGCATTTCTTGACATATTAGGATTGCGTGCCATGAGAGTGTCTTGAGGGGCCCAAAGCACTTATCATCCAAGTATGACATGCGTCAAACCCTTAGCGCATAAGGGTGGAGATGTTGTAAGTAGTAGGATATGGTCTTATTATTTCCTCTAATGTACCGCTTTTATAGTGATTTTCATACGTGTATATGAGTTTTTACCCGTACATGGATGTTCAAAGTTTGCAAAAAAATGGGAGACGAGTAGATTATCCTAAATGCAACACTTGATGTTTGTATTTCAAAGTGTATATCATTCACCGCCTCCAAAATCTTTGTATACACCTAGCATGCATGATAGTCGCTTATCAAACGGCTCCCTTCCCCAAAAACTTGTCACTTATGGACAAGGACAATCAAATCATCAATAATATTTTGTCCGTGCGTAGTTTTTTAGAATGTTAAACACAATGAGTTCATGAACTAATCACCATACATCATATTAGAATATTTCTCTTGTATTTTGCACATATCCGTATTTATAAAGAAAAATCTGGGACGTAAATACATAAAAGTCCAAGTTTTAAAGTTTAATTAGGTCCCATTGAACTATTAGAGGGTTTACTTGTTGTTATTAATGTGGAACCTCCTCAAATGCAAGTGGTCCCATAAGTCTCATAAGAATGTGGCATTGGTGTTCACAAATCAATTTAAAATAAAGAGATAAGTTTGGGCTCGTGTATTACAATGAAAACTTTTATTGGAAAAATACATCTCATATTTTTTGTTGAATGTAAATACTTTATTGAGTTGCATCTAAGATGCCCTTTTGATAAAAATCCAACTTTTAGTACATAAGCATCATACAATTGAATATATATATCAAAACCATCAAATATCCTCTAAAATATTGATCATTTGTGGAAAGGGAGTTTAATAATAAGTAGCTAACATTCCGTTGATGAACAAATTCTACCATTCACATTGTCAACTCAATAATTTTTGTCTTTTTATTTAAGCCAAACGTATCTGGAACATATGAAGTAAGGTAGGAGGCTCTAATTCAGAGCAGGCATTTTGAATGGACCATGTAGAGCCTCCAAAAATAGCAAGGTTGCTAATGTGTGAGCATTGAGTGTTGAGCTTTGAGCAATGGACAAAAGTTCTTGAGAATTTAGAAATTGAAAATGATAATTTAATGAATTTTATTCAACTATAAGTAGGCAAAAATGGTCATTACATGAAGAAAAATATTTGACAATCTTTGAAAATCATCCATTGAAAAGAACAAATGAAGAATCTATTAGATGGATGAAAAATGAAATGAATGAATGTAGATGAAATGAGGACAATAAATATGATGCTAATGCATTTAAGAGGGCACATTATAATAAATAATTAGGGCAGAGTACTTGAAAACTGGAGATTACAAAATTTCATAGATATCCACTTGTTCAAAGAAAAAATATCAAGTACAAGAATGTTCCACCTTTTCAAGTTCCAAATAGGGCAACACAAACCCAAATTGTAATTTGTAATATTACAAGGGACAATATCAAACGCTTTAAAATAAGATTTATATATTTTTTCATGTGCATTTTTACATTTCCAAATTATGAATAGGACAACTTAAGCCCACATTGCAAAAGGCATTGTCAAATGGTTTAAAATACGATTTATATTTCCTTACATTTGCATAATCTACCTTCTAAGGTTCCAAATAGGGTAGCTCAATGTCACATTGCAACTTGTAATATCCCAAGGGACAGCATCAAATGCTTTAAAATAAAATTATACGTCTTCAATTGTGCATGCTCTACCTTCCTAGGTTCCAAATAGGGTAGCTCAAGCCTACATTGCAACTTGTAATATTTCAAAGGATTGTTAAGTATTTTCAGATGAGATTTTCATTTGTTGACATAAGCATTTTCCACCTTCTTAGGTTCCAAATGAGGTAGCATAATCACAACAAATCATTTAAGGCAAACTTGTGTCCATTAGATTTGAATTGCTTAAATCAACATAATTTTCAAATTGACTTGACAACAAAATGGTAGTTTTGGAAAAAAATTCTATGGAAAGGTCATTTTAATTGATTTTTAGCAAAAATAACTAAGTTTCTTATTTAAAACCTTAAATTTTGTTGAAATTTCTTATATTGTGTAATTTTAACAAATTTTGTGACTCTTTTATAAGACATGTTAGGAGTACAACAATGCCTCCTAGGTTCCAAAGAGGGTCTTAGGACAGGTAGAGGTAACTTGCAAAACAAAAAAAACTCAAAAAAATTGTACAAAAAAAAAAAATACATAAATAAATAAAGGAGGGCTCCTTGGATTCCAATGAGCACTTTGCAAAACTTGTAATGAGCCCAAGAAGACCTCTTGGGTTCTAAGGAGGGTCCTAGGACAAGCAAAGGTAACTTGCAAAATAATAATAGTAATATATTGAAAAAAACAAAAAATTAAAAAATTAAGAAAGAAGAAGATGAGGAGGGCTCCTCAAATCCCAAGGAGCAATTTGCAAAACCCATAACAAGCACAAGAAGACCTCCTTGATTTTGAGGAGGGTCCTAGGTAGCCCCTATTTGGTTTCAAGGAAGGAGTCTATAGTGTGCAAGTGAATTTGTAAATGTTAGTATATCATAACTTGAAGCCTCCTTGGAATCTGAGGAGGTTATCTTAATGTCATATTTATGCACGCCTATTCATTATGTATTCAAAACCCACATCATAATCTCATTCATTAGATGATACTTGGATGGATGATTGAATGAAAGTTTTTTGATCATGGATGACTCAAATTCATTCTTCATCCATTTCAAAGTTCCTTTCATGTGCATAAAATAGAATTTCTGCCATTTTTGCCTTTGCTACCCTTATTTAGACAGTGGATGAATTTATAAAAGCTCTCTTCTTCCAAATTATTTTATGATATTTTCAATTATAATAATTGTTCCATTACTATTTTATGGGCTAACTTCACTTTTTTATTGCTCAAAAATGATTATTTTTTAATAAAACACTCACAACTCAAATCTAGTTGTTCACTGCTCACCGCTCAACGCTCATTGCTCACTGCTCATTGCTCACTGCACACACTTTAGAGTTGTTACTCTCTCCCCTATTGGTATTCTGCTAGAAGGACATAGTGTAAACCACTTTACATATGTACCCTTCTCTCTCCTGTTGGTCCTTTGTAAACCACTTTATACATGTACTCCTCAATCTCTCATGTAGTGATTAACAATAAAGTATGACAAATCACTAAAAATTATACCACACCACTCTCTTTTAATCAATTAGATTGAGCTGCTCTACCAAACGTTACCAATAGGCCACTGACCATTGCACCACAACACTCTCTTAGCTAATTAGAATGCGGGTGTATTCTTTTATATATATAAGAAGATTTGGTCAGCTGCAATTGCTAACACGATACTAGGTGGCTTATTTAATATAGGCCACCAATCAGGGTTTTGAATAGTCTTCCTTAGTTTAAAATAGGTAAGTCACCTCATTATTGGTTTTGTATTCTGCTTATACTTGATTTTGTATTCTCTCGGATCTAAGGAGTGTTCTTTCAACTGGAAGGTAGTATTCTCTCGGCTCTAAAATAGTATGCTTTGAAATAGTCACTTTAAGGGCTGGTTTGCTTGTTCATGAACTTTTCAAGACAATAATATTTTTGTATAATTTTTAGATAAAGAAAAAAGATGTCAAATGTAACACAATTTTTTTCATGTTTTTTGAAGCAATATTGAATTGTTGATGAATTTTTAAAGCTTTTTAAAGCATACGCCTATTTGTGACTAGTTCTTTCATAAATTGCTTCCTTGCAACTTGTAAAAAGATGAGGAGAAACCAACAAATATGATTGACTCTTGTAACAAGATACACTTTTTTTCTATGGGTCCATTGAAGACCACATCATATCCATTCCTAAGCTATCTATGGAGTACTTTATATGAGAAGGTTGCTTTTAGAGCACGCTACCTTATTCCTGGCAATAAGAAATGTAGTGTCTTGCAAAGTTGGGGATACACAAATACAATTGTCCACACCCCCGGAAATATGAACTTGTTGCAGGATTACCAATAGATATGCACACCAAAAGTAGAAAACATAACTGCAAGCTGCAACACAAACACAAATTCAATGATCTCAGTCAATACTATCTTAGTTTGGTCAGTTTCACCAGGGTAGATGAAGTGCTGCAATGGCCAAAGGAGTAGATAGCAAATATATGCTTAAATTGTCAATACCATGAACAATATGCTTGAGACTAGTTGTTTGCAATTCCATGTACATCCTCAGCTTCAATGATCTTGGTGGAAGACTGCACTAACCCCAACCCCAATCTTGACCCATGCTTTGTTTTAGAGGAGTCTCCATTCCATACTCTCATAGTATCCATACTTTGCAATACATAATTTTGGCACTCAATTGTCAAAGACTACAGTGGAATATGGGAATCCCAATCACTCAAGATAGAACAAGAATTGCTGCCTAAGCTACATAGTCATACATTTGTGCTCCACTATTTGTTCTTTATGTTGGCATTAGGCTCTCACCGTATTGTGTCTATTCATTTAAGATCAATAATTTCACAGTTTGAAAAGTGAACAAGTCAATTAGGATTGTGTATGGAGAAACAACGCTCATTGAAATAAAAATCAAGTGACACCTTACTCAGGGGCTGGCTTATCCGCTCTTGATAAAAACAAGGAAAGTACTCTTAGCTTATAACTATAAGAAGACAACACAACAATCTTTTCTTTGAGAATAAGCACAACCATAATACAACCTGGAATACCATCGACTCACCAAGTGTCCAAGGTTGCAAGCCGCTACATCCTCTATAGACCACCAAATGTTCAGATGTTGTGAGCCGCTATAGCAATTGTTCCTCCAAGTGCACCAATGATTTCCCTAGCGAAATCTCAAACCAAATCTCAAAGTTTGATAGAATGCTCAATGGCGTCAATGAATGCTCTTAGGGCTCAAAGATAGTGAGTGAGTGAAAAGCAAGCATGATTGTGTAAATTGTGAAAACCAAGAAACCCTAGAGATTGGAACCCTAACTGTGCCAAAGGTATAGCTGTGCGGCTTGTGTCTACATAGTGAGAGTGGTGAGCGGTGACCAATAATTGCCAATTTCTCCTTGTCCCCCCTCCCTAGTCCAAAATTTCCACCTTACATCCACTTGGCTCGGCTACCTGCCAAGAAAAGAACAATTGAAAAGGTAAAAATCTAAAGAAATGTTACTCTAGCCAGTCAAATTGCCGGAACTTTTTTATCCTGATTGAATTGCTACAACTTCTAAACCCTACTAGATACCTCATCCTAAACTTTTCTATCTCATTCAAAAATTCTCAAATTTTTTTGGCTAGGTCGTAACTAAATGCCAGCACTCCTTGAACATTGATACAAGTTTGTCAGTTTTTTTTTTTTTTTTTTTTTTTTTTTTTTTGCTAGATTGGCAACAAATTGCCAAATAAAAATGCATTGCTCATAAGATAAAAGGCTCAAACTTTGTTAGGGCATTAATACCGCTCATCTCTCCAAATGAACTCCACATGCACATGCCCTTATTCATAACCTTTCAAAAATGTACAATAGACGTGCATTTGAGGAAGTGATTCATTTTAGAGCCCTATGACTTTTCCACTTCAAAATTTCATAACTAATTCGACATTGCTCTGAAAAATACAAAATAACTTGAGGTAGATGCCAATTCCTTTAGTCTTTCAAAGAAAATTTATTGAAAAATAGTTCAAGAAGTTCCACCTCCCCAAAATTCAGTTTCAGCTCTCATATGGTCGGTTTACGAGCCTCTTACGTTCAGTATCGGCGCTGACGCAGGTAGCAGCCCTTCGCTGGGCAAGCCCTCATTAAGCCGGCCGGCGCACGCTACAGCCCGTGCTGTTGGTGTTCAACTCTAACACTGTATCAATGTCGGAGGGTTTAGGGTTTAAGGATTCCGCACAGAGGACCTCGGCTAATGTAACAGAGTATATCGATTTCTCTTTCCCCGCTACCAATTTCGCAGGTCATTTGTGTGCGCGCGAGTTTAACGCTCATTCGGACAGTGCAAGAGATGGAAAATCGGAGTAGAAGAAGCGGGAGGATCTAGTGGTGGAAGCTGGCATGCCTGCCATGGAGATTGCGGCAGGCAGGAGCACAGGGTGCGGTTTCATAAAACAGGGGAGAAGAAGCGTGGCACAAAGGCTCATTCAATCACCTTGTTTTGTGGCTTTGGAGAAACGCGAAGTGCAGATTTTACCATACGATCTGAAATGCGGAGCCTTCAAATTACGACACAGGTCTCTGTTCTTACCATAACCTACCTTCTCTTTGCATCTCGGTCGTGAAATTTTGACCAAAATCTGTGCAATGTTATAAACTCGTCTTGTTGTTGTTGCAAATTGGCAGATACTTGCGAGCGTCCAGAGGGCCATTACCGATGGGCGTCGCCAGTGTTCAAGTCGAACCATCGGGCGAGCTCACGGCGTCTCCGTCAGCTCAAGGTAATGCAAAGATCTCCACAAAGCGAATCTCAGTTCGCAAATTGCCAGCAGGTTAAACCCTTGCCAAAGGATTTTTCCTCAATTCCTTAATGTTACTGTTTTTGAGGAATTTTCTTATTCTACGGAACAGGAAATACCTAATTGTAGCTGAAGGGTTATAATACGCCTCCATTGAACAAATCATCAGTTTTTGTCATCCCTCCAAAGTAGGTCATCAAATACTGCTTTTGCCTTGTTTTCCTTAAATCTAAATGACATGATCAACCTAAAATCATGTTCCTACTGGAAAATCATATTCCCACTGTCTTATAATAAGTGGCTTGTTGAAAACTTGTGTTTTTTTCAGTACTTTTGAGTTGGTTGTATGTAGGTTTATTAGGTCCAAATTTAAGTAGATTGCAATGAACACATAATGCTCTTCATTGTTGTAGTGATATAAAATTTGGATTTTTGTGAATAATGTATTTTATAGTATGATCAATGGAATTAGAATACAAGAACATAGGGTTTCAATGAGCCACTTATTGTGATACAGAGGGAGTAGTTTTCTCTTTTGCAAACATGGCAATATGCAATTCACACACTTTGCACTGTCAAAAATAATCTTTGTGCATTTATGCAGATGAATTGAAGCATTGTGACAGGGAATCTCGGTTCTAAAGATTGGCTAGAATTGTCAAAATTTTATGAGTTCAAAAGCCTAGAGTGCACTTATTTGGTTGTTTTAAGTGTGAAATTTGGATGTTGTGGTGCGAGGTTATAGATTTCCTTGACTGGAATTTGGAGGGATGGAAGGTGGTGTTGGAGGAGACCGGGGAAGAAGTGGGACGTGTGGAAGAGGTGATGAGCCTGGCCTCCTTTTTTGATCCCTCGGTTGTGGAGTACGGCTTGCTCAGAGTATTCGACAGCAATTCACCGGGAATCGAGTACCTAATCCCGTGGGTGGAGGATATTGTGAAGAACGTTGACGCTGAAGCCCACTGTATCCTCATCAAGGTAAGAATCACTTCCTTTGCTTCCTCACTCACTTTGATGTCATGCAAGTTTGCAACGTCACCGAGATTCCTCGTTATTGTTGCAGCCACCGGAAGGCCTCATAGAGTTGGCAAAACGACCCGAGCTCCTACGCAAGATTCGAATAGCTCTGGAGACCTTTGGTCTCCACACTGAAGGTATGAGTTTTTTTAGCATTATATAGGAGAGATTACTTTTGGTACAAGATTTAAACTCTCTTGTGATCGCATCTTACTAGTAAGGGTACATTTACACCAATGGTGATGAAAAGGTGAGGTATAAAACACAACCTTGCGGGTTCTAGAGGAGTGTAAAACTTGATTTATGTGACAATAGATATACCCCCCACAGTTGAGAACTTCGTTCGCACTAAAGGGGGAAAGGTAACCTTCAAGGTTGAGCATGGAACAAAAAGACCCCACCCCCCCCCACGGAAGCAAAATATAACCCTCACAAGTTTAAGATATAACGCACCTGCTATGTCATATGCCACATCGGATCAGGGTGAAAATTAGACCCCTTGGTGCAAACATAGAATTGGAATTTGAAATTACAGGCTCATAAGTTTCATGTTTTTCCCCTTTTGGTATGAATGTACGCTAAGTATGAATTTCCCTGACGGTTTTAGTACCCTCTACCATGTACATTCATGCAGAACATGGTATTGCAAAGATGGAGACTGTGAAAGCTGTGAGAGTGACTGGTTTTGTGACATAGCCAGCTACTGACTTGGTTGCATGAGTCTGTGGAGCAGGCCAGAGAGAACCGCATATGCCAACACGGCGTCAACTGCAAGCAGCAAGAGAACAAGAGTTGGTGGATATGATAGTGGTATGCCCTTCTTCACTCGCTTGTTTCAGGCACATCTTTATACGTTATGCTTGCTGTTCTGGCACTACTAATCAGAATAGTGCTTTATTGAGAAAGTCCAAAAGTGTGGTTATTTTTTCACTTCTGAAACTCTCGGATTTTGGTTGTTGTCTAGGCTGCTGGAGGCTTTTCATCAGTTGCTCAGGATCTAAGACTTCGTACAAAGCGTCGACCAGTGGGGTTTTGGTAATTAGAATTTCTTTTGCAGCCTTTTATCTTCGTTGTTGCAAAATGGGCTAGGTCGCCATCCATTGTAAACCTTTGGATGAAAGGAGATCAAGTGCTTGTACCAGTCTTTTTCTCATGGCTTGAGTTACACGTGTTTTTCAGTGTTAATACAAATATCTTGGTCCACTTTATTCCACTCATTGATTTTCATGTCTCGTAGGGAAGATCTGCAAAATCTTGATTCCGAAATTGAAATACTTTTGGGGGAGTGCTGGAGAGAAGAATCTCAACCGGGCACAGGTATGGTTGTCTGTGTTATTGTAAAGTCTGTAACCTGAACATTTAATAGAGTCTCTCTTTGAATGACCAGTATTGTGAAGGTTAGAAGACAGTGGAACACATTCAACATTTATTAGTTTCTAGGCGGTTTAGGGTTTAGGGTTTAAAGTTTAGGGCTGCTTAAACTCTATAGCGACAAGATGGGTGTGATTGAGATGGTTTTGTATGTGACTTGAGCAGGGAAGACGTGCTACGTGAATCTCATTACTAGTGAAGTGGTGAGTGAGAAGCCGTCTTCTGCAAGCATCATGGACCCCACACCAGTGAGCCAAGATTGGAATGATTATGGAACGGCTTTGATGCCTCGTGCCCTTACTTTGAGGAAACTGGGCCGGTATGATCTTCACAACGCGGTATGCCTTTTGCCTGCCCTCTCTGTTCCGGGGCTGTAATTTTTTTTGAATTAGCAAGCTCTAGGGTGTACAAATTTTGACACAATTGAGCCTTTACTCTATCTGCCAGATAATGATGCATGGAGGATATAAGGAGGTTGGTCAGCAACTAGGCCGCATGTTTATTGGAAAGCGTGATGTGAAGGACCTAGAATCAGAAATCCGGGAATTTATGCGGAATCACAACTTGTATGACGACCCCCTTTCCTGCTTGGTTTCATAAATTGCGGTTTAAAACTCAATTACCATAACTCTTTTGTCCTTTTTTCTTCTTCTTCTTTTTGATGTTGATTTGAGAAGTTGGACTCGCAGGTCACTGTTTCCAAAACCAGCCCAATTGATAGCAGAAAAACGGGAGGATCTACTTGCAGCAGTGCGGGAAGAGGGTGGGGTTGTCGCAGTAGCCAAGAGGATGGGGCTTCGACCTCAGAGAAATGGAGTAAGTCCCAGTGAAGATATTTTTCTTTTATTCTCTTCATAATGCTGCTACCTCTTTGTTCCTTAAACAATCTATTTTTTTTACTGTTGTAGTTGTAATGCTGCAAATTGGAAAAATAGAGTTTCTCCTTGTTATTGCTGTTAATTTGCTTATGTGCTTTGCCAAGGGAGGAAGAGGAGATACGAGCCTAAAGAATTTTACGGTTTGGTGATTGACGTGAACAGAAAGGACGCTGGAAAAGTGTAGAAGAAGCCGCAGAATTAATGAAAGAGTACATGTTAGAGAGTCTGCTACAAACTGATCCAGACACCAGTACAGTCAGGAAATCAAAGGATCAAAGGGAGGTCATTTGGAAAGAGGCCGTGGACAAAGGTTTTCTGCGCCTGCCAAAACAAGCGGCTATAGTGGCAGATGGGCGGAGAGACTTAAGATATGCCCTTCAGGTAACCTCCTCCCTCTCTCTCTCTTTTTCTCTCCCCAGATACCCTCTAAAAGACTCCTAAACCAGTCCTGCTGTTATTTTCAAGCAGTTATGAGTAGGTCAGATGAAGGCTTACTTTCATCCAGTTTTATTTTAATCTTTGTCCCTAGTTATTCACTGATTTTGGTGGTATAATATGTTTCCCCTCTCAGAATTCCATTTTTTGCAATATTGTCAATTGCATTGGTCATTCTCGAACCATGATTCCTTGGTCCTTGAATGGTTAAACCTTGACAATCGCAAACACCATTTAAGGCAGTATGTAATGTAAGCTCTGTTATTGTAATGCAGTTAGGTTCTCTAGAACAAATAGTTTGAGGGATTGGTTTCAAATAAAAGTATGCTTGCACTCGGTTTCAACGTTGGTGTTACCAATTTTTCTTACAAATGGATTTAGGTGCATCTTTGGACTAAATTTACTTTGCTAACACACCTTATTGTTACCGAAAATGCCTAAAGTTGGCAAGAGTGTGGGGGGGAGGGGTATTGCAGAAGTTTGGACAAGAAGCTATTGCGGATTGTCTCGGTATTAAAACTTTGACCATGAGGAGGCCACGAATTCATCGCCCATTCTCATGACAACATTCTTTGCACCAACCTTTCCAGGTGGCAGCTTTGGACCGAAAAATGCTTTACCTTTTCATCTTGAAACTTACAGTCAAAATTTTGCACAATCCTACACTCGGCTGGCCGTAAATAGCTTAAATATTTCTGCAATACCATGTTTGTGTAGTTGAGGAAATGTGTTCAGAAGGTTTGATAAATTCTGATTGCTCAAAATGCATGAGGTATGAGGTGGCAAAGTTCCTGCTCCCCTTTGGTCCAAAGCTAATAGTTTGTCACAGTTTTTTGAGTAACTGCAGTATTGTTAGAATCACTTGTAATTTGCATATAAATTGTACTGATCTGTATGACCGGCAGAAAGCACGAAACTCCTGGATTCCACAAGTATCATTGTGTTGATGAGTTCGTTGAAATTTCACAACGCAGCCTCTGAGAGTGTCAGCCCAGGGCATTTTTTTGTGGCGATATTTCGCCAGACTGGCGACAAGTCTGACAGATTTAAACCACTGGTTTGCGATCCCTCCATTTTCCAGCCAATAGACTGAGGACACCAGAAATCTGGCGAAAAGTACCGACACAAAAAAAATGCCCTGGTCAGCCCAGGAGCCCAAAATGCACAAAATTTAATTATTGGAATTTGGTAACATTTTGCTAGTGGTGGTGTTGTCAGGGAAAGTGACATTTAAGTGATGTAGAATGCTTTTTGCACTGTTAAACTTCTTGTTAACCCCCCTAGAGGCCCAAGGAACCCACTTTGGGCTTTATGAGAACTTGGGCAGGCTCTATTGACTTCATAATTTGGAAATTTTTCATTGAATTTTTAGGATGGATGTTGCTCATCATAATCTACATGTGAAGCTTTATTTCATGTCATTTGGATAAGTATTGCAAAAGTTTTTTCAATTTCAATGTCAAACCGGGCAACAAAAAATATATTTTAATATATTTTAATTTTTTTTATAGAATTGTATAGATTAATACCTACTCAAAAAAAATCAAATCACTCAATTCCAAATAATGAGGTAAGAGTTAAATGGAGTTTTCTTTTGCAGGCAATGAAGGTAGGGAGAGGGTAGAAAAAACATATGAAGTTATCTTTTTCTCTCAATTTTGAAAAATTACAAATGAAAATGAAAATTAAAGTTACTAATTGTCTGTTAGAGCATTCTCACCATTGGGATTAACACTTTTCAAATTCTTCCAAAACTTATTAGCATATAAGTTACATCTTTCATTCATCAATACCTTTTACTTTACAATTTTTGTAAAATGAATCCAAATTTCTTTTTGGTTGATTTTTTTTATATATGTTTTCAACCCATTTTCCAACATATTGCAAAAAATGCACAAGAAATACAACATATGTGTTTTTCTCTAAAAAGTTTGAAAAACAAAACTTCACCTTCTAGAAGGACTAGAAAAACTTACATTTTGAAATTTGGGCACGTTGATGTTGCAATTGGTAGGGATATTCATTCTAAAATTTTGGGACAATGTAGTTGTGCAAGTCAACCAAAGGATCCTATGGTTGGATTTGTTAAAAAGTAAGTTTCAATGAAGATTTTGACCCTAGTTTGGGGACTAGTATTTTGAAGCAGTTTTGGGCCTCTAAACATGAAAGAATTTTAGGGGTTAAGGTAGCCGCACCCATCAGCATGACCATCCCCATGGGCATCACTGACATCATAATTAAGAAAGCAAATGCTTATGAGTGAACTAAGTGATGGTTATGGGTGACAAAGTGATAGTTGTGGGTGATTGGTATGATGGTTTTGAGTACCCATCTCACTATTTAAGAACCAAAAAACCTTGTTTTTAGCATCTCTTACACATGGTTCTTACAATTTCAATGATTTAGCACTTTGAAAAATACCCACACACACATGACTATGCGTATAACTTCCCAAACTAAACTAATAATTTTTGTTCTCTATTTTCAATTTAATGATACAATTTTACGCTTGTCCAACTACCCTAATCATGCTAAAGTGCTTAAATTCACGCTTCTGGGGGCGACTACCTTATCGCATTTGTGTTCAACTTCTTGTGAACTTTGAAGTGAGCTTTAAACGTGACATATCAAAGTGCAAGAGTGAGTACACATTGAAAATTTGAAGTGTGGGTGCGTCCATTCCCTAGAGTTTGGTGCTAGAGTATGGTACAAGAATAGAGGTGGCATTGCACAATGAGCATTGAAATCAGTGAAAGCATAGAGAGGATGTGTTCTTAGAGAAAGTGATGTTCAAGAGAAATTTGATGTGATCTCAATTTCATATCATCAAGAAAGACAAAATTTCGTTCTAGAAAAAGTTTTTAACATCTATGGAGTTTGGTAACTTCAAGTCCAAATCATCTACTTGTAACTTATGCCTCGTAACTTTAGGAACATGTTGCACAAGTGTGATAAGAGTGTACTGTAAGTTACATGGTGCCCAAATTATCCCTAGGAAAAATAAGTCATTTTGGGGTACGACTTGTCAGCCACAATTCAGATTATTGTAAAATTTTACTAAGCATCAAGCTATCAGCGAAGCGCATGTCTACTCAAATTTTTTTTTTAAACCAACAAAATATTGCACTCAGATGGGTCTGTCAAAAGTGAAAAATGATTTGAAATTGAAATTGTAAACAGCCAACACAACACGCAACCTCAAATCTTGCGTTTTTTATATCAAGACAAAACACTCGCATTCATATAAAATTATGAGACCGTATCCAGCTTTCAATCCTCAAAAGTGTGCAAAAACTAAGCGATTTCTGAAAATTTTGCGAATTGTGATCAAGTGGATGAGAGATTTTGAAACTAGCATACCACAAGGGCTTGCCCTCTTACTTACTCCCCTGCTCATAGGAGCTGCAAAGGCCGCTACTTCTTTCTTAAAAATGGGTCTGGACATATGATCTACTGTTGAAGGGAAGGAAGACTAGAGATGAAAGTGAAAGATTTTGATTCTATTAGCCTGTTCACATTAGAATTTGAAAAGCTAACTGCACAAAAACACCTATAATTTTCAAACTTTCAAGCACGAAAGTGGTGTTCATTGAAATTTTGAATATTGTACAGTCGGGTATCGTAATCATACGAACTCTGATTTGAGCCAGTGGTTATTTTTTATTAAAACATGGACTCTAATTGGTCCATTTGGGTAGGTAAAAATATCATTGCATCCTTATGCAGTATATCAAATCTCAGTTCCTAAAAATCAGAACTCCATTTTTGGTGGATTGTTTTGTAAGAAATTCATGGTTTTACATGATAATTTATTAAAAAACATTGGTGATGAATTTTTGAGATTTGATTCCATGGATATGTAGGAAGCATCCATATGCACATCTTCCATGCCAAAAAAACCCCCCTTAAGTAACAAAAATTTTACCAACAAAAGATTCAACGAAACTTGTGATAGGCCCAAATTTTGTAAAATACCAATTTTTATTTTTTAACTAGCTTTTCATCAAGTAAACAAAACATGATGTTTAGAGATACAAACTTAGTTACAATATTTGGGTCAAACAACATAATTCGATTTTCATAGAAAAATTGGTATTTTACAAAATTTGGGCCTATCACAAGTTTTGTTGAATCTTTTGCTGATAAAAATTTTGTTACTTAAGGGGGTTTTTTTGGCATGGAAGATGTGCATATGGATGCTTCCTACATATCCATGGAATCAAATCTCAAAAATTCATCACCAATATTTTTTAATAAATTGTCATGTAAAACCATGAATTTCTTACAAAACAATCCACCAAAAATGGAGTTTTGATTTTTAGGAACTGAGATTTGATATACTGCATAAGGATGCAATGATATTTTTACCTACCCAAATGGACCAATTAGAGTCCATGTTTTAATAAAAAATAACTACTGGCTCAAATCAGGGTTCGTATGATTACGATACCCGACTGTACACATAAACATGGTATAACTCTTTAGATTAAAAGAAATACCAAACAATTTCAATTTTGTAAGGCAAAGTTTCAGTGTAAATTTGCCCCTACTTCATGGCTACGTACGTCCCCACTCCCAAAAGCAAAGCCACATTAAAACTATACATGTAGGAAAGTTCACATATGAGTGATTTGGTTAGAATCCATTGAAGTCTGGGCTGCAGGAGATCTCAAAAACTACAAAAAGAAAAGTGTTGATGTAAAGAAATCATCAAAAAATACAGATGTATGCAGCTTTGCACTGGTTTGTAAACAAAACCTCCCTCCAGAATCTAAAGTAGAAAACTTTGACAAAAACTTCCAGCTTATCAAAAAGGAAGCTGAAAAAGGAAACTATAAGGTCTCTTCAAAATGAACACGAACAGGAAAGGTATCAACCCTTTCTCTTCCTCAGGACTTCAATAAACAAAGCCTCCAGTTTCTCTGATACTATACAAAAAACAAAAAGTGCGATAAAAATTTACCTTTTCACCGAATACCTTCGTACATGATTGTTACTCTTGCTCAAAACCAAATCATCCTCAGGCAAGGAAGAGGTGGCCTCCACTTCCTCTTCCGGTCTCTCCTCTCGGTGTTCATTAGGAGCAATGGAAACTCGATCGCTGACAACGTTGTTCGCCCACCACACTTGAAAATCCCGGGACCTGACTAGATCTCCCACGGCCTCTCCAGTCATGTCCGTGGCCTTGTAATCGTTGTGGCTTAAACGCTGGCGATCAGGAGTCTTGTGGTACGTGGAGTAAAACTGTTGCACTGACCGAGATGGAGACGGTGATGCTCTCGGAGCTGCAAGATTCAAGAAACTTGTCAAAACTACTAGAAAACCAAGGTTTCTTCTGCATTCAGCTACAAAAATCTGTCATGATCTCAACATACTCGAAACACAGCACTTGCTAGAGAAAAGGTTTTGTCAATGCTGTTCTACCTGTTAAATGTCGTCGCGACAGGGCACTGACTTGCTCCCACCGTGTCAGGGCCTCCTTGCCAGGAAGATTCTGCAGAGAATTTGCTTGAGTTTTAGTTATGGGCTTGTTGGTGGCACCTCGCGTGAAAGAGGGCCGGAAGGCATCCTGTCTTTGCATCTTAGGCCGTCTGCTCTCCCACAAACACAAACAAGTCAGTGACAAAACTTGCACTACAATTTGAAAACGACCGAGTCTGCCATTGCCTTCACCGCCAGTTTAAAAACTAAAAAAACCCTCGGCCACAAGTGCAAAAGCTTTTAAAAGGATTCGCTGCCTTCTTCTCAACATTATACAAGCTTCTAAGTTCCACCAACGAAATATATATACCCAGATGCTGGAATATCACCACAGTCTAGGGGCATCCTGCTACAGAAAGCATTCGTGCTAAAACTCCCGAACATGGCAAGACTCGAAATGAATGCAACAATACACATATGTACTCATATTCATGAAGAACTTGGTGAAAGAGGCTTTACTTGGACCAAAGCTCTCGCAGATTTTCTCCTGCCCACGCAAAAACTCCTTCTGATTCCCAGTACCTGTACAACAACAGAATTGTTAACGCTAACCCTTTTCAGAATGCCACCCAGATGTGCAGAAGGAAACACACTGACAAGTAAACTCACTCAGACCAGTGACGCCATAAAGCTTCTGGGACTTCAAGGTTCTCCAGAACGCTGTACAACTTCCCCACCATCCATGTCGCTGATGATCCAGTTGCAAGCGCCAGCACTGAATATACGATATCGTACGAGGACTGCAAGAAATACAGCATGTCAACGTATGTTAGCTGAATAATATTTACCAACGTCAACATGAACCCCATCAATGCCAAATAACACATGAACAGAGATGCAAAAGTTCTCATAATCAATCTTCTAGAAGAGAGCTTGATTGGCTGAGAAACAAAGATGTGAAAATTAAAATTAAAAAAACCTGTAATATGCTTGTGATGACATAGTCACTACAAAATCCTGAACATAAAACTCTGTAAATATTGAACAACATTTTATACCTGGAGGAGCATTACACCACCAATGACACGTATTGACCACTTCATAAATTTGGCAACACCAGAGTCAATATTTCCATCCTCCGCAAGGACCATTTTCCGCACTCCCCAGAAGCCAACCCAGGCACCGATGATGACAACCCCAAGACCAAGGAACACCGCCACCTGTTTACAAGAATCGTCCAAAGCGTAAATTCACAGTTGTCCCTGGGAAAACTCTCAAAATCGACATCAAATTGCTAGTAGTGAACAAAAATCTAAGTTTCTCCTGCTTTATATTGTCATCGATTATTCCATACTGGCAAATAGAAAACACGTCCAGTCCATATAACCAGATAGGGGAACGGAACAAGTGATCTGAGCTTTGAGGTCCCTAAGACCGAGAAACCCTAGAATCAACACACCCACATAAAAAAACAGAGGAGAGGCGCCAGTTCTTACAGGATTGAACATGTCATCGTTAAGTCCAAGCTCCTTGAGAAGAGAACTGACAAGTCCACTAAAATAGTGCATGACTACGGTTCCCATCCCCAGCTGCACAAAACAGACACGTTGAATAAAACTCAGGTCAGAAATGGTATACCAACATGGAAGGCATAAAGAAATCTCTGATTAACATTTCCTTACTAAAATTTCTCTGACCACAAACCACATCCTGATCTCCAAACATCAATTTTAACATGTGCTGGACCATACCAATGAACCGTACAGTAGAAGCCAAAGTGAACTCTTGCGTCCAGTTGGTAGGAGCTTCATCCCCTGCAAAAGTCAAAACCAAAACTTGTCTTGAGAAAGCCACTTTTTCAAAACACCACAAAGAAAACAAATACAAATACACGGTAAAAAAGTAATTCAGACTACAACAGTTACTTCGAAGCAAGCAACACCAGCTTAATATTACAGAAATTTTCATTACATCAGCTTGAAAAGATTTATCTAATAAAATCTCATGCACGCCTACTTACAGAAGCTCTTACACATCAGGTCACATGAGCGGAAAGCCCTGTGATGCGTCAAAAACAGGAAGAAGAAATATTCACATCGTACCTGATACAGCAATACAATAATCACCAAAAAGACGCCCAGGGTCATTGCGCTACTGTAATAAAAGGGCACCCAGTCGCTCACTACAGGAGCCATCAACAACAACAGCATCCCCAACACCAGAAAAGCAATTCGAAAACCTTGGCTCTCTGCAAATCCAACATGACAGCTGGTCACAACCCCACCAACAAGATAAAAAAAACTTCAACAAAATACGCCACCATCAATATACCATTAAAAAATCTTACAGAAGCTCCAGTATCAACTAATCCCGAATACAAAACTATACAACGTTTGCTAATGAGAAAGGTAAGCACAACAAGGACATGTGAAACAAAATATTTGCAGGCAAGTGCACCTGCTTCGGCAGATATAGAGAGCGACACGTCTGTATGGGATTCGGTAGCTCGAAGATCCACGTATTTGGTCTCAAAAGGGGATGCAGCTCCAGACCACACACCCTTCTCAAGAGCTCGCCAACTCTCTTTGGAACATTGCGCCACTTCCATAGACCCATTTCTGCACATTACAAATGGAAACATTCTCAAGTTGCAGCACGAGACACAAAGAAGCTCAAAAGTGGAGTAAGACCTCGCTAATGCCAAATGAAAATTAGCTGAAGGTTAACTTAAAAATTGCCAATAAAACATCAAATGAAATGTTAATGAAACTAATATCAAAATAGTATTAAATTTAACACCGTTTTGAGGAGTTATGAGACTAAATGCCCTGTTAACTTAGCTTTAAGAAGGTTATCAATTTAATGGAGATTTTTGTTGATGAAAGCAATGTAACGTAGTATGCCGACAATGACCGGCATAAGAGTTGGACGTGATTTCAAGAGCACGAGGAGCGACATCGTCACCTCGACTAGGAGGACAGAAGCTTAAAAATTCTCTCTTTTCCACATGAGGATTGTTTGAAACCATGACTAGAGCAAGGTTCGGCGGACTCACCGATGCATGCAGACCTCGACTTTAGGAAGAGCAGGTCGGTACGCAGGAGCAGCAGCAGCTTGCACCTTGACTCGAGTGATGACAGCAAATTTGTCAATGTTCCGAAGCCGAGGAATGCCATGAATCCGAACGCGCATGCACGCTACCAAGTCCCCGGGTTTCACCCCGGGAGAGGTTTCCACAAAAACGCCATCAGCCAACGGACGCAACGTGATCGACTCGCCAACTGAGAGCTCTGTCACACACGCAACAACAAAAAAAAAAACATAACAATTCCATCAAAATCCAATCAACCTCAACAAACTCAAACCGACGACTTCAAAAACCTTCCATAATCCGATTAACCTTTCCTTCAGTAATCATCTCTAAACCCTACCTCACCACCACTAAACCCGACAATAACTCACCAACCGCCAATCGTCACCCCTAAACCCTCGAAATCGTAAGAAAGCAAAAAAAACCCTAGCAATTGACCAAAAAAACCCGCAGAAAGATTGACGCCAATCTCTAAACCCTACTCTCACCATTCCTGACCACTTCAAATGCCTCAATCTACTTTTTTAAACCTCGGAAGAGCAAAAGAAAAATAAACAACCCTAAATGACTACCAAAATTGACACAAACAAACAAAAAAAAGCCTCCGTCACACACCACAGAAACTGAAACCATTTCCATCAACTTCGAGACTCCCCCTGCATTCAGCCATGTCTGCACCTGGAAAAGGATTGATGCGTGGTCGGGTGATCGCCTCGGCCACGCCGCTGAGTAACAGCAGCACCCCTATAAGAGCCGGCAGTGAGTGGGAGACGACCTTCATGGCTTCCTCTGCTGCTCCTCGTCCTTCTCCCAACGTCAACTCGTGGTGTGCCTCTTCATGCAGCCATGCGTCACAGCGCAGTTCTCCCCTCCTCGTCTTGGATTATTTCAGACCACCACTTCCGAAAAAAGCAAGTAGATCAAAAAAATTGTGGATAGTTTCTGAAGTCGAAGCTTTTGAACAGGTTCGCTTCCGTCGCCGATTAAGGCTTTTGGAAGGGACCAATTTGGAGAAGAGAGAAGGGTGGTGATCGGTGGGCGCGTGAAGGGTACGTCGGAGGCTGAGAACGGGGGAAACTCGGAGGTTGCCCGCCTGCAGTCTCTGCATTGTGGTTTCGCTCTTTTTCTGAGCTGCTGCCCCTTTCACACTGCCCGCAAATTTATATGTTTTCTGAAAATTACTACCGGTATAGGCCGCAAAGCTACTGGCGAGTTGTAGTTCTCTGGTTCCTTTTTTCAGGGTTAACCAAAAGCATAGTAAAAGGTTTATCCATTACAACTATCCATGAAACGATATATTGGGCCCACTCTATAATCTACTTTCTTAAACCCTACAGGACCAAGCTGCCTTTTTTTGACAACATAAAAATTTTGGGCATGTACTTGTGATTGTAGATTTCCACATTTTAGATTGAAATTCTAATAGAAGGTGGGGATGAGGAATATCTTTCATTGGCACTAACTTTCATGGCGTTTGGAATTGTGAGCAAAAAGTTATGGCCTAATGTGCTGACTTTTTTGCTTAGTGGGCAACTTGGGTTGTTTTTAAAAATCCTTTTTTTTCAAAAACTAAAATTTGGAACCGGTTCACTAGATTTATATGTAAGTGGAAAGCTTTGAATCATTCCAATTAGATCAATGAGGTGAAAGTTATGAGGAGTTTTTGTTTGCGGGCAGTTATGGATTTTCTATTCTAAAGTAAACTTTGAAGTCCCTTATTTTACTCAATTTTCAATATTTTGGAAAATGAATAAGACCAAAAGGATGTAAATTGTTAATTACAGCATTACAATTGTTGGGATTGACATTTTTCATTTCCATAATTAAACTATTAACAATTTGGTTTTTTGAATCATTTTTTACTTCTTTTTACTTCCTACTTTTTTTCCATGTGTTGTACAATTCCAAATGATTTGAAACTTTTTTGACATGCACCCTACTTAGGTGGAATATAGAATCTAGAGAAGCACCGCCCACTTAGCCTTTTCCCCTTAGGAATTTCACCTTCTAAAGGTAGCTACCCAATTTTCTGCATGACCCAAAAAAAACTATTCAAATCGTCCTATCTTCCCATCCACTAGGTGAAAAATTCTGAAATTTTTTCAACGTCTTCTAAAACTATTACACTACAAGATCCTATGGTTACATATTTATAAAAAACATTCTTGTTTTCAGATTTGGTTGATGCTTTGAGAAAGGCAGCTTTTGAGAGTTTTTGGTGAAAATAGAGCTTGGTCCTTTAGGGGTTAAACTCTAAAATCCCATTGTCTGTGTGGGGACAAAATAGATTTCAAGTAGCTTATTACAATCTTAATATTTGTTATAAATTTTTGAAACTTTTTGTGAAGATAAAATTTTAAATTTGCTTTTTGAAAATATAATTTTTATCTCAATTGGTGTCCAAAAGCCAAAGTTATGACTTCATTTTATTTTTAAGTTTGAGGGGCCACAAAAAATTAAAATCAAAAATTTTATTTTCTCATAAATTGTGTTTTTATCTAAATGGGAAGCTTAAATATATTCTATTTGATTGGTTGTGAATAAGTTGTGAACAATCTGGTTCCTTAGACAATCAAAGCATCTTCATGAAAACATAACTTGGAGGATTCATTTTTTAACTTAGATTTTACAATTTTTCAAAAATAATAATACTGTGAGGTTAAAATTTCTTGCTAGAACAATCTCACCATTGAGATTGTGGTGAGATTAGCGTGTTTTGATTCCACCTTAGAACTATTAACAATTTTGTTTTCCCTCCAATTTTGAACCCTCTTCTTGTTAACAACTTTTTTTATAACTAGAAATCAAGCAATTGTTTTTTTTATAAAAAATAATTCCCTTGATTCTCAACTCAATTCCATAATACAAAAAAACAGAAATTTAAAATTAGTAAAGCAAGAAAATTAAGTTATAAAGATTCAAGGCTATAATATCTAGTCAAGCAAGGTGCCAATAATCTTGTTTTTTCCATTTTGAATGCAAATTTTTTGCAATCTTAGCACTCAAAGTATTTAAATTTCTTTCATATACTCTTAAACTAGTCTAGTCCAAAATTGTACAGCTAGATATGCAAAAAAAAAGAAAAAAAAACCTAATTCTTTTTGCTCTTTATGATAGAAATGACAATTTCAAGTGATTTTTAATGAAAAAAAGCCTTGAAATTGTACAGGTTAAACCCTTGGTTAGATTTTGATATTTGCAAGATGATTACCGTCTCAAAAATCAACTTCAAAATTCACCTGATCTGTTATTATGCAAATAATATTTAAGCTACATATGTAAAATAACATCAAGAAAATAGTTAATAATGTGGACCTAGCCTATTGTTTCTTGGATAGTTCTAAGGTACAAACCTTTTACTATGCTTTGAGTTAAGTCTATAAAGAAGAACTAAACTTAAAGGAGTACAACTCACTAGGGCATTTATTCTAGCAAAAGGAAACCAAACTTAGGACAAATTTGACAACCTTGGATGAATGTGGGTTAGTCCCTCCATTTATCATCCACTGATCTCTCGACATCCGTGATTCGGAAAAAAGTGTCAAGCCTACAAAAAATGCACTGCAACTCCCCCACAATTTGTGGTTTATAGTAATTTAGGGCATCTCCACCCCATTTTTGCAACATTGAATGCGACCAAAGAATTCACAAGCTACCACACGAGTCACTTCATGTACTTTTTGAGAGCTCTTCCACCGCACACTCACTCTACTTCGTTGTTTCTTCTCTCTAGCACCGGGAAAGGAAACGAGCATGAACAAGCCTCAACCTATTTGAGTCCTCCCGTGAGTTGTAACATGAACGCAAAAGAAGACCTGTAGAGTGGTGTGGATGGGAGCTTGTAGTGTTGTCCGTAAACTTAAGAAAGATTTTGACTTGGATGTGATGGAGCTCAGAAGTTCTCCCTTTGTTGTTGCGTTTGCGGTGGAGATGCTCTTAGAGCATCTTCAATGTATGCACTGCAAATGGACTCGGAAGTAGCCGGTCATGCGTCCCTCCCTACCCCTTAAGTATGCAGTTTCCTTCACCAGCCGGATCCTCCCAATGTTGACACAACTCCCGTAGCAGATTCAAGCATGGTAGTAGAAGAATGTAAGTACTTGCAAGTTGTTACTGGGAAATTACAAGCTATTGTAACCTATCACAAGCAACGTGTCACTCCGTTAGCAAATGCAGTGAACATTGGGAAAACGAGTTGGGGCATGGGAAAATGAAACAATATGCCACTCGAGGAGGTGATTTTAACGGGGTCAATTTTGGCATTTCCATTCCTGTGACAATGTTGAAGCCCTAAAAGTACATAGAATTCCCGTTAAAGTGACCCCACCCAGAGAAATGCAGGACCAGCCCATCCCAGTGCATACATTGAAGATGCTCTTATATAAGACATATACTGTGGGTCACGCTATTTATATCTATTATTGTACGGGCAGTGTGAAAGGGGTAGCAGCTCAGAAAACGAGCTAAACAACAACACAGAGCCCTCCGAGGTTCCCCCGTTTGAGTCTCCGACGTCCTTCACGCGCCACCAATCACCCTTCTCTTCTCGAATCGGTCACTTTGCAAAAGCCTGAATCGGCGACGGAAGCGAACCTGTTCAAAAGCTTCGGCTTCAGAAATTATCGAGTATTCAAAAAAAAAGAAAAGTGGTTGCTGTTTTTGGAGATGGTGATCTGAAATTTGAAGACGACGAGGGAAGAACTGCGTCGTGGCTCATGGCTGCATGAGGAGGCGGAGCACGAGTTGACGTTGGGAGGAGGACGAGGACCAGCAGAGGAAGCCATGAAGGTCGTCCTCCACTCGCTGCCGGCTCTTATAAGCGTGCTGCTGCTGCTCAGCGGCGTGGCCGAGGCGATCACCTGATCACGCATCAATCCTTTTCCAGGTGCAGACATGGCTGAATGCAGAGGGAGTCTCGAAGTTGATGGAATGGTTTCAGTTTCTGTGGTGTGTAACGGAGGTTTTTTTTTTCTTGTGTCAAATTTGTTACTCATTAAGGTTATTTGTTTTCTTTTGCTCTTCGGAGGTTTAAGAAAATTGATTGATCGGTGATGAGGCATTTGAAGCAGTCAAGAGTGGTGAGAAAAGGGTTTAGAGATCGACTTCAATCTTTCTGCGGCGTCTGCGAACAGAGGATTTTTTGGTCAATAGCTGCGTTATTTAGGGTTTTATTTTCTTCCTTACGCTTTCCAGGGTTTAGGGATGACGATTGGCGGGTGGTCGGGTTCAATAATAGTGAGTAGGGTTTAGAGATGATTACTGAAGGAAAGCTTAATAAGCAAAGTTGGAGTTTGGAAGGTTTTTGAAGTCGTCGGTTTGAGTTTGTTGAGGCTGATTGGAATTTGATGGAATTTTTATGTTTGTTTCTTTGTTGTTGCGTGTGTGACAGAGCTCTGAACAGCTGAGTGGTGAGAGGATCAACAGCGACTGAATGATTTTTCGAATTTTCGAATTTCGAATTGTGAGCGGCTGCCTCATCGACCGTTGCTCTGTAGGAGGATTATATAGGAATCGCGTTCCTTTTGGCTTCGGTGCGGACAAGAAAGCGACTTAGGTCATGAAGCCCTGAAGCCCTACTTCCTTGAAAATCTCGGTTATGACGGTCCCGGAAATCACTATGGCGTCCCCTTTGAATGCCTTACAAGTTAACGAGCAAGGAGCTGGTAGTGGTGAGAAATTGCGGAAGAAGAGGAAGAGAGATTCCTCCACCCTTTTACAGACTGTTGAAGACGTGAGGACCAGTATTGATGCTGATTTGCGGTTGGAAAGGAAGAAGAAGAAGCTAGACCTGGATTCTTTGCAGATGGTTGAAAAAATTGGAAGTGGCGGTGATGAATCGCAGGTTCAGAGGAAGAAGAAGAAGAAAAGAGAGTCCACTCCCTTGGTGGCGGTTGAAGAGGCTCCAACAAGTAGTGGTGTTGATTTGCAGGTTATGAGGAAGAAGGAGAAGAAGGAGAAGAAGAAGAGAGATTCTACTCCCTTGGAGACGGTTGAAGAGGCCGGAACTAGTATTGGTGCTGAATTGCCTAGTAACAGAAAGAAGGAGAAGAAGGAGAAAAAGGAGAAGAGAGATTCCACTCCCTTGGAGACGGTTGAAGAGGCTGGAACCAGTAGTGGTGCTGAATTGCAGGGTAAGAGGAAGAAGAAGGAGAAGAGAGATTCCACTCCTTTGGAGACGGTTGAAGAGGCTGGAACCAGTAGTGGTGCTGAATTGCAGGGTAAGAGGAAGAAGAAGGAGAAGAGAGATTCCACTCCCTTGGAGACGGTTGAAGAGGCTGGAACCAGTAGTGGTGCTGAATTGCAGGGTAAGAGGAAGAAGAAGGAGAAGAGAGATTCCACTCCCTTGGAGACGGTTGAAGAGGCTGGAACCAGTAGTGGTGCTGAATTGCAGGGTAAAAGGAAGAAGAAGGAGAAGAGAGATTCCACTCCCTTGGAGACGGTTGAAGAGGCTGGAACCAGTAGTGGTGCTGAATTGCAGGGTAAGAGGAAGAAGAAGGAGAAGAGAGATTCCACTCCCTTGGAGACGGTTGAAGAGGCTGGAACCAGTAGTGGTGCTGAATTGCCTAGTAACGGAAAGAAGAAGAAGAAGGAGGAGAAAGATTCCACTCCCTTGGAGACGGTTGAAGAGGCTGGAACTAGTATTGTTGCTGAATTGCAGGGTGAGAGGAAGAAGAAGAAGAAGAGAAAACAGTCTACTCTCTCGGTGACTGTTGAAGATGTTGATGAGGCTGGAATCCTCAGTAACGGTGAATCACAGAGGAAGAGGAGGAAGAAGGAGAAAAACCTCAGTACCTCGCAGACTGTTGAAGAATGTGGGAATGGAACAGGAAGTGCGAAGAAGAGCAATATCAGAACTCACGAGGTGCAAACTGGCAACGGTAACGAATCAGTTGGCAGGAAGAAGAAGAAGGTTACTTTTCAACTTCCTGACTCAACACAAGATGATCCGTCAGAGAATGAGGTGCTGGGAGACGAAGCGGAGACGAAACAGACGTTCACGGATGTGTTGTCCTCTCCTTGGAAAACTGATAAACTGCGCACCGATCTAACTTGGGGAATGTACACTCCCGAGGAGGATGGGGCTTTGAAACGGGCCATATTTGATTACATCCGAGTAAGAAATCTACGTAGTTGGACACATTGTTTTTTGAGCTAGGTTAAGTTTGAGTGATCAGGTTGAAATGGAAATTCGTTTGATGCGTCCGTTTTTGTGTTTTGCATGAAGGAACAAGGCTGGGATCAAGAATATGGTGTACAGTTGATTCTGAACTCCAAACACAACGAAGCAAGAGGCTGCTGGCATACAATTCGTAAGCGAGTTCTTGTCTTACATCCTCTTGTATATGTGGCGTTGATCTGTTTCCCTGTGTTGTTTCTCATGTTCATCTTTGCTATTTTCTGCCCTCAGCAATGATTGTCCATGGAGGCATGCGTAATAAGGTGTAAGGTACTGCCATAAAACGAATAAATAATGAGGCACTGAAGGAGCGTGTACTTTGATTGTAGGCCAGTGTTTGCCACAGAGGGAAATTAAGCGACTGTATGCTAGGGCACATCGACTTTTTGATCCTGGAAATTATCTCGGGAAATGGACATCCGAAGAGACTGAATCCTTGATACAGTAAGTGAAACTGACCAGGTGGTGTGAAATTGGAAACCCTTGTACAGGTTTGGTGGAAGTGCTATGGCATTGTTATTCACTTCGAGCTACTCTTTATCGCTGGATGTGATGCATTTGTGTTGTCATTAGGTGGTTACACCAGCCGGTTGCGAGGTCTAACATGCTGCCAAAAATGTCCTCACGGATGTTCGTGAACGTAAGCTTGATTAGGGTTTTCCTTGAATCGAGTTTTTTTTTCCCGTGTCTTCCCTGTGTTTATGAGTCTTCCGTAGATTCTGTTTGGTATATGTGAAACCTGTTCACTTACTAAATAAGTCTCCCGGTGTGTAAGTCTACTGCGAAAGCAGGAAGTGTGTGGATGGTAGGTACTCTATCATTTTGCTCGCTTATCTTGGCGCCATTCGTAATATCTGCCTCTTGTTGGATACGGCTTTTCATATAAGGGTGTGCGAAACTGTGCATGGGAATCAGGCTGCAGTCCGTGCATGGGAACGACTGGAAGAGAATATCAGCCATAATCGGAAGGGATGCGTTAAATTGCAAGGACAAGTGGCGCAGTGTGAAGTTCTGTGGTTTGAACGGTCAGCAAACAGGCAAGTTCTCTCGTACGATTTTCGTGAACAAGGAAGCTCTTGTTGAATCTGGTGTGCATATTGACGTGCATGGACGCCTTGACATGCCTCTATGGTAACCTCGCTATAGTCTCTGCAAAGGAGTTTTTCAGTTTGCTTTTTGGCGACGGAATCGGCGGTAATGAAAAGGCGAATCGGCATTTACCCAAGTGCATGTGGCGTTAGTAGGCTTTACCTGAGTTCAAAGAGGTATTCTGCAACGCATATCCGTTGCTCATCTTGTTCTACGTCGTTCAGGTCCATGGTCGAAGGAGGAGCAACAGAAACTGTGTGCACTGGTCTTGAAGAGCTTACACGTGAAAAAGAAAATGGCCGAAAAGGGGCAAATACGAAAAGATCACAGAGTGGTACGTGTTTGAAACTCTTTGTGAAGGGAATACGATGATGGAGGAATCTCTATTCTTGCTTGTCAGGGAACTTTGTGATTGAGTCTGTGAGAAGCTTTTCCTTGTCAGCAGTGAAGTTGGTAAAGAATCACCACGAACAACTAATGTAGTAAGGGCAGCAACGTTTTGTTCGGCTCGTTTGCCCGCTGCTACGAGTTTTGGTTCAAACTGGATACCGGAAACATTGCTTCATTTCTTACAGCTGAAATCGCTTCACGTACTTGTCAGAGTCATCTGGCATCATCCATCTTACTGCTCACACGTACCTCGTGTTATAGATCCGGGATGACATCAATTGGGAGTTTATTGCGGAGAAAATGGACGGGCGTAATCGCGTTCACTGCATGACTCACTGGTATGTCCCACATTTGTTTCTGTAGCCCTGGGTCACCGTTCTACTGCTGATAAACAAGAGCCATGTGGATGTCTTGGTTACTTGCGAGTGCGTTCCAGTGGTGTGTACTACACGGGTGTGTGAGCTTTTTCTGAAGTGCATCTGTATGAATTGGAGTCAGCGTTCTTGTGGATGTATGAGCTGCAGACTGAGAAAGTTTAGAACGGAATGGTGGGGTTTGTCAGGTATAGGGTTATGGCTTCACCAATGGTGACAACCGGGGAGTGGTCCAATGGCGATGATCAGCGGCTGCTGGAGAGGTGAATATCTCCACCGTATTCCGTCCTTGGTTTCTTCGGCTTTTAAAGTTTTGGATGTGATGCTGTAACAGAAGCTCCTTCTCCTGTTTTGTGAGTTTTGTTTTTACCTTGGAATCCAAGTCCCGAGCCTGTGTTTTGGATTCTTTTTGGAATGCATCGTCTGGATACGGACGTGAGCGAACTTGTTGAGTGGTATGCCAGGCTGATGGAGGAGTTCCCGCTGTCCGAGGAACTGGTGGAGTGGGATTCGCTCTTGGAACACAGGTGGGGCTTTTGCCGACGACTCTTCTAGGGACACGGGCTTTGGATGAGCTGAACAGAATTTGCATTGTTGAGGTTTCCTTTCATTTGTCGAGGTTTCCTTGCATTTGGCATACATCCAGATCGTTTTTGTTGTGTTGTTTCTGATGCGGAACTGTTTTTGATCACGTTTGATTCCAGACAAGGAGAGACGTGTAAAAGGAGGTGGGAACAAATGCAGCGTTCTCTTGGGCGAGCGCCTGCGTTGCGGCACTTGCATTTTATCGAGAGGTTGGAAAACGTGATGGCGCGCTTTGCGCCTCATCTGGTAGATGCTGAGTTCGACGAACAGTTTGCTTCAGAATTACAAGAAGCAAACGCAGACGAATCAGAGGACGACGTGGACGCATGAATCAGGTCCAAGGTTCATGTACACGCTCACGAACTTGTATAGTTGAGATTTGTAGTGAGTGAGAGGACAGGTGGGAGTTTTGATAGCTGTAGTTGTGAAAGTGTACTATTTGTGGGTGCTTAAGGTATTCAGCGACAAGTTGAGTGCATCGAGCTCGTACTCTGGAGTTTTATCCAGAGACGATGCCGGTGATTTTTTTTGTTTAAGGAGGCTTGCCTTTCTTCCAAGAGTTAAGAATATTTCAGAGAGGGTCACAATAGTACGATACAATTGCACATTTCGCACTGTGCAGATTTTGCAGAGATGGCAGGGCCGAATCATTGCCAAGTAAAAGCGTGTAAACCTCAATGATGGGAACGTGTCAGTCAGCACTTATTAATGGAGCCCTGCTGAGCTCAACCTCAAGTCCTCAACTATCAGAGTCGAACTTATTTTTTTGTGTGCGTCAAATCAGAGGTGGTTTTCTTGGGACTCACAGCATCACCAGACTTTTGATCCATAGAACCGGGAGATGCCTTGTGACCAACAAGGTCAGCGAGTGGCTGACAAAGTGCGATCTGATAGCGACCGTTTGTTTCTGCAAGATACAATAACTGTTTGCAGGAGGACGACCTCCTGGTTAGTTGCAACTTTCTGCACTTGGTACGCACTGACACTGTTCAGCATTTGCCGGACAACTTGCCGGACAATTTTGTACCGGCCACATGTCGGTCATGACGTTCTTGACGGTGAGCTGCCTCAATATTTTTCAAAAAAGAAACAGCAGATTCTCGTTGTGCACAAGCTTGACGTGTGTTGGTTGTGTGTTAGGTGGGAGGTACCAAAAGCTACAAGAAGATGGGCGAAGGGCTCTCATTGAGTGATTTTCTGTAGAGAATAAGGTAGAAGGCTCGAAACCGCCCGGGCATTATGAACCGCCCTATAGATTATAGACTGTAGTGAAATGAGTGAAATGGACATGAGGTGATTCTTAAATTGGTCTCTTATAGTCGTTGAATGCATGGAACAAAAGTCATTTTTACTTGCAAAGAGTCAATCATTCTCAATATTTCTTCAAATCTCTTCACAATTTGCAAGTGAACAGTTCTTGGAAGGTGTAGGGTCATAATTAAGGATCTATGACACATGCACTTTGAAAATTCAGAAGTAATTCAAAAATGCTTCAAAAAGTATGAAACGACTTGTATTACATTCTGCATCTATTTCTCTTTGTTTGAAAAACGAGCTGAAAATCCTCCCATCCACAGAAATCCATGAAAAAGGGGATGAGCCCTTAGATGGTCGGTTTTCAAGCCTCCTACCTTACCTTAGTACACTCCTCTAAAGTTTTCCTTTTTGTTTGTCATTCCAATTGTTAATCACCAAATTAAACCCCAAGAGTGGAGGGGTAGCATTTAGGTTGAGATTTTTAAAGCAAATGAAGTTATGGCCCATGAAGAGTCTATTTTTTTTCTTCTTCCATTTGTATGTGAGAGCCTTGCACAAGCCACATGGTTGAAGAGTAGACAAAAGTTGCTTTCTAAGCATTATTGGATGAATTTTACCCGTTTCACACACTCAAGCTCCTAGTGAGCATTTAATATCATTTATTGTCCTTGTATTTGACAAAGGCATTACAGTCATCTTGACCTCTTCTAAACAAGGCATTCCAATTTTTAACATTCAATGAATGTAAAGAAGTCATGTGCTATTGGAACCTTGATTTTTGATTAATTCATGTGCTACTTGGTTCTTGTGATAGTTTCTCAATGTTTTGTTTGGTGTCGATCTCCAATAAGTGTTTTATAAATTTTCTACATTTCATTGTGCACAAGCTTGTTAAATCTTAAAAAATCAATATTTTCAAGACAAAACTTGACCCATCATACTCTATAATCTTGGAAAAGCAATCATTATGATAACATTCTAAAACATTTCTACACTTAGAAATTAGCATTGCACATGAAAACAAACTTGAAAGTGTGAGCATGTTCCATAATCAATTTCAGAAGAAATTTTGTATTGCTAGTTTCAAATTTTATTTATAAAAAATGGTGAGTGCAATGGATGGTACAAAAGTGACTCGTGGATCATAGGTTATGATATGTTTGAAAGTGTTGTTTGATTATTCTTTGAGATTGTCCTTTGTAACTAGTTTTCACATGCGTGGGAATCTATAACAGCCTTAGTTCTAATATAGGAATTAAGGATTCTTTACCTAATTGCAACTTGTTTAAGAGTTCTTTTTTACTTTCATTTTGTAATCATGTGCCAATGTAATCTTGAGTCATACTTAACATAATATTCCAATTAGATGTTCCTACATTACATGTCATGCTTCAATAAAGTTCACAAAAGAAAATTGGTTGAGTTGCTTGTTATTGCTGCCATAAATCAAGTGATATCCTTTTAAAATTGGAGCAAATTGAGACCAAAAAAAAAGGGGTTGATGCTTTTTGACTTACAAAAATTGCAGTTCTTTTGTGCTCTCCATCAACCTTTACTCAATTAAGTAGAAATGTGGTAGAGTAGAAATATGGTAGAATGAATACATTGCATCCCATCAACATGCTCAAGGCCTTACAAGCCCTAATCAAAATGTAGACTCTTATGTATTGTGGTCTCTCAAATGAACAAAATAGCTCACTTTTGAATTACATCATTTTTATACTACTAGCCAACTTTTTTGCAAGTTTAAAGTATTAGTTACTTATCATGTTTTTTTAGATAGGAAAAAACAAGCAAGTAGTTATCAAAATGTTGCTTAACATTCACTTAAATCAACATATTTAAAGGTTTGAAGCAAATCAAGAATTATGCAACTTTATATCCTTACAAGAACAAATTCCCAAATCTAAAGCTTATTACCTACTTTGACTTGTAGCAACTATATTTGGACAAATGATGTAATGAATGGGATCACTTTATAATAAACATACAAAAGTAAACTTAGATAGTTTACCTTTTATAGATGTGTTTGGATAAGGTCAACCTTTGTAAAGGAAACATTTGGATAGTGTCAACTGTTAAGGTCCCCATTCTCTTTTTTATATTTGAGGTTAGTTGAATGGAGTGTTTTTTTAAAATCAATGCTTAGATATGATCAACAAATTTTCCTCTCCCAAAGCATTGATCTTATCCAAGCACTAGTGTTTTATGTAAACATTTTCAAGAGTAAGGTTGGTTTTCAAGCACGCGGCCTTTAACTAATTAATTTAATCTAGTTTCATTCATCTAAATCATTGGGAGGGTTTTTGAGATAATACCAAATATCACATACATATTGAAAAATTCAACATAAACTATTGAGACTTTCATATGCAATATTTAACTAAACATAGATAATTCAAAAGTCCAACAATAATAATTGGATTTTTTTGAGACACGTGCAAAACACTGGGATCTCTTGATATTGTGCTGGGCTTAAAATTAAATGAAAAATCCAAAATGTTCATAAGTGCATGAATAGGTGAAATTTAAATTAATGTGGCGTTCATGACCTCCTTCAGTAGTATTAAAACTCATTTATAAAGAGTTATTGTCAAAACCCATCTCTAAATTTATAACTAATTAGACTACCTAACTATCCTACCCTCTAAAAAGCATGAATAGCCCTATTTAGAAGTATGCACTTGTTTACAGTTTTTTTGTGTTTACAAAATCAACAAAATCATTTGATATAAAATGAAAACACCAAGTTTTGGCCAAAAAGATACACCATGCTTTTACAACATCATTATGTTTGTAGCTAATACATAACCACACGGAAGTGGAAAACCACAATCAAAGTGAAGCAGCTAAGGTTGTCGGCTCCCAATTATGTCTTATAAGGTATTCGTTAAAACACTACTAAGATGGCCTATAATGGTCATGGTGAACATTGTTAACTTCATTTATACCATAAAGTGATTGTAAATTAAAAGAGCCTTCAAATGTAGGTGTAGGGGTTTCTTTAATGATTCAAAAAATACACAATGGCCTTTTCAAGTCTTGGCATAATAAATATGCTAAATTGTTAAAATAGCAAAAACCTTTTTAAACATAGTTTACCACCAAATTAGATGTTTTTGGACTTAGACTAGTAACAATGCACCAAGTCTAAGTTTAATGGAAAAGACAAATAACAATAATAGTAATTATTCAAGAAAAATGTATATGCGTTATGCACTACAAGGGCAAAAATAATATTGGGCATAGTTCACAACAAAAATTATGAAACTTTTTCAAAAAAATTTCATAAATCACATCTTGTTGGCACAAATGTCTCAACACAAATTTTGCTTGGCCATGCAAAATTATGGGCTAGCATGTTTGAAGATTTTTTTTTTGTCAAAGGGAAGTTGCAATTTCCCTTTGATTGAAAAAAAAAAAAAAAAAAAAAAAACTCTAATGTTTTCTTTTGACAGTATGGATGGTGTTTAGGCAATCTTTTAGGCAAAAATTTGATTCAATCTAACCACATTTTGGCATCGACTATCTTTTTACTAAAATTAAATGGGTAAAAGATTGGTATAATGACCTAAAGTATTCTCCAAAAAACCTTAAATGTGCCAAATTTTGAATGAAAGTTACCAATACTAGCAGATTTTATGAAAGAACGTGCAAACTCAAATAATTTCATCTACGTGCGTTTTAGGGTGCATGTTGCTTCACCTATGAAAGACCAAAAAAATTCTGTGATCCACCTTGCCTCTAATATAGAGCTATTTTTAGTGGCACCCTTGAGATTCCATACAGCTGGATTGAGAAAACTTAGTTCTTCAATTGGGTAGGCCCATAAAAATTTCACTATAGTGAATATTGCGTTTAGGTTGCCCCACACTAATTTTCATATCATACATTTGTTGTAAAAATGATTTACATCACTAATTAATGCAAAAAAAGAAGTTTTAAAGGGCCTTGCAACCACTACAAAATTGCTGCAGAAAAAATTAACGAGGTTCAAGTTGTAAACCATGTGAAATCCAAGCATGGTCAACCATTAGTGTGGGGCAACCCAAATGCAGTATTTGGTGTAGGATTTCAATCCTTACAAAATGCACTAGGCCTTTGCGCCTTTTAAGATTTGCTAGGATATTAGCATAGTGCATGTTCAAACCAATGCACAAATCTAAACCAAGTCCATGAAACCTTTGAATCTTTGACTTCAACCCACAAACATTGAAGAATTTTGACCTTTAGGGCAAAAAGACCCAAAAATACAAGCAATTAAATTATACTCAAGATGTTTTCAAATTGAAGCCCCCAACAATTTTGGTTTTTGCAAGGGCTTTTACTTCACAATTTGGTTGTTCAATCAGTTGACAACTACCAACTAGATATTCAGTTTCAATTTCACACCCTTATTCCATTACAAGTGCTCTCACTCCAAGTATAAATGTATGGTTTTTGTAAAAACAACATATAAATGATGACACAATTACAGAAAAATTACCAATAAGAACGCAAATAGAAAGCAATTACAAATTGGGATGTAAGCTTATCCACAACAAAATATTTATCCTTTGTTGAATGCTTGTCAATGCCCTTTGATTGCAATACAATGCCTTCCAATTCACCCCTTGCCACTACCCTTCATGCATCACTACTACCACCAGTTGCACAACATTGGGTTCCATTACATCTACCAATTACTTTCAAAACGTGCCCCCACGTGTGTAACTGTGGTTTTATGCCCTTATATATAAATTACCCCTTCTAATACGCAATTTTGGTTACGATCTTTACTACGTGGCATAATCCTCATTAAAAATCTCAAGAAAAGCCCAAATCAACCCTATGAGGATACCACTATTCCTCTGATCACTTGTATCAAACAACTCTTTAAAACACGTGTCACATCACTCTTCTCACCACATCACAGTTTTTTAGGACAAGAGAAAGTCGACCCCAGCACGATATTGTCTCTTTTAAACACGATCCAATTCCATTGAATACATTCAAGAAACACTTTCAAACCATTGTTGAGTCTCCTCTATCGGAGTAGAGTCGATTCTCTCGACAGCAGGGACTGAAACTAAGGGCTGCTTTTCATGAGGGTATTACCCAACTTCATCCTCCTCATGTACCGGCAGTAGATATTTGTGACCTTAATGTACGCCACTAGCACATAAGAGCAGGATTGGGTGCTGGGTGTGTCTACTTCAGAGGCCATAGATACAAGTCTAATGATTGGATGTTTCGGTAGCACAACCTACTGAGGATCAAAGGTTGTCCAATGGGCATTTACTCGACAAAAATCTATTCCAGGATGAGTACAATGAAGCACTGGCGTCAGCGCTAGTATGCAACGAGAAACGGCAAAATTACTGTACTAATTCAAGCGATCAGGTTTCTCGTCAAAGAAGATAGTTGCATACCATTTCTGCCAGACGTCTAAAACCCAGATCGAGGGTGTCCGGTATCAACAAACTTTTATCTTTCAGACAGCACAAGTAAACCCACTATTCAGCCCCAAGTAGTCATAGAGATTCTCCACTTCCGCCCTGTTGCTGAGCAAGATAATTCTCCCGACGCTGTTTCTGCAAGCCAATAATCAAGGCCAATAATGATCAGACAAGAACGCTAGGATGAAATACTAATACAGCTTGACCCTGTTCATACTGTCCTAGAGCACCCTGAGAAAGTGAAACATTTACGTTCATTGCAGACATTAAGCTTGATTTGAATACATCAAACAGCGTCCATGAACAATAGCAGTAGCGCAACAAGCAACTGATAACTAGATGTAAAAAAATACAACAAAGAAAAGCCAGCTTAAAATAAGCGATTTCAATAGACTAGACATTCCAGATAGAACAACCTGGAAGAACAGTGAAGCAAGATAATTTAACACAGGATTTTTGTTTATATTTTAAGCTCATTAATAGCTTAGAAAGACCAGCCTACACCCTAAACCATTTCAAAGAGAGCCTTCACAAACCTAGGCAATGGTATCAGCAGGCATAAATATCGCTAATTTGCAACTTCACCAGATGAACTTGACTTACCCATTCATCAATCACAAGACCCTCCACAACCATGGTGCCCTTCGGGATCATTTCTGCAGGCTTTTTGCGGGCTGCTTCAGCAGCGTCAGCTTCAGCGAGGCGTTTTTGCAACCTATCCAATTCCTCCTATATTGAGCATCAAACAACAAAGAGGTCACTTAGACAAATGTGCAGGTGGTGCCAACAACTCTGCTAAACGATAGCTCAATTCAGAGCACCGGGTCTTTGTAGGTACTATTCTAGATTCATTGAAATTTGAAAACATTGCAAACTATTCAACTCGTCTTAACGCAAAGCACGTATCTGCTTTAGTTCCACACCACTAAGCTCTAAGCATTTCCAATAATAAAAAACACTCCAAATATAATGTCTAAAGCTACAAGTAGCAAATCGTACTCATTAAATAATCTTCCAGCCCCAAACTAATAAAAGTTTACTCCACATCTTGACATGATATTATTAGACTATTAGAACTTTCTTAAGTGTAAAATTTAATTAGCAGACAACTTAAAAAGATGGAAAACACTCACTGCAGATGCCTTTTGTGGATCGATGAAGACCACTTGAAGGATGCGCTCAACAGTGACCAACTCCTTCTGATCCTCAAACTGCAACAGGGAACAGTACATCACCACTCAGTTGCAAGCCAAATAGAAACTCTAATGGCCAGCAGTCGTATTAATTCTTGGACCTGAAAAGCCTCTCACGGGATGAAAATCGAATCACGGGATGAAAATCGAATCCCAATGAACAGGGAGACCAGCACAGTAAAGTTGGGACCTAATCAGCATACTATGTGCAATACTGACCATTTTCAAAATAGCTACGTGATATTACGGGAGGTGTACCCCATGAAATTTATCGAATTTGAGGAGCTCGATGGAAGCCCTGGGGCAGTCTTAAGAAATTCACATTTCAGATTCTATGGTCCTCATTCAGTTTGGAGGCTGCAAAAAGAGCTGAACTCGCTAAAATTGATGATTTCAAGAAGTCCATTCTCACCAGTTCTGGAGTAAAGTCAACTCCTGGCTGCACTGACAAGCTGACTATTTTGAACTTATCTTTGGTCTTTTTCTCCTGAGGACGCTCACGCTCAGGTGGTTCCAAGAATTTCACAACTGCAGTACCAATTCAAACTTCGTTAGCAACACATTCCGCGTCCACCATAAATAATCACAAGCTACATATTCCCTGTTTCGATATATTACATCCTCTAAAAAATAGCCATAATGCAGGATAACCACAGTACCTGTGGCCATGATGGTCGCATTTGGTGCGAGTACACCACTAGGTGGACGCATGAAGCAGCTCTTTGGAGCTGTAGTTTGGAACTGCAATCCAGTAAATCAAACACACCCAAATTCTCCCCTTGGTCAGAATCGTAGTATTTCATTTAATTTGTAATCCTCCAGCTTTCAAGTTCAGTCTAAAGGCTACACACACTAGCAAAAGACAGTTGATTCAAGACAACTCATGATGTCTTTGATAAAAAAATCAACAACCTGCGTTATTACTTTAAGTACTTCTGATAATTTGAGTCTTCTGCACTAAAGAGTTATCGAACTTTCCAAATCGATATAGGACGTCAAATATTCACGGTGAATTCAGTCGTTGCAACTGAATCAGAGAACACAATGACCATAGAGTCCTTACATGTGAACTCTGGGCTGAGAATACAAATACAGCAGTACACGAAAAACAATACTTCTCCAATCCAACAAAGAAAGTGAGAATAACGAGTAAGAAAGTTTCTGCTCACCTTGAAAGCAACGTGCGAGCGACTGACATTCTTAATCTTGATTGCACTTGAGACTTGTTTACCTGGTTCATCTGTGGAGATTGTCAACAAATCAAAACAGCACATGTGCATATCAGTCTCTGGAACCAATTAATGATGTACTATTCAAAACTTGTGCAAGTGACTCAAAGCGAGTACTGTACTTAGAGAGCATCCCATCCATGCCCTTGATGGAACTCAACTACTGTAGCCAACAAAGAAGCACTTCAGATATTCTCAATTGAACCTGGAGCGCAGATTTCTCAAGCTGAATCACTACGAACTAAAATTTCCATACGAGTATTTAATTATTGAATTATAAATTTTTGACACTTTTAGTTTCCGCACCGTTTCCTTTGGACTGTCACACTAAACTCTGGCGGTAATCCGTCAAAAATGACCTCATAATAGAGGCATAGGATGTCCCGCTTGTGGAGCCAAAATGCTACGCCACTAACTGATCTCATGATGCTATGTTCTCCTTCACCACTTAATAAGAATTTGAAAGCCTCCTAACGGCAGAGAAATTGGACAGAGTGCCAAGGTCCTACTCTTAGTTCAAAATTACAGCACCTTCAACCAACTTACATAAGAAGTGTAATTTCTTATCAGGATCAAGCCGCAGGCGTCGCCGGCTGATCGTAAACACTCGCGCTATCGTAGATACCGAGGAAGTACTAGCTCTGGCCTTCTCCTGACTCTGAATGAAAGCACTCCTCTGTATCTCCGCCTGCTTCTGCTGCTCCCACGGCAACCTGAGCTTCCATGCTTGCGGCGACCTTTTCTTCTCCGCTACTTCCATATCCATATTCATCTCTAACCTACTCTTCCTCGTCAAAGCCGCTCTCACACTCGACCAAATCTCGTTCCATAAAACAACAACACGCACTCTATAACCTATTCTTAACACCACGGATGCATCTTACACGAACAGCACCGCAGTCTCAATCGCTTCCCGTCTAACCCTTTCCCTCGCCGCATACCGTACTAAACAACACAGCATAGCATAGCCTTTCCTTCCACTCATGGCCAAGCGCCAATCGCCAATTAGCACACAAGAAAAGACGTCACCGGCCGAGTTCCGCAAGGAACAAGAACGAGAACGCGAGCAGCGACTGCTTGCTGTGCGGTACAGATTGCCATCGCCTTCGCCGTCGTCCTCGCGGGAGCTATGAAGAGGAGCAAGCAGCAATGATGAAGGGCAAGGTAAGCACGACGATGATGATGATGATAATGATGATGATGCCTAAGCACTCAAACAGACGGGGCTCGCAAGTCACATGCGAAGCATGGAAAAGCCGACGATGAACGAGTAGGTGGACAACAGTTGAGCTAGCAGCAGCCTCCTCCCCGCCTGCCTCGTGAGGATATGCGCTGGCTATGGCGGGCCCTTGCTACGCCGAGGCTGCAAAAATCTCGCAGCAGTGCCTTAGGAAAACAAAAGGAACGCATAGCACGCCATGGCTGACTCCCAAGGGCAGGGCCCCTCTCGATCGGAGAAGACGACGGTGTAGTAGTGCCGCCTCCACCGGGGACGGCACATGGCCCGGTACAGGGGCTTTTGTTGCAGCCTCTCTGTCGCGTCAGCTGAGTGTACTTGGGGGAGTCTGGGTGTCAGCGTTCGAGTATGATGCTCAGAGCCAGGCCATTGGCTGGAAAAATTGACTATGGAAGAAAAGCCCATTGTTGCCCCTTTTGCGCAAAGTCAAGTTTAATGGAATCTTAACAATATAATACTCTAGCATGGAATACTGAAGAATTTTAAAAATAACTCAAAATTAATTAAAATAAGGGAAAATTTCATGATGTCCTTGAAGTTTGTAATGTTTACATAGACCATGCTTTTTGAGAAATTACACAAATGTTTTTGGACCAAAATTTTCAGGCATTTATTTTGTTGTGCAGAATACTCTAGAATGAAATACTAAAGATTTTTTTTTTAACTCAAAATTAATTAAAAGGAGGGGAAATTTCATGGATATGCCTTAAAGTTTGCAATATGGGGAAATTACAAATTGGGGTATGAAAACATGAAATATTACAAATAGGGGCACAGTTTCAAAATAATTACAAATAGGGGCACAACTCCTAGCACAATTTCATAAAAAACTATAAATTTTTGTAATTTTTTTGGTTTGAACATTGGTTGATCTAGACACATCACATTAAATGTTAGCTAATTTCTAAAAAACTTGAAGGTCTCTCCAAATCAAGCTTACATTAAGAAAATTTTGTAAAGGAATGGCAATTTTTTGAAACTTTTATGTTTTTTGGAAGTTACAGTAGCTAACATTTAATGTGATGTATCTAACTCAACTAATGTCCAAACCAAAAAAAAAATTACAAAAAAAATCATTTTTTTTTAAAATCGTGCCCCTATTTGTAATTGTTTTGAAATTGCACCCCTATTTGTAATATTTTATGTTCTTATGCCCCTATTTGTAATTTCCCCCTGTAATATTTACATAGATATCCATGCTTTTTCAGAAATTAAACAAATATTTTTGAACCAAATTTTTTAGATATTTGTTTTGTTGTGTATGACACTTCCCTTCTTCCTTTGTGCACAGATTGTTTCTTTTTGTTTCATTACATTCTCTTCTTCAACATTGGTTATGAAGGAAATTCAAGCACAACAAATAAATACCTATAAATTAAGATCCAAGAATATATTTGTAATTTCTGAAAAATCAGGAGTATCTATGTAAATATTACAAACTTCGGATATCCATGAACGTTTCCCTTAAAGATAAATACAAAGGTATGTTACAAGCAACATATAAATATGTAGCTTTATATTGTGAACAAATTGGGGGAACGAACTACTCCTGTCCTTTTTGAAGCCTAAACTTAAACGAAGTCCCATTAATACAATGGTTATTCAGAAGCATCATTCTGAAATGTGAGTGATGATTGGAAATTTTGGCCAATGATTGCTAACTAATCCTAAGCCATTACTTCCTCCTTCATTATGGACGCGTTCATTTTCTACGTGCGTATTTAATGGTTAGGAAAAATTTGCTAAGTTTGATATATTTGAACCAATGCAATGATGCCCCTCATTGTATTTTTTATAAATAAATTAAAACAATTCAGGGCTTATTATTCCTCAAATTTTTTTGCTCCCAACTTGCCCTTACATTGTGCGTAGTTGTATCACGTTAAGCTTCTAACAATATGTCGAAGGAATAAAGAAAATAGATTAAAAAATGTAAAAAATCCTACAATTGGAGAAGTAACAACAAATAATAACTAAATCTTATTTTGAGATCAAAGCAACATATTTGCATGGAACATTGGTTCTATTCTTCCATTGGCTGTTACCGTATACATAATTTTTATCAATGTTTAACCCCTAAAGGCTCAAGGTGTGTTTTCATCAGAAACTGCCAAAATTTGTATTTTTTCAATATGTTGATGTGAATTTAATTTGAAAAATATTTTTGAAACTTCAACCATACAACCATACAAAACTGTAGTAAAACATTTTAGTATTGAGTGCAAAAATTTTCAGCCCATTTGAGCACACGGATTGAAAAATTACAACATTCAAAAATTTGTAAATAAATAAAAAATTATCCTTGCCAAAATGGATCAGCAAATTTTGAGCCTCTTTGGAGTCAAATTTTTGATAGGCATGAAGTAAAGGTTTTTTTCTATTGATATCTAAATCTTGTTAGGTACACTCATGAAAAGTTTCAAGAGCAAATTAGAAATCTAGCTTACTCTAAATTGCCCTGCAATATAAGAAAGTTAAGTGAATTGGCAATACATTAGTCATTCTTTCATGATTTCTTGTGCACTGAGGACATATTTTATTTGAATTCCCAATGGTGAAAAGTTAGAGACAAACATTCAGAATGTTTGAAAAAAAATTCAAGAGCTTTGGATTTATAATTGAAAGATGATAAACCCTAAAGCTAAAGGAAAATATTTTTTCTTGAAATTGCCCAAGCATAGTTAACAAAGTTTGTCTCCCTTTAGAATGTGATGTGAGGCCTCAATTTATTTATTTTTTTGACAACTGTACACCATGTCTTTTTAGTTACATACTTGCCAAATTTTAAAGGTTGATGATAGTTTCAGCATAAGATTCTCCAAAGATGCCCAAACTACTTGAGCTGCCTAAATTCTTATGGGTAGCATAACTTTTGAATTGAGCATCCAATTAGGGAAAAATTTATATTTCCACTTGGGGGATACATATTTACACCTTGCATAACAAATTTGAGAAAATCCAATAAAAAATGACTCCATATGACCCTACCCAAGTTCTCAAGTAGCTATGGAGGGCCTTTAAGGGTTAAGTAGGGAATTGAGTAGACATAAAATACACAATAGTGTGTAAGAAGATACAATATTGGAATTTATGTTGATGGATAACCTAAATCTATCAACATTAGACATGATATTAGAATTATGCACCATACATCAACTTTTGTTTACAAACCTTAGTGTGTCATAAGAGATTATTTAATAAAACAAATTACATTAAAAAATTAATCAAAGAACTCTATGGATAAAATTTTGATGACCGAAAGAAAACACTACAAGAAACACTATATGCAAAGACACGTCATGATTGACTAAAACGTCCTAATTGACAAAAACTTGTCTGAATTAACAAAAAAAAGTATTCAAATCAGCATGACCTAATTGACAAAAAATGTCCAAATTGACAGTGCTCCCTCTTAATTAAACTTAGGGATCTAGCACTAATTTTTTGTACACTTTTTTTGAGAAAAACTAATTGACAAATGCAACAAAAAAAAACTCAAATGTGGAATAATATGTATTTTGCAAAATTAGATTAAAATATTTCAACAAGACTCAGATTGATTCCTTAGTGCGTAACCCAAAAAGTCATTAATTTTTTTCTTGGTACAACACTCAATCATAGAAACTACCGGTATCAATATGTATTTGTTGTTGTTAAAAAGTACAAGGTGCAATTTCTCTTGTCTATTGGTCAAATTTGTTATCTTCTTTGAAGCTTCCTAAACATGGGTCTCTCTTAACACATGAATGCCCAAGGCCTTTCTGAGCTTCTTGGAATTTCCATAAAACTGATCAATCAACCAACGTTTTCATAAATTTCATGATTCTTTTTTAATTGTAATCATAGAATTCTAAACTAAGCATGTAAGAGATTACATGGAAAAAGAACAAACAACAGTATTATTTCTACTCAGTAATTTGAAAGATTATAATGTTTGAATACAAGGGTGTTAAACTTGCAAAAGTGTCTTGAAGGTTTTCCAATCCCCATTTTACATGTCAAGTCTAAAAATTTGATTACCAAAAAAATACAAGGTTTACATGTGTATCTTTAATCCATTTACAAATTTCAAAATCTACTCTTTTAGATTTTTTAAATGAATTTCTAATGTGGATTTTTCTCCAAGCTCTAGTGTATTTGAAGCTCATTTTCAATATTTTCCAATAGTAGTGGACACCCTTGCACAAGAAAAATCATCAATATTCATTTTTAGAATTATATTTTATGCTAAAAATAGAATTCAAAACAAGCTTGTCTTGAAAAAAATACTAAAAGCAGTGATTGGATAAAGTTTTATTTGTCTTCAAGGTTTTGCAATGACCCAAATTGGGTGCCAAGGGCATTTAGGGGTTAATAAGATGGGAGCTTGCACCTTTTTGGCTATGGGCGCTTAACCCTTAAACGTCTAAGCATGCCGCTTCAACCAATACAATACGAGGTTTTTTTCTTGTATTTGGAACTATATCACACCTTTACTACATTTGAGATTAAGAAAGAAGTTGAAATATAGATCAATGCGGTTCTAGTGAGCTATTTGAGATCCCAAATTAAAACTTGGGGAAATTACAAATAGGGGCATGAAAATGTAAAATATTACAAATAGGGGCGCAGTTTCAAAATAATTACAAATATGGGCACAACTTCAAATTTTTTTTGTGATTTTCTGTAATTTTTTTTGGTTTGGACAATAGTTGATTTAGGCACATCACATGAAATGTTAGCTAATTTCTAAAAAACTTAAAGGTCTCTCCTAATCAAGCCTAAATAAAGAAATTTTAGTAAAGGGGATGCGGTTTTTGGAAACTTTTAATTTTTTTTGGAAGTTAACTAAAATTTAATGAGATGTATCTAAATCAACCAATGTCCAAACCAAAAAAATTTACAAGAAACCACAAGTTTTTTAAAAATCGTGCCGCTATTTGTAATCATTTTGAAACTGCGCCCCTATCTGTAATATTTTACGTTTTCATACCCCTATTTGTAATTTCCCCTTAAAACTTCTTGTTAGTGGCAAATGCCAATTATACAATTATACAAGTGTATATACTATGCCCTATGGTCTTTAAGGGTTAAGGGTGGAAGAGAGGTTTGGGTTTCAGTGCTAACCACCAAACGTTTGGTTTCCCAAGCAAATGCAAAGTTGGTTACTTTTTGGCGTTTGTATCTGTCCTGGGTACTGGTAAGAAATCGTACGTGGCGACAGAGGAACATATCTTACGAATGATGGGGCCAACCATGGGATCACTGGTGACTTGAGAGATGCGTGATGAGTAGAGGAGCAGGAAAATTTATCACACCAACCAAGCTGGCCCAAAAAGAGAAGCACGGCTCTCTCTCAATCACAGGCCCCCTCTGGCTGGGGTGTTGCGTAACTCGAGCGTCTCAAGTACAAACCCGAATTATCCAACTCGAGTGTGACTTACATCTGACAACAGAAACGTTTGGATGCTTTATGATTGAGCATGAGTCACACTTTTCATTGGAGTACCTCAGGGACACAGGCTCCGGTACCAAAGCACTTCCATCTTTGCCTTTTAGCCATTTCCCATGTTCACCAACAGCGTCGAGATTCATGGCACATTGACAAACAAACATGCCCCCAGGGAGGCACCAATATCAATGCGAGAGGAACAGCGCAAATCCAAGCTTTTCAAACCAGGCGAGATTGTCAGTAGACAGGATGGCTTGACCTGATACCAGTACCGTTAAAACAACACCACGGTCACCTTTATAAACAAACAGGGCAAATGATTGATGACCAAGGCCTAAGGTCCTGGCTGCCTGACCTCGGTCGGCAATGCCGGTAACCGGTCAAGGGTAGCATTCTAGAAAATGGCAAAAAAAAAAAGTGAGGATTCAGAAACAACTCCACATTGGACTTGGTATGACTACAAAAATAGGCACTAATTTTACAAAATTACTATGAGGGGGCTACTCTTGAATCCACGGTCCCACTCGTATTCCCTTCGCCGGATACCTGCTTTCCTCGATCCTGCAGTGGAAAGTCTCAATTTGTTAATCGATTGACCATTCGTATTTGCTATTTCAAGGGTGATAGGAAGAGAAGGAATTTAACGCACCTCCATGCCCCACTTGATGTAATCAGCGGATTCGCATGCTTTGTACTCGTCCACTAGATTCTGAACTATTTCTCTTGATTCATCGAACTCTGACAGGTCATTATCCTGCAGTGGAAAAGTCAGATGCTTAAGTGGAAAAGTCAGATGCTTAAGTGCAAACCCCAAAAACTTGTGATCTGTCACAAGTTACCTACTAACAGGCCTTTGAATGATTGATGATGACATCGATCAGAATTCGATGAGACGGAGCTATAGAATGTTTCGAAGCACCCAGATTCTCATGCAAGCTTGTGTAACCTGAATGTTAACGTAAGACTTACAGCAAACATAGGAAACTTGCGATAGTTATCCAAAAACGCCTGCTTCTTTCTCAGCTTCTCATATTGACTGATACATTTGCTGAAAAGATGACGAATACTGGTGTGGCTCGCCAACATAAGTCCACTAACCTGCGACCTCCACATGTATGCTCACAATTGAATTCACCAGAACATCAAGGGCGGACAGCATCCATGTCCTTTTGAGCATCAACAAATGAGCAAAAAGCATACTTCATGAAATCAACCCACAATGCTGGTGTAAGGAGGAAGATCCCACCCACCCTGTGTGCAGTTTGAACATACGGTGACTTCCGTGACAAAGCAACCTGCAGAAGATAACAACGAGCGCCAGATTCAGAGACATAGAGATGTTGACTTCATACTGAATTTATTGTCACATGCACGATATAAAGCACCGCCTCTAGACACAAAGAAGTAACCCTCTTACCCCAGTTCTTTAATACGTTGGCCGCATGGCTGATAAGGGTCTAGCATATGGAGGAAGTTGAAATTTGCATGAATGATACAAAATGAGCTGAACAAAAAAAAGGAAAAAGAAGAAAGGGATATAATTCTACACACCTGAATGCTTGCTGGACCCCACTCGATGAAGTTAGCTAGCTTTCTCTCTCGTATTCTTTGTAGGCTCTTATGTACCTACGCTCGACATTACAAAAAAGATTGAAGGTAAATTTATGTTTCTCAGGCTCTCTCGAAGAGGACAAAACTTTTCCAACCAAGGGACTTCACAATGGACGCTCAGAACAGGATATAGAAAAACCACATCGTCGCAAACAACCTGGCTCATGAACCCTCAATTTTTTCTTCCTGAAAAGCAAATGAAGATGTACATAAAAGAGCTCATTTTATAATAAGCCGCAGTACTAACCTGGGTTGGATCAACTTCGCCCTGAATAATGTTCAGTATGGAGATATACTTTGCCTGACTTGCCTCCTTTGTTCTTGCGTATGATGAAACCATAATATTTTTGGCCTGATGTAAACACTTCTAGTGAGAATTTTTCTAGCAAGACTTCAGAGCGGCACGATTGAAGAGCACATGCATGGTGGTATTTTCTAGGAGAGCAACCAGTAGCATGAAATCTTCGACGAGAACAGAATCTACCAAAAACGGCACGTTACCGAACCTAACCAAACAATAAAGATGTCCTGAGAGGTGCTGCTGTACATTATACATTAGTGTGCACAAGGATAACGTGAAGCACAAAAATACTGAATCTGACAAGATTGGTCGTTCGATGACGTAACCCACTTGCCTGCAGGAGCCGTCGCATAACATCCAGAACAGTTGTTTTACGAATAGCATTAGCCTGCATGTGCCACCACCCAAATCCTTACTGCAAAGCGTAGAAAAATACTAATATTGTACCGTTACAGTGTAGTGAAAAAAACTGCATCAACTCAACAAGAACTGGATAAATAGATTAGAACAACCATAGAAGTTGAAATTTCACCTGTCGCTCTACAGTCAGTGGAGTGTACCCTGTCATCAAGAAATGACAGCGTGGTGTAGGTATCAAGGAAGCCACCAATCCAACCAAGTCATTGTTCATGTATCCAGGGTAACGAAGAGTGGTGGTACTTGCTGACATGACGGTGGACACCAGGGAATTGGTCTGAGCAAATGTCGGATTTGGGATGTGAAGCCTGTCCACGGCAATTCGATTCAAGGCCGTGTTGTCTAAAACCACGACACAATCCGCATTCAACGTCAAGCGCTTCAGCGTAAGCAACGAATTATAAGGTTGGACAACCACATCACTAGTCTCCATCTGGTTCGGAAAGACACTGTAAGTTTGCACCAGCTTCTTGCTGTATCGGTCATTGAGCGCTTCCAGAAGGTACGAACCCATTCCTGCAAGTAAAATTCCAGAGCACTCTAATCAGTGCATGTTCAAATGCTGCGCACTTGTTGCAAGCATCTGCTTTGCTACACAATGAGGAAAAAAAAAAACCTGAGCCCGTTCCTCCCGCGATAGAATGGCAAAGAACAAAGCCCTCGAGGCTGTCACTTCCATCAGCCTCCCTGTCTATCATATCCATGATATCTTCCTCCACTTGTTCTCCCTGTAATCACAAAAATTAAATGCTCAGCATACTCAAATGAGTTCCTATGAGAAATTTCTTACAATAACAGTCCAGTACTTTTTCATCTAAAAGACTGCTCTACATTTGAAGTACTGTATTTTTTTCCAACGTACTTGAGTAACATGATGAACACTAACACAGTGCATAGTTGTACAATTAGGAATCTTCTTTCATTCTACATTTTGTTACTCGTTCTTCCAATGAATCTCTTACAGGTCTAGTAGACACAAAGGAAAACTAGAATAAGTACATAACTTATTCCCAGAAAGGAATCCTTAGTCCTTTAGGGCTAACGAAATGATGGTACAATGTACAGGCGTGTGTGTAACGTGATCAGCTCAAACACAATTACACTGTCTCCTAATAATACTTCTCAAAGAGTGCAGAAGTTCACGAGTATTCTCGAGAAGATAGAGTTGCCGCTTGCAAACAAGCCGGACGTTCCTGTCTCAATCGAATTTCAGGTCAATCATGTTACAAGCATTCAGTGTGCGCTTCAAGCTACAAAAGTCGATCACATCAGAGTCTTTCAACGGTGCAAGACACCATAAACCATCAAGCATTTGGCCACAAAATGTCAAATAGTGGTCAACTTTGGGTGCTATCAACGTATTTTTGGCAATTGATAATTCAAATCCATTTTTGTAGCTTTTTTCCTAAGATCTCCATGCTAATAGTTACAAAGAGTTTCAACTTATTGAGGGATTTACAATTACAATGAGTTTGACCTCATTAAAGGATATTACAGCATAAAACAACAAAGACCTAACAACCATATGAGCTATTCATAACACCCGTCAATTAGTTGAAACTCTTTGTAACTACAAGCATGGAAATCTTAGGGAAAAAGCTACAAAAACGGATTTGAATTATCATTTGCCAAAAATACGTTGATAGCACCCAAAGTTGACCACTATTTGACATTTTGTGGCCAAATACTTGATGGTTTATGGTGTCTTGCACCGTTGAAAGACTCTGATGTGATCGACTTTTGTAGCTCGAAGTGCATACTGAATGCTTGTAACATGATTGACCTGAAATTCGATTGAGACAGGAACGTCCGGCTTGCTCACGAGTGGTAACTCTATCTTCTCGAGAATACTCGTGAACTTCTGCACTGTTTGAAAAGTATTATTTAGGAGACAGTGTAATTGTGTTTGGGCTGAGCTGACCACGTTATTTGCACACACGCCTGTACAATGTACCATCATTTATGGTGTCTTGCACTATATGTACAAAGGAAGGTTAGTTAGACAGACGTAGGATTTAGGGTTTGACAATAACCTGATGATACCCGCTCGCCCAGTTGTTTCCAGCTCCGCCTCCATGATCCGCGACAAACACGTTCTCGTGATTGTACAGGTTCCGGTACTCGCTATTCTGAATGCTGTTGATCACACGAGGCTCCAAATCAATAAGCAGAGCCCTCGGAATGTAGTGCTCATCGTCCGCCTGGTAGAAGAACACATCCTTGCGATCGCCTCCCTGCAGTATACACAACAACCTTTCACTAACCCTAATCCAATCCGAAACGCAACCAAAATCGAAGAAAGCAACAAAAAGAAGAGAGAGACACTACTACTCCACACACCTGAGTGGCGAAATCCTCCAGAATGCCGTCCTTGCTGATGCCGTGCTCCAAGCACAGCTGCTTCCAAAACTCCATGCCTATCTGGTTCCCGCATTGTCCCACCTGTAGGGTTATAATCTCGCGAGGCATCTTTGCTCTCTCTTCAAGGAGCCCCCTTGTCTACAACGATTGCGTTTCTCTCAAAACAAAGTGAACTAAGTTGTTGTGCTCTGTAAGAAGCTCTGAAGAAAAAGTTGCTGTAGCGGAAATCGCTCCCTTGGAGAGCATGGAATGCATTCAAAAAAGCAATGGAAATAGCCTGAACGCAAACAGGGGCGGGACTGGCCAGAGAGGAGGAGGGTGACCAGCAGCGATTGAAATGTTTCAGTATCCTACAGGTTGGGTCTGTCGAGCTGATGGTATGTTCATGAGGAGTACATGTTTGTTTCTACGAGCAGCACTTGTTGTGCTGTGAGCATTTGGGCGGGACCAGCAGGTGGAGCGATTTTTCGATTGCCTGCCAACAGATCTCCGCTCAGAATTGTTTTGTTCGGTCTTTTTTGGGTCTTTTTTGGGTATTTATGGGTATTTATGGGATACTTTTGTGTAGATTTTTGTGCATATACATCGTATAACCGTCCCCATACCTGAGCGTTTAACCCCTGAGCGCCCAAGCCATTTTCACCAAATTGCGGTTTTTGGAAACCAATAACTTTGATGCATTGTATCTCAATCAATTGGATGATTCACAAAAAGTGATCATTGAAAATAGTGAAACACCTACTTAGAAAACGGCTTGCAAATTTTGGGAACAAGTGACCGTGGGAGATGGGAGATTATAACATTTGATCAAACAACATGTGATGACAAAATCTCTTTTTTTGGTAGGTAGTTGTTACTTGATTTTTACAAAATTCTATAAGCTTTTGATTCATCTTAAATTTTGTGAACATCAAGATTAGATGTGAACACACACATTTGTAAATTATTGAAGATTGCACTTTTTTATATGTCAAGTTTTAGGGTTTCAAACAGCTATTGCACTAAAAACAATGATTGGCACATTTGGTGACGGTTGTCATAATAAGGGTCTAGAAAATGCTTGAACCCCTTGTCAACAACTTTCTTGCTACCACAAAGCACATAGAAGGAGGCTTGCAAGGGATACTGACCAATTGCAACCTGTAAAACACTGCTTGCCATCACGCTCACTATGGTATTTCACCCAATCAAATCTCTTGCAGCACTTGTACAACATTTGGCTTTCCTTGCCATTACTCCAATAGCATGGACAATTTGAATACCTTCATGATTGTAGTTTATAGCAAGATCAAAAAAGTAAATCCAATTCCTCAAATAAGCATTTCTAATTTCTAATCCCCAGAGACAGTATACTGTCTCTAGGGCACTCAGGGGTTAACCCTTAAAGGACAATAGGGCATAATATATATGTTGTCGTATAAATGACATTTGCTACCAATAAGAAATTTTTATTTGGAATCTCATGTAGTCTACTACAACTGTTTTGATCTATTCTCCAATTTCTTTGTTGATCTCAAATGCAATAAAGGTACAAATCTATTCCAAATACAAGAAAAACACTTTGTATTCTACTAGTTGCAACAACACGCTCAGTCCTTTAGGGGTTAAGGATTTAGGGTACTTCAAGGTCTCAAAAAATTCAAGAAAAAAATCAATAGGATTAGCCTTTCAACAAGCTATCATTGAATGTAATTTTTGTGGAAAATTGTATTTTAAATTATTTTATATTAAAGGGCAAAGTTGCATCTCGTAGGGTCCCTATTAGCAACTCCAAACTGCCCTTGAAACTATTTGGATGTGTTAGTATACATGTACTTGACGGTCCCAATCCCAACCCTTCCCAAACTTGCTCTTAAGTTAACGTGTGACAAGATTTGCTTGTGCAAGTGCCATTCACTGCTCCACTTTGGGTTCCCAATGAGTTGTGAACACCTCAAAAGTAGGGTTTGGTTTTGGGGACCGCTCAAGTATGGGGATGATTACCTTACCACTTTGGGCTGTCAAAATGTGAGGCTTGTATATTGCAGGTGACTTTAAATTGGATTTTCAAAAATATCTAATTGAGGGGTAGTATTAGTATTTCTTACAAGAATCTTGAGAGTTCTAAATTGCACTGATCATTAAAAGAGGAAGGAAGAATATCTCGTAGCACTTTGAAAACCTTAAATTATTCATTTTCCTACATCACCTTGAACTTGCCAAGAAAGTGAATCCTCGACTCCATTGCACCAAAGATCCTTGCATGGTTAGGAATTTTATTTTTGGATCTTCCTTGCTTGACAATATGTCTTAGGAACTATTGGGCTAAATGTGACACTTTTGAGAATTATAAATTACCCCCAAATTTTCGGAGATTAAAATAAATTTGGAGAAGCTATTTCAAATCTCAATTTTCTTGAAATCTAAAACATCATTCAAAAAGGCATCAAAATTATTCATGATTTTTTAAGAAGGAAACTCAATAATCTTCAAAAAAATGAATTGACACATTTTCAACCTAATGTCACCACTAATCATCAATTGATATTATAACTATCCCTTGAAAAAGGGGAACCACCTGACTCAATTAACATTCATGGAAGAGAAAAAATCAGCCAAAGCCAACCATCCCGGGTAAGAATATAAAAAAAAAACATTGAAACTGGCCACCACCAATTCAGAAGAATTCAATTGACTGCAAAGAATTAAGCCAACCAAGGGCCAACTCCCAATTTTTGTAAGCTGTTGGATGAGCCAGCATTGAACCGTCTAAATGCATATTGAATTGATCATGATCTGTTCATTATGCCGCCCAAGAGTTAGGGTTCATGAGTGAGCCGTCACCTAGGTCATTTTTTTGATGTGAGCCGTCTATCTCTCTCCCCATGCCACTCTTCCTCCCCAGCGCCACTCTTCACTCTTCTTCCGTGCGCTCTTCCTCTCTATGAGCTCTTTGTCCATGTTCCTTTGTGTTCCTTTATGTTCCTCCGTGTGCATTGCTTGCTTTTCTTCACAACTCCTCTTCCCTCTTCTTTCATAGTTTCGATTTTCCCATGTTGCTATTTTTCCTTCTTGAAATAGCTCTTCTTTCTTCTCAGTTACAGGAGTCTTAGGAGCAACGTGAAGAAATTTTGGGGAGTTCAAGGACTAGTTGGAGGTTGCAACAAGAACAAAAGGTATTCCAGTGTTTTGATTTTTTGTTTCATGCTGTGAGAATCATCCATGTTGAAAGGCAAAATTGACCATATTGTTTGTGGTTGGAAGGGTTCGAGTCCCTTAGGATGAAAGTTTAATAAGCATAAACTAAAAAAAATTATGTATTGATGGTAAGTTCTTATTATGTCTTTATCAGGGGTAGTGGTTCATTAGAGTTTGAGGAATGGCACCAAGTGTGTCTCAAAACTTAAAGGCTGCAGCTCGCAAAGGGAAAAGAATGGAAGTGGAACCTCTTATATCCACGTGCTTATATCATTGAAAGAGGTTGTAGGAGGGGAAAACCTTGTTGTAGAAATGACACCTACAATAAAAAAGGTGTTAGAAAAAAAATCCTGCTATAAAAAATTTGGGTGCTCCAAGGAAAAAAGCTATAGCTAAACGCAAAGAGATGGATGTTAGTGTGACTATCCCCTAAAAAAGGGCAACCACCCAAATGGGAGCATTAAAATAAATCCAACCACCTCTCTTAAAAATTAAAAAATCATCCTGCCAATTCATCGACCCCCCCTCAAAAAACCACAGCTGTGGAAAAAGGGCAACCACCCAATTGGGAGCATTATAAAAAAAATCCAACCACCCCTCTTAAAAATAAAAAAAACCACCCTACCAATTCCTCAATCCCCCCTCAAAAAACCACAGCCGCGGAAAAAGGGCAACCACCCAATTGGGAGCATTAAAAAAAATCCAACCACCCCTCTTAAAAATAAAAAACCATCCTACCAATTCCTCACCCCCCCTCCCTCAAAAAACCACAGCTATGGACAAAAATTAAATGAAGAAGAACCCCTGCCTTTGCCATTGATGTGGCCTTTGGAAGTTTAAGCATCAGTTGTTGATCTTGGTGTTGTCCAACCGTTGATGCTAGGGTTGAAAAAAAGTTCCCATGTCATTGATCCCCAAATAGATTTCAAATATCCCAAATCGTTTGTAAGACAAACTGATGTCACACAAATACAAGTATGGAGAAGGTGGGCTTCACTCACTAACAACAGTCTCAATTTTTGAACCAATGGATAGCGACACGTGTACCCCTCGTAGGTTTATTGGAAACCTCTAACCACTAGTGGCTAAATGACATGTGTACCCACATCAATTTTTCATATATGGTTTTAAAAAGAGGCAGTGACTACTATTGTTGTAGGCAGTTCTAAAATTGCAACTGAGCTCCTTCAGAAAATGGAAGCATTCATTGAAAAAGAATGCATTTCTAGCCTTTGTTCTACTAAAAGAGGTGGAGCTCTTTCAAGGTTGCATATGCAAATGGTGTGCCGCATTTTGATATCAACTGGGATGGTGAGTAAACTCATTCCAACTTCTCTTGGATGGGACAAAGGTCAAAATGCTCCACTTGGACACAATATTTTGACAAAAGCCCTTTGTAATACTGGTTTGCACACATATGTTGGTACTAATATACATGTACACGCTTTGCATGAGTTGGGCATGTATGGGTAATGCAACATTCAACTTTACAAAAAATTGATGTCTCAATTCAATTGGTTCAGAATTCAATCTAGATGTATTGTACAAAAATCAATCTCACCATTGGTCTAGAATCTAACCCTCATACACCATCATTTGGTGAGACCAAAAATACCAATGGCATGGCTTAATCACAATGCTTCTCTTTAATACTATGCTAGGAGGCATTTGGCATTTTATTAAATTTCTAGCGCATGGTTGGAAGGCGTTTGATGTTTTATATTTGGAGCATGACTTATTATTTCAACTTCCACCAAAAAGTTCTAGAACATTTTGGAAAATGATATGATTGGAGGACACTTGGTGTTCTACATCTTGAACGTCCTTTCACTAGTAAAAAACTCTGTCCAAAACAATAGAAAATCAACAGTTTCTTGTTGTTTTGGGCACTTGCCCACGCTAATTGACTAATTTAATAAAATTCTGTAAAAATTTAAATACATTTTATTGATTTGGACACCATTATCTAAATCAACAAAAATTTTGGAATCTTTGAAAAACCTTTTGGGAATGTATAAGAATCTTTTGGGAATCTTTAAGCTTTTTTGGAATCTTTAAGAATTTTTAAAAATATTTGAGAATCTTTTAAGAATTTTTGAGAATTTTTGAGAATCTTTGAGAATCTTTGAGAATCTTTGAGAATCTTTTTGAAATCCCTAAGAATCTTCTTTGGAATCTTTGAGAATATTTTTGGTATCTTTTAGAATCATTTGGAATCTTTCATAATCTTTTTTGGAATCCTTGATAATCTTTTTGAAATCTTTAATTATGAAATATTTTAAAGGACTTCAAAATCTTTATAAACATAGAATCCCGTAGACTCAATTAGAGTTGTTTCATAATCTTTTTGTAATTCATTAAAATACTTTAAAACATTTTTTTGTAAAGAACTATTAGAATAGCTTGGGTTGTTTTTGAAATTTTTCTAGAATCTCTTTGGACTACATGAAAATGTTTTGAAGTTTTCAAAAGTAAAAGAAGTTTTGAAGAAAATTAGAATCTTTTAGAATTTTAGTGTGGTTTTTTCTTCATTTTTCACAATTTGGTATGGTTTAACATTAGTAGCCTTTAAAGTTTACTAAAAACATGACCAAAACAACAAAAAATCAACAGTTTTTTGTTAATCTGGATAGTTTTGGACAAAACAAAACAACAAAAAATCAACAAAAAATCAACAATTTTCTATTGATCTAGACACTTTTGGACAAAACTTCATTAATCCCTAAAGGACATAGCGTGCCGCTGCAACCAGTAGAATACAAGGTGTTTTTCTTGTATTTAGACTAAATTCACACCTTTACTACATTTGAGATCAACAAAGAAGTTGGAGAATAGATCAAAGCCGTTCTAGTGAGCTATTGGAGATCCCAAACTAAAACTCCTTTTTGGAAGCAAATAATAGTTATACGGCAGCGTATATACAATGCCCTATAGTCCTTTAAGGGTTAACTCAACAAACATTTATATAAAAAGTACAACATTTGTTGTATTAAATACCAAAATTTCTTTATGAAAAAATATAAAAAATGCCCCTCAATTCTTACAAAAAATCATATATGTCCCTCAAAAATTAAAAGTATCAAAAATACCCTTGGCTTTTTGCAAAAATATCAACAATGCCTCTAATACACTAGTAAAATGTTAAAAATGCTCCTCAACTATTTTAAATTATCAAATAAATCCTAGTGTAGTTTGAAAAAAAAATCTACCTTTGGCTTTGTGTAAAAATGCCAATTAACATTTATTCTTAAATTTTGAAAATACCACAAATACCTGTAGTGTTTTTTTGCCTTTTTATAAAATTGCATTCTCGATTGTATTTTAAATATTATATTAAAAATAAAAACCACTATGCAATTGATGCAATAGTATTTGCAATGATAAATCTATATGCAGAAATCCTATAAAGAGTTTGAACAACTTCACTATAAGATTAAGTTTGTATTTCACTTGCCTCTATATTTAGTAATTTTCATTGTCATTCTAGTAGTTACAAAAAATTGTAATAAAAAAAGTGAACTATGGAAACTTCTAGTATCCTCAAAAATAACTAAGGGTATAGTTCAATTAATATTCTTACAAAAAACCAAAGGTAATTTTTTTATTTCAAATAACACAAGAGAATATTTGCTATTTCAAAATGAAAGAACACTTTTAATATTATCTCAAAACACTAGGGGTAGAGTTGATACTCTAACAAAAAATAGGACTATTTTTTATGTTTTAATTTAATATTTTGAAACAACTGAAGAGCAATTTTAATATTTCCTCTTCTTTTATGAATCAAATCAACAAAAAAATTAAAATTGTATGGAATATTTTTTGAATTTTTAAAAAAGATTAAAAAAATTTCAAAATATTATAGAATCTATTTTAATCTTTTGGATACTTAGAAATTTGATTTTATGATTACAACTTTTCAATTCCATAACTATTCAAAATTTGATGATTTTTGAAGCTAGCAAACTATGGAGGCTACGATAACCTAATAAGAGTTTTGTTTTCAAAAAAATATATATATTTAGGAATGAAGCCAATCCTCACTTGCAACAATTATTTTGGGATTTATGGGTTTCAATCAAAAGTTATGAACTAAAATCAAAAGCAAGGAAATAAATAATTTTTTAAAAATTTCTGAATACCTTCTTAGCTTTGTGCTCATAACCTTTGATTAAAGATCTGAAATCCAAAAAAAAATTGTTGGAGGTGAAAGTAGACTACATCAACCAACTTTTTGTGGTTTTGAGTTTTTTGAAAAAAAGCCCTCTACAAGGCCGAAATAGCCAAGTAGTGAAAAGTATTCACTAATTAGACTGTAAAAATATAATTTTTATTCTCATGTGCGCACATGCAAATTTGGGTGGTTTAATGGCCATGGGAGTATGGTAAGGGGTCTTAAGTGGGGAGCCCAAGGTTTGGGGTTTGATCCCTAGCCCCGATGCCTTTGGCCAGCGAGCCTGGCCGTTGGGTGTGCTTGGCTGCTTGGCAGCTGTGCCTGCTTGGCCAACCTTTGGGTTGAGTTTTTAAATTTTCCGCAAGGTTTAAAAAAAATTCTTCTGAAAAAAATGATTAAAAAATGATTAAAAACACAAATGACCAACTAAAATCAACAAAAAAATAACAAAAAATAAATAGAAAAACAACAAAAATTAACAGAAAAACAACAAAAGTTAATAGAAAAACAACAGATTCTTGTCAAAAAGTACTCAAATCAACTTGACCAAATCAACAGATGAAATCAACAGTTTTGAGTTGAAATTTTGTTGATTTTCTATTGAATTTTCTAGTAGTGTTTGTTGCTTCAACTTACAAAAAAAAGTTCTAGAAGGTTTTAGAAAAAGATGCACTCAAGGAAATCCTCTCACTTAGTGGTATAGATAGATAGATAGTTTTTGGTGTTTCTTCTCCTCTTGAGAAAAAGATCAATCAATTTTTAAGAAAGAAGCTCAAGGGTTTGTATGAAGGAAGCTCAACAACCTTGATGTGAGGTTTCCCAAGGATTGTTGACCTTCTGTAGTTTAAAAGTTCTAGAAGGTTCTAGAAAAAGGCGTGGAGTGAGTGCCTCCCACTTAGTAGTATAGATATTAGGGTACTGTTTGAAAGACAGAGGCAAAGATCATTTCCAATGTGTACACATGCATGTAACTACAGAGCAAATTGCAGAGGGATTTGAAGAGTATGTGAAACATGGTACTCCATTTGCAAAAAATAGAATTATTTTGACTCATAAAAACTTAATTGAAAGGGCTGCAACGTTTTGCAAATACAAAATGAAAAAATAGCTTGGAAGTACTCTTCCTGGAGCTCTTTTACCTATGCTAAGGTCTGGTCAATACCTCCCTTCTGCTTTTTGCAGTTTGCCAAGAAAGAGCAGCAGCACTTTGGAAATGTATGATGAATCTAGATGTTGTTCACATGGACAATGTGATTCAAATTTTTTTTGAGCATACAAATCCAAGTTCTTGCCTTGCAGATTTAGGTCGGCAACGCCTTGCCTCTACTTTAAATGTAGCACAAGAAGGTGTAGAATGTGAGTATGTTCTTGGAGGGAATGTGTTGGGAGGTCACAAACCAAATCAAAATGATGTCATTGATGGGACTCAGAATACAAAAGGGCATGTTTTAGAGGTAGCAAATATTAGCACAAAAGGTACATCTATACCAATGTATATTCCTATTATTTATGGTGATCATGACTTGGCAAATGATTTTTTGGTTTGATTTAGAGCCTTCAAACAATCTCATAACAATTGAGGCATATTTTGAAACATTTATGACAAATTTTGTGTAAGTAAAGTTTCTGAACACTTCATACACATGTACCTTGTTTTGTATCGATTTTCATTGAATTTTTCTTTTATATTGGTTCTGATTGAATTTTTCATGTGTATCAATTTTGATTGGGTTTTTCATGTGTATTGGTTTTCATTGGATTTAATTGGATTTTTCTCATGTACGTGATTTTAATTGGATTTTTCATGTGTATGTGATTTTAATTGGATTTTTCATGTGTACCTAATTCTAATTGATTTTCCTTTTGTGATATCTCAATTGCTTTTTTTTAATGTACATGATTCTAATCACTTTCTCCCATGCCCTCACTATCCACTCAAAAGACAGGCATTCTCCTTAGATGAAGACTGTATTTATAAGATGTTAGACATGCTGTGAACAAACATTAGGATGTGGTGCCAATAAATTTTAGTGCATTTATTTACTTATTTAGTAAGTATTATAATGATTGAAAATTACATACGACGTATTTGATTTAAATTAAAATTTTCTTAAATGCTTGTACAAGACATTTCCATGAGGATGGGTTTGGTATCAAAATTTGAAGACATGGAAACGTATTAGAAATACATCCACCAATTCTAAAAAAAGTTTGGGATGAGGGCAAGTTGACAAAGTTGAATAGGGTCAAACATAAAATTTGGCCTACGAGTTTCTCAACTCACAGGATCCTCGCGCACTAGTGAATTATTTTTGTTATTCGCACCTTCAAATTTTGACACACTTATGAATTTGTGATTAGGATTTTGTGCAGAACTTGGGGGTGTGAGCGTTTGAGACACCCAGGAGGATGAGTCGTGCAAAAGTGAGTTTTTGAAGTTCACTCCTAATGTGAATCACCTTAGGAGTGAACTTCAAAAGTGACTCTCCTTGTTGTGCACTAATAGGGGGGTTTCAATTATGGCATTTTGCACCAAAATTGTTCAAATGAAGGAGATTCGTGAAAAATGTGGGGTGTTCATGGAGTGAATGAGCCATGATGACCTCTCGGAGGTTGTCACAACGTATTCACCAGTGAACGAGTTCACGACCATTCCATAACATTGTTCACCCGAGTTTATTCCTCCCCTAAGATATTCCTCCCGATATACCTGCGAGAGACTTTAGTTGTAAATCTTGAAAGTCAATTGGTCCTTGGCCAGAGCTAGCCAATGGCATTCGTTGGGGGATCCTCATATTTGGGGAGCAAAAGGGAACCCCCTAGTGAAGGTTAACCCTTTAAGGACCACGCGACCATATTTTGGTCGTTGGGTGTGGTTTTTGGCCTGTAGGTTGAAATCTCTTAGTAATTTGGAATTTGGTCTTGAAGTATGCATGTGATCACAAGAATTTTGCATCCATCTAAAAAAATAACAATGCGATCGGGTATGTGAGTTGACAAATAATGGTGTTTATATGACATGGCTTCAAAATACGTATCCAATTTTTGTCAAAGATGGATCAAAGCAACAACACAATACATCAAGTATGCAAGAAGAATGTCAAATTTCAATTGCACAATTCTAAAAATTTCAAATTGCTTAAGAAATATGCTTGTATTGTTTTCATATACGGTAGTAGTATAATTGTAGTATTTTAAGATCTACTAAATGTTGTTGTCATTCTGGCTTTAAAATTTGTCATCCTACATTTAAGGCCAATTCTTGATTGTTTTCACCAATTGGATTTTCCAAAATAATTATCAAATTTCTTGTAAAACCGTTTTAGGGTAGCAAAGAAAGTGGGTTTTTTGAGCCTTTTTGTCCACTTAGCTACACTGATTGCTATTTTTGTCTATTTTGTGTGAAACTAGTCTTATTGTAAAGGTGAAAAACCTTGCTTTTTAGAAATGTAAGGCTCTTTTCAATCAAAGCCTACATGAAGCGTTAACATTCAAAACCACACAAGCATGAAACACTAAAGATTTCCTGCATACGGCTCACTCAATCATTATAATGTTTCACCTGCAATGGTAAATCTAGCTGAAATTTTAATGCTTTACAATAAACAAGGTGTACTTCCCATTCATATAGTTGGATTATTGAAAATAGTTTCATATTTGAGTCAATTCCAAATCTAAGCTTCTAGCCCCTATTTTCAGTGAATTTTGTAAAAATGGGTGTGGTCGTTAAATAGTTAACAATGTTATGTTCGTTCATCGTTTTTTTAAGATATGTGAAACCCCCTAATGAATTCTCCGAGGTGAAAAATTTAATGTTTGAAGCCCCTAATGTAAGAAAAAGTAAATTCTGGGAAAAGAGCCGCCAAATACAAAGGGCTACGAGCCCTACAAAGACGAATCAAAGCGACGAAGGGTCACAACGAAAACGAACGACGAAGAAGAGTGACGAAGTGGAACGACGAAAAAAAAAGACGAAGAGGAACGACGACAAAGAGAGAAGAGAGAAGACAACAGCCCAAGCCTTCCTCATTTTGGCAGGTTTTAGGGTTTAGATTTGAAGCAGGTTACTGAGAGCAGGAACAGCGAATCGGTCGAACCACAGAAATGCACACCAGATGCGATGCACAGGACTCTTCCCGAAAAGAAATCGCACATCACGTAGAGTAGCATAATGTTTTAGCAACGCAAACGCAACTCCCGCATAATCTGTAAACATATTAGGGCTTTGCTTTGCCAAAAACAAGCAATGGCGGCATCAATTGCACGATTGCGAGGCGCTTCTCGCTTGTTGAAGAATGCCAAATGTTCATCTGCAGCATTTTCAGGGCCAGGTTTGCCTGGATCGGAGGATGTTGTCGGAATTCCGACTCCCTCGGGTGCTAAGCATGTCGCTTCGAGTGGATGTTTGAGAGCGTTCGTAGAGCTTGATGGAGGAGCGATCAATCGCAATGCTGCTGCTGGATTTGCGGTTCGTTATAATGGATTCTCTTCTTCTTCGGTGAGGAGATTTGCAGCTGTGGCATCCGTTGGTGATGGCGAAGAGGATGTTGTAGAGGAACGTGCAAGTGGCGAAGGTGAGGAGAAGCAGGTGGACGATGCCTTGGCGATGTTTGCTTCGGTTGACAGTCTCGTGAATGTCACCGGGGACGACGTATTGAAGTATATCACCTTCAGGTAACATATGCTTGTGCGATGCTCTCTGTTCTCAAACCCTAAGACATTACATGTAAAGGTCAACATTCTAGTACTCCCTCCGTCCCAAAATAATCTTCTTGTCACACAAAATGTTATAGATTAAGCTCAAAAAGAACCATTTTTCAGATTTTTTTTTGATCTATGAAAAGAGTTTTATATCCTCGTATTGTTCTGAAATTTTGAGTTTCAAAGTGCTCGAAACATGAATTTTTGAGGCATTTTTGAAGAGCACCGGTGGCCACTCACTTGATGGCATAGGATTGGTTAGCATGCCCATGCTTTTGGATTATGTGCAAGTGTCGCTAGCTCCCTTCCTCCTCCAACCAGAAGATCATTTTGGGACACTAAATAAAGGTCAACGGGAAGATCATTTTGGGACAGAGGGAGTAATTCACAGTGTGTTGTAAGGATAAAATATAGAGGTTATTATAGTTTGAGCATTTTAGCCAGTATTCAGGAGTGTGCTTTCATTTGGAGACCGGTGTGGAACTCACTGGAGAGATCACTTTGTGTACAAGAGCCGTTTTTTCTCACTCAATGTATGAAATATGACAATGCGGTGTAAGGATCCTCTACGTTTACAAATGCAATCATTATTTAATCTGGTTGTTTTGTTTGTAGTGAAGAGAACGTATTGAAGTTTTTCGGAGAGGGTTTACCTGGAGGTGTAGTTAAGGAATTCGAAGTCACAAAATCAAATTCTTTGATGATACGATCAAGAGTGTTACAAATATGCAACCTTTTGGAGAGGCACGTCACAGGGAAGGACGCTTTCAAGCTGACTGCTGAGGATGTGAACTGTGAGTGATCAAAGTCTCTGTGAGTTGGAGTTTACTTTTGCTTTATATTTTTTTGTTTGTTCTTTTGTTTCAGATTGCGGACAATTCTGGCTGCGTGTTTGTTTCTTTAGTCTTTACTGGCGTAGAGTTAGACCAGAGCAGGGCAGAGAGGTTTTTTTTTCTTATGATTGATTTGGGAACATGATTGTGCAGCTACAAAACCGAAGAAGCACATCATGTTAGATGGACCAGTAGGTAGCGGAAAGAGTGTTGCGTTGGCTATGCTTGTGCAATGGGCACGGGCCCGAGGATGGCTTGTATTTTATATCCCGAGTGGGAAGGGTTGGACCCACGGAAGTTTGTACTACAGGAATGAAGCAACAGACCTTGTCGAGACTCCCGTGACTGCTCAGATGGCTTTGGAGGTATGTTATAGGATTCTTGTCTTTGAAAATCTACCCTATGTGTTCCAGTACCATGAACTCATGGTTTGAAAATGTCCAATTTGATGATCATATTTTGAATAGATTAATTCAGATAAGGCTCTCTTTTGCATCAACAGAATCAGTGATGACCTATGCCTGTGTTGATCATAATATGAATAAAATTGAACAAAAGAAGGCCCTATATGAGCTACCCAAAGCTGCTGGAAAAAAGAGAGACTAAATTTGAGCTTCTTAATTCTTTATGGTTGAGCTTTGTTTCTGTTATTTGCTGTTTCGAGATACAGTTTTTTAACGAAGTCATCTGATGTTCGTTCGGTTATGTGTTTGTGAGATTGTTCTTTTTCTTTTCTGTTGCTCGTTTTTCCTTGTTCTCACCAAGTGGGGGCACTAAAGGATTTTGATGTTATGAATTTCGCTTAATACAGGGATTTCTGAAGAGCCATTCAGAGCTTCTGGACACTCTGCCATGCAACATTCCTGATCCTATACCGCTTGGCGAAGGAGCAGGTGTGCCTCGCGTCCGTGGTCCGCAGGAATTTACTTTACCGGAGGGGTCTACATTGAAGCAACTGGTGGAGAAAGGACTATCAATGTCTCATGCAGGAGTCGGTACTGTGGTCAGGCTGCGTAAAGAACTGTCTCTTATTAAGGACGTCCCTGTACTAATTGTCATCGATGACGTAAGTCTACTCTACTCAATTATAGATTGTTACACTTCATAGATGCTGAGTTTCAACTATTTGTACCCCATTTACTTGTTGCATGCATTGTCTTAGTATGCAAAGCATAAACTAACGGATGAGCACTTGTGAGGCAAGGAAGTTTTGCCCTTAAGTGGCCAAAATTGTCCATTTTCATATCTGTAGGAGCAAATATACTACTACAGAAGAAGAAACCATCCATTAAGCTGCTAATATATATTCTTATATTTTCAAAGTTTCTATGATTGGGTATGCGTTTTCGAATTGGTTTTTATTTTGCTTGTACTAGACAATTCAAGCATTGTATCCTATGCCCTCTGCCTGGTGGTAGAAGAAATCACCATTTGTTTGGCCTTCAGGGACACTTAATTCCCTGTATGCACTATTGTACAACCTCCGGAGAACTTTGGTTTTGAATAATAACAGATGTCCTATGTGACAAGAAATATCTTGCTTGCACAGACTTTAAATATTGACAAGTGTATGATACATGTATGTTGATTATTTGGGAAATATATTCAGGAGATCATGTCTGCAAGATCTAATGTTTGTTTTCTGGGTTTTCAGTACAACAGTTGGTTTGTCTTCAGCGAGTATGGAGTGAGAGCGAAGAAACCTATACATGCTCATCAACTTGAAATGGTATATGACCACTTTACTTGCAGATAACTCTTTCTTGTTTTGGATTTTTCAGGATTGGAGACTTGCATTTTTTGCAACATGTAATTATCTTACTTTCTTGACGTTGTATCGCTTACATCAGACCATTTTACTGTCATGACAGGTTCGCGCCTTTCGACCAATCGTAGGATCAAAGGAAATGATGGTCACAGCATTTTCTCATTCAAATGCTGTAGGAAATCTCCCGCTGCACTTACCAGATGTCCCAAAAGGTGTACGATATGATTTTCCTCGGTACAGCCCTGTGGAGGCCAACACCTCACTTCAGTACTATCACAGGTACCTATTACTGATGTTATTTATAGAGATATTTTATGTTAACTTGGGGTCTGAACCGGCGCTCTGATCTTTTATTCATTTTCTCAGTTTAGTGTGGAAGGTAACTGCACCTATTTGCGACACGTACCTAAATTTGACACTCCAAAATCTTGCATAAGGAATATATATTTATTGATTTTGAGAATGTGCATCTCCTTGATATTAGAACTCATATCCGTTTTGGATCATCTATCAGTAAAATTTGAACCCTTTTTACTTAAGTATATGGTATCCAAGTCATGCATTCAGTTTATTCTTTGTTGCTTTGAAGTCCTCCTTTTTTTTGCAAGGAACTAGAAAATTTAAAATTTTGATCAGTCCAATAATTGCAACTGTACCTCACACTTACGTGCGCTCACTGTATGGCATTTGTTGACCGTTGGGTTTTTGGGATGCAGTCGGAAATTGACAGTGGAGGAGCCAGGAGACGCAGAAGTGATTAGGCTTTACTATCTCACAGGTGGAAATGGGAAGGAAATCAGAACTCTTTGTAGGTTTTTATAATGGATTTGTAGATCTTCACAAGCAGATTAAACAGGGCCGAAAATTTTGTAGCTAAGGTAGAGGGTGCGCAAATTGACTTTTAAATGTACCTACTTGATCATAGATGTCTAATCCTATGGCACCTGTTCCTCTGCGTATGTAGAACTTGGGCAGTTTTAGTTATTTTCTACCTGAAATTGCAGTTACATCTCGGCATTTCTACTAAAAATGAGTGAGCATTATGGTAGAAGAAATCACCATATCTCATCCTTTTAGTCATTTAGCCAAATGCCACTTCATTGTATTTGTTCCAAATCCACCTCATTGTTTAAATAGCAAATGTGTTGACTAGTGTTAATCCCTAAATGCCTAAATGGCCAGTAGTCTGCCATGCCTGTAGGAGTTTGAAACAAACTATTCAGCAGCATGAAAGAAGGTATTAAAATGTATTAAGAGAAAGGACAAGTCGTGTTCTTATATTTTTTAGTAGGAAAAGTATACCCGAAAGGCGTTGGTAATGTGGATTAGCTGTTTTTGATTCAGGCACTTTAGGGTCAAACATTGTTGCTTTGGTGAGAATAATACCTGATTTTTGGAGTGGTATTGCTTCTATGTTAATTACTAGTTATAAATTCGACTTTGAAAAGAAATAGAATTTAAAGCTTTACATGTGGTTTGAGGATCCAAATTTTATTTTCCTTCAAATATTCTTGTATGGGAAGAGCTTTGTTTGGAAGTTTTGGTGTCAAATTATTGGAACTTGGAGTAAGAGTTAAGGACATTGTAGGTCCTCAAACCTTATCCACGTTTTGGAAGTTCAACATTTTTTTTGTGATTTTAGTCACATACACTTTTGCTTGCTTTCATGCAAATCCATCAATAGATTTATATTTCTGGAAAAAATTTAACCTTCAATTGTCTAAATGGTAGAATGAAGCCTCAAAGAAGGCAACAAAATTCATTGTTGCAGTAGAAAGAAGAAACTATGTCCTATGCTAATGATTAAAGAAAGATGTTTTGACAATTGTTGTAATCGGTTATGAGTTCCTAAAAAAGGAATTTCAATTTTAACTCATATACCTATGAAAAAATGCAAGGTACATGTTGCATCACTTATTGTGTTTATAAAGTTGCAACACGGTGGGAACACCATTGTTTGTTATAGGACTATGTTTCACAAATAAGTGAATACCATATGAATGATGTAAAATTGTCACTTGCAAATAGTAGTCATCAATCATAATCAAAACTTTAAGTAATAATTTTGAACTCTATAAACATAATATATAAACATAATATTCGATCCTTCTTGATGCTTAAAATTTACAACAATAAAAAACCAAAAAACAAAGATTTTATTTTCCTACATTAAAAATGTTGTTTTTAACCCCTAAAGGACCAACTGTCCCATTGGGGGACAAATGGGATTCTAGGCATGTATTTACAATTAAACTACTTTGTATGATTTTTTGAAATTTTAATGGAAGATGGGGAATTCAAAAATCTACGTGGGCATTTAATTTTTTCTTCATTTTGACATCTATTGAAGAAGTTAAAAATGAATTTATGGAAAAATGTCAAGATCAGGCAGCCCAAAAAATTCTTCAAAAATTGCATTTTAAAAATATAAAAATATGAAATAGGTTCTTTTTACTTATATATACATAGGGAGCTTTGAGTCATTCAATTTTGATTGATGAGATGAAAGTTATGAGGAGTTTTTGTTTGTGGGTAGGTGTGGTTTCTCTCACAACCACTCCTACCACTCCTCATAACTTTCATCTCATCAATCAAACTTGAATGATTCAAAGCTCCCCATGTCTATATAAGTCAAAAGAACCTATTTCATATTTTTATATTTTTAAAATGCAATTTTTAAAGAATTTTTTGGGATGCCTGATCTCGCTCGTATTTGGGAATTCATTTTTCACTTCTTCAATAAATGTCAAAATGAAGAAAAAATTAAATGCCCATGTAGATATTTGAATTCCACACCTTCAATAAAAGTTTCAAAAAATCATGCAAAGTAGTTTAGCCATAGGTACATGCCTAAAATTGCGTTTGTCCCCCAAAAGGAGACTTGGTCCTTTAAAGGTTAATCTTGAGTGTCCTAAAATACAATCATCATGGTTTCCATTTTAGGCTCTTTTAGTTTTACAATAGACTCCATCATAGTTTGAAATTGCTCAATTCTTAAATGTTTGAAGAATATGTGGACTTGGAAACTAATTTAAAATGTGAAATTTTAGAGTCACCCTTTTCTGTGTACAGTGAATTGTTAATGTGACCAATTCTATGGTATCAAAGGTATTTCCTTGAAGAGTCTCCAAAAAAATCCCTAGAAATATATATGATTTGCAATGATTCCTACATAATACGGTACTCTTTTATGGCTCCTTGGTTTGAATGGCAATTTAAGTATATTTGTTTTAAAATTTTACCAAAGATTTATCAAGAGAATACTAATGTGACACTTGCAAGATCCAAAAAGCAAAACTATTGAATGAGAACTTAAGATTTTAGCTTGCAATCAAATATAATAAAAACTTGTGTCAAAATCCAGGTTAAGAAATTTTGAAATTATGACACTGATGAAGACTATGAACAAATAATGCACCATGACACTAAATCTACCATGGAGGTATAGAAACTTAAAGAAATTCAAGATTTGAATAACTTTTTTGCATCATTTCGTTAAGAGTTTCAATGTATAGTACTTGAAAACAAAGACACACATTGCCTATTTTGCCACTCAAAGAACTTGCATAATATAAAGAATATTTGACATTTTCTTCTTTTGCATCATAGCTTTGAAAGTTATTATGCAATTCCAATTAAATATACCAAATTTTTGTTTTAGAAAACCTAAACCCCATATTTGAAGGTCTTTTTTGTATTTAAATTCATAGTTTTACATGATAATTGATTGAAAAACATTGGTGACAATGTTTTGAGATTTGATTGCATAGGTATGTATTAATCATTCACACGCACATCTTCCATGCTAAAACAAACCCCTTTAAGTAACAAAAATCTGATCTACAAAAAATTCAATGTGACTTATTATATGCCCAAATTTTGTATAATAAACATTTCTTTATGATGAACAATTTTGCTACTTGACTCATATATTGTGACTAAATTTGTAACTTTTCTTACTTAGGTTTTTATTTCATGTCCATGGATGTGAATAGCTTCTTCACTCTAGCAGAGTTTGCTTTGTACAATACCCAAATTAAATGAATAAGAAAACTCTAAACCTGATAAGGAAGTTTAAGTAGCAGTAAATAATTTTAGTTGGTTGACAAGGAATTTCCAAGTGTCATCCTAATGCATCCTTTAAAAAATGCTAGATCTGTAAACTGAAATTTCCTTGGTGGGTCCAAGTAAGAGGGAAAAAAGAGTAATTAAAGCAAAGCTTAGTAGCAAATATGTGTAAAGATAGAGGTGGTTCACACTACGTTTCATTTCCACTGAAATCTCAAAATCCCATTGGTTGAGAGTCAAAAGTTGGGACTTCTCAATTTAATTATGCCCCAAGTTTTACTTCATGGTTATCTAATTTTGATAGCATGGCACCATTTTTTGGAAAATTTGGTATCAAGAAAGTGAAAATTTATTGGGAGTTGTTTTAGCTCAAGTTCCACCAATATTTTTGCATAAAATCTTCATGGCATTTATAGTACTCTTTATTGTTCATGATAACCTCACAAGGTTGGGAATTCGCATTGAGGTGAAATTAGCACAAATGGGAAATGGAACTTCATGTCAAAAACCTCTTAGGGCCACTTTTTATAAGGGCTTGGGCTCAATTCCAAGTCGGCTCATTTCAAAATCCATTAGGTCACTAATTGGATCGAAGATATAATTGGGCCCTAAAATAAAGCCCCCGTGTCCAGTTGATGACTTGGTCTCCAAATACCAAATTCAGCCCATCTTAATGCAATGTGGTGACTCAATTATTTTTTGGTTTAGACCAATTTTTTGTGCTAAAATCCTGCCACATAAATGGCCATGGATGACCCGATTTGAAGGTTTGAACAATCCCATTGGTTCAACTTGGTGATTCTCAAATAATTGATCCGTAACTTCAATGCGGCCCTCACAGCTCGGCGGTCATACCACTGATGAATTTCTTTCAGTAAAGAAGCTGGCAACAACTGCTGGTTAGCTACCCTACAACAGAAGAGACAGAGACCAGTTAAGAAAAGGACATCACAATAAAACATTATAATCTATCACCTTACGTCAACTTATAAGTCAAGAAAACAAAAGTCTCTCAAGACTAGAGTTGGAAAAGTACTGCAGTGGACAACTCTCGGCAGTAGAAGAAAACCGAGCAAACCCAAAAGGCAAGCACGGTCAGGAATGAGTCACTGCTAAAGAGTATGCATTAAAAAACAGTTCCACTATAAAACCAATATGCTCACCTACAATTATAAGCGCAACTTGGATTAGCAGAGGAGGCACCACAACATCCATTAATTCTAATTTTCCTGACACTAAACAATAGATCGCAAAAAAGGCTTCGAATTTCTCCAGCTCAAATTGCTTGAATGTAGACTCAATTTGCCATCCTCAGCAAGCTTGGAGCAGAATGCAAAAAGGGTGTACCCAGTTGAGGAGGTTTTACCAATGGCGCCCTGTTCTGCTCCGTATTCTTCATGCTCCTACCCAATTCAATCCATACTTACAACACTACACAAGGACATAGCCGACATACTCTTCCAGAGCACAGCCCAGAGGTTGGCAATAATGACAATTATCTGCCATAATTGACAGAGTACCAATGTTGTCGTTGTTAGAATTAAGATGTAAGAGGATCTATCCCAAACAAAGTAGCTTTGCGGCATGCGGAATACCTTGGTTCTTCTTTGTATTCGCAGGTGAATCCAAAGCGGTGTGTTGGCAGAGCTAGGATTGGCAAGCAAATTGACAGAAAATCAATGGTGGTGAGCTCAGAGTGCGAAGCCTTGAAGCCACGTTTCGTGTTTCCCTTTCTCGTAATTCTGTTTCTTCAGAGAATCCAGAAACTCACCCCAAGTGAAGCTTTTGTACCGCCGTGTCCGGTCCAGCAGCAGAAGCTCTTGCGGGGCGGAGATGACGGTCTCCAGGGGAGGAGCGTAGAAAAAAACAAGCGAGAGCCGGGGCACCTTGTCGTTGAGAACAGCCCGGTGCTCCACACTCTTGAACCGGCCATTCGTCCACGCCTGCAGGTTGTCACCCACGTTCACGACGAACGCCCCCTGGCGGGGCTTGACGGTAATCCACTTGCCGTCCTTGCACACTTGTAAGCCGCCGACCTGGCACTGGTGCAGCAGAGTGAGAGTGTAGGGGTCGGTGTGCGCGCCGAGGCCGAGAGTGCGGTCGGGAGTGGGGCACGCCGGGTAGTAATTCAGTCGCGCCATGGACTGGCTGGGATTCATGAACTGGCTGAACGCTTCGGAATGCAAGCCCAAGCCGAGCGCACAAAGCTCCAGGGTCAGCTTCGCCAGACTCTCGGCGCCAGTGCAGAACGCCTCCACCGCGGAATTGAAGTCCAGGAACGCCTGGCCCTCCAGCAAGCCGCGCAAATTGGACTTGGGCGTCCAGCTGCATTGGAAGCGCTCGATCCAGGGCCGCCCCGCGTACTTATACCCCGTGGTGTTCAAGCCGTAGCCATACACATTGCTGGCGTTCGCCGTCTCCAGGTTCTGTGCTCGCTGCTTCAGCTCCATGGGCTGCTCGAAGAACCGGCGGGCGTGCTCCTGCACCAAATTGAGATCTGCAACGGAGATTCCGTGGTTCAGAAGCTGGAAAAACCCCCACTCCGAGCAGGCTGCTGCGATCTCATTAGCCACGTTGTGTTTCGCATCATCCGTCCCGTCCTGGAGGCACGCCAGGTCTATGACGGGCAGCTCTCGATCTCGCCGGTAGTCGTTGTGCGTAATGGTGGGCCGCTCCTCCTCTGGCCATTCGAAATCCGCCAAGTCCTGGGAACCGGGCTGGGAACCTTGGCTCAGCAGCGACTGCAAGCTGCTCTGCGCCGCCGGCGTGATGGTCGCCGCGCGGATGAGCGAAAAAGAATGTGGCGCATGATTCGCCCCTGCCATGGCTACAACCGACCCCTCCCAACCACAACCAAAACCAAAACGTCACGAGATCAACAAACACAGTCGCACAAACTCGATCGTCAAACAGACGATGCTTTCATCGAGTGACCAGTCAAGCCTCTTAGAATCCCATCCCTCAGGCACAAAACTCCAACTCGCAGCAGAGATTCCTGGTCAGGATCTCCAGATCATCTCCTGAACTAGGAAGCGAACGAGCTACAACTCACACCTGCGGAAAAGAGGCTGACATAGCATTTAGTTTCTGCAACTCGTTTAGTTACTGCAACTCGCCTGACTGAAAAAAGCGAAATTTTCCCCTTTTCATGCAGCCGCCCAAGAGGTAGCAATCCGAATGAGATCACAGAAAAAAAGCCCCCACTTCAAAACACCCAGCTACTCCGATCCTCACACTGCATCTGATCCATGATAATCGTATCCAGGAATAGCATCCATTCCTATTCCGATCAAGCATTCACTGAACATCCGCGCTCTGCCTAGCAGTATCGCGGGACCCGCTGCAGAATTCCACGACATTGGTCAGGAGGTCCGACCAAGTCCACTAACTTACAGCGGGACCGCCGTCACCATCGCCAGAGTCCGCGTCCCTGTTACAGTTGCCGAGATCCCACTTGCAACCGTTCCAGTTGTTGCAGGTTGACCTGTACAGAAAAAGCTCCGCTTTATCAATATCAAGCGGCTGGATCATAGATTCCACATAGGCACGACAACAATAACAATACAGGGGTATTACATTGCCAGAGCAGAGACGCTCTCACTCCAGATGGCAGGAGACGAAGATAGTAGGACTGCTGCGTCGCCTTCACTGCCAGAGAGACAAGGCGAAAGCGTAGAAGTTCGTAACAGAGTCGACCAGAAGCAGGAAATGTGCTAAGGTAACCTTCCCAATGCCTGAGCGGTCCCCAAAGCCGATCCCTCCTTTTGAGGTGTTCTCCACACACTCTTGAACCCAAAGTGGGGCAACCGTCAAGTACATGTATAGGAACACATCCAAGCAATTTCAAGGGTAGTCTAGAGTTGTTAATAGGGACCCTATGAGCTGCAACTTTGCCATTAAATATAAAATAATCTACAATATTTTTTTCCACAAAAATTACGTTCCATGATAGCTTGTTGAAAGGCTAATGCTACGAATTTTTTTCCTGAATTTTCCGAGACCTTGAAGTACCCCAAACGCTTAAACGCTCGGGTATTGGGAAGGTTACCTTACACACCAGCTTGGAGTGGTTGAGGCCTCTGTGATTTGGGTAGCTGGGGAATGATAACAATGAAAACAGAAGCATCGCGGGAATGGCGGAAATAACGCCACGTAAGCAACTGCCTCGTCACATTCCTCCGGTACAGAGCAAACAGAACCCGGCGCAACTAAGCTTACTCCCATTGGCTCCCCTTGCAGCGGCTAGCCTGGCCTCTCCACTCATTGGCGTCCCATAACAGTTGCCCCTGCATCGTTTTCAAGCAGCGTGCTTTTCCAGAAAGCGTCGATTGACTAACTGCTCATTCTCTTGTCCACGCATCGAAATAAAAGCCCAAGCGGAAAGAAAGAAAGAGAGATTACTTCCCATTACGCGAACACGCAACAGGAGTAGCAAAATGGTGAGAAACCAGAGTCCGCAAATTCAACCAACCAACTTCAAACAGCAATACAAAGTTTGGATCAGAGACGCGTACACTTCGAATGTAGTAACGAGAACTCACAACCTTTAAGGGTAGAACTGGCAGGTTTGAGAATATGCAGCTCAAAGCTCCCGGCTGTGACAGGAAGCTAATGTACACGGAGTCTGAAAATCTGACGCTATTATCTTCGATAGAGTTCTGAAAGATAATCACACGAGAATTTAGAGCTTTTGAATAATGATTTACACAAATGGACTTCCCGCACACAGGTGCTGTTCACGAGAAGCAAGCCAATGAACAGTTACGCAAAACCGAAACTCGTAGCTACAGAACTCTTTGCGAAGCTGAACGGCTTTACTGGTGTCAGGTTGTCCCATAATGCCTTCATGAAAGTATTTGCTACTAGCGCGGCGTCAAAGCAGTGCGCCAAACGAAGGCACTTCTGTTGTACGAAGTATTAAATTACCGACTAAATCTGCTCACGAGCGGCTTCTAGGGAATCTTCATTTAAAGGGTAAGTTAATCTCCACTTGGGACAAGTTGCCTGCTCGCGAGCATTCTGATACAGAACCTGCACACAGCATGCAAGTCAAGTCACCATTATGTTACCTGAAGAATGATCTAAGCACAGGCAAACGCAAACACGTAAATGTTGAACAACTGGCAATCCTCACAGCACCTGTATCAGCAACTACAATGCAGTCTTGGCATGTCACAAACTCACCACTTTCTGATCATCGCCACCTGTGCAAATAAATTGATCCTTCGAGGACACAGCGACCTGCATTCAATAGATAATTAGCAAAAAACATTCAGTACAACACAATCCGCTTCTCACCACTAGGCAAAACTTCGCTTCCATTGCAAACGAGCGGCTCTGGCTTGCATTAACACTTGTTAAAACAATTCGAAGTGCAACGACCAGTTACTCACCGAATTTACACAACGTGCATGACTTTTAAAATGCTGCACACATGGCTGTCCTAAGGTTGGATCCCACATTGTTACGCTGCAATCGAGTCAATGGTGTCAGAAGTAAAAACATGACGAACTGCAAAATACGAAAACAGCCGCAATATAGATAGATAGTGCTTCAAAAGACATCCATATTCAGGTATCTATACATTTAAGACCAAATTTGAAAAATGGGCAACTCGGCAGCGCAAAGAAGTACTTGCACAAAGAGCGAGCTGAGAATAAGCATTCAAAGAACATAAAGCATAATAGCTCTATACGCACTAGCAAATTTGGAATCTGTGTTCTATTTCTTGCTCGTTTATACAAGAGGTGATGTTCATGCTCACCTCCCAGACCCACTAGCTGTAACCAAAATGGCTTCACCTTGAAACCATTTGGCATCATTCACACCCTGATCTCCAACATCAACAACCCTAATCATTGAGACAACACACCTCTTTAAGCATTTAACTCGGCAAACTGAAGGCCGGAAGCCTGAAGAAAAATGATATTCAGCCAGGTCATGCTATCATACATCAGTGATGACCTCTAATCAAAGGAAACTACAGAGCACATTCAAGACACGCCATGTCAGCTGAAGATGTGTCGGATACTGCAAAGGGCGGAATAGAGCAGAACGGATCGTTCAAACAGATAGGCCAAGTTTTAAAGCATAAAACCAATACACACATTATCTATGAGCTAATAAAGAGAACTTTGAAGATGCATGGAAATAAATAAGCACAATCGAGAATCGTTTATAATACCCTGGAACTTGAAAGGAGTTTTCTGAAGTCGGCATGGGATCCCCATGGCTAAGCTGGTGAAGAGGTTTGAAGGCCCTGCCCTTAGCTACCGATGCAGGGCGTTCCACGCATTTTGGTCCAATCTCCAAGGGCATCATCCTTGTATCCCAAACGAAGGTGCAATTGCCAGTGCACGAGGCTTGAAGATAGGTATCACAAGCACTGAACGAAACTGATGTAACCTGCCAAATAGTAAATGCAAACTCAGATGAAATTTGGCGACGATGCAGAGCCATCCGAATTGAAAACTTCGAGAGAGGAGCTGCGGCTAAGTCAACACCGACTACATATCCCTCTGTAGTTAGAGAGCTTAATTGAAAGCCGAACACACTGCATATATATTGTGCATTATCTTCACTGAGGCAATAAACAATAATGCCTACCTCCCACGTTGAGCTTAAAGGAAGTCGAGAAATTGCACCACTAGTCCTGATGTCGAATAAACCAACGCTTCCATCTCCAGAACCTGTCATTCAGCATTCCAGTTGTGAATCCATGGACACATGAATAAATCTGACGATCTAGAGTTGTATTGTTGCTTCCAAGGAAGCTCACAATTCTTACAATTCGCAGTTAGACCACCTAACCCATTCAAAGAGCTAGAAACCTTCAAACAATACGCACTAGACTATACGAAAGTACTTCACTATAGCTGATTCATTTAATCCTATGTGATTTTTATTCCTAAGCAACCTCAAGCAAGAAAAAAGAAGCAATTGTTCATCAAAATTGTCGGTGAGAGAACCACGTATTGAAATTCAGATTCACCTGTGATTATAGAGGATCCAGAACTGTTGACATCCAAGCATGTGATATACTGAAAAAAAAAAAATGTTATCAGGTGTCAACTACAAAAATTCGTCCAGTGAGGAAAGAAATCATCAGTCACCAGACTTTTGCATCACCAGTATGTAGCATGCCAACACAAAGAACATGCTGAGGAATGCTCACTACCAAATCGTTACATTACATTTGAAAGACGATCAATGTAATACTTACAGTGTCATGAGCAGGGAACGTTGAAACATTAACTCGGGCATCTACATCCCATATCTGCACGATCGCTGGTTTGCCACCAGGAGAGTCACTTCCACAGATCAGAAGCTTGTCACTAGCAAACTTTAATGCGTCCATCGAAAGGGGATTTGATTCCTGCTGCCTGTCACCCAAGCGCATCAAGTAAAGAAATTTTTGTCACAAGCAAGGACGGCTTCCATCCAGGTTCCCCAATATAGATGGTAATAGAAACGACATAAAAAAGGTGCCCTGCAAAGATTGAATACACAGTGGCTCGAGAAGTTTAAAGATCGAGAGGATTAAGAAGGGCAGCATAAGTATTCGTTTGAAGTCAAAGAAGACTACATCTGACCAACCTGTACATGACATTGAGATCGGATGTCATTTCTCCGTTTCGTACGTTCCAAAGAAGAATTTTATTGTCACCGTCCCCACCGGCAGTTGCAACAAGATCTAGCGTGGCAGTCTCCTTAGTCAGTTAAGAATTTATTGGCTAGAGTTCAGATACCACAAGTAAACATCTAACAAGTGAAGACCAACAAGAGCACTTGCGTGACCAAAGGATAGGCCAACAATAATGTTTCCTAAAACGAACAATGCCCAAGCACTAGTAATATTTAGACAAGACATCCTGCAAAAGCGTATATATGGAAGAAATAAAATCTTACATGAATGAAATTGGCTAACGCTCATGGCATGGATTTTCTTTACATGACTGGAAGTGTCATGCTCAGATTGAGACCCTAACGTATGTAAGCATGCCCCCGATGCTGCATCCCACACCTGCAACAGAGGAGAAGTACTTCAATTCATCAAGAGCACCATCAAACTTTACATTCATTAGTATGCTAATACAGAAATTTAACAAAATACTAAAATCGTGAGGTTACTAAAAAAAGTTAAGCAAGCGCTGCGGTTGTACCTTAATAACATTGCTTGCACAAGAAACAACACTAGCTCCATTTGAAGCAAACTCAACTGCCTGGATCTGGAGAAAAAATGACATTCGTAGTGAATGACTGACAGAGACCTAGAAATACGAAGAAATATAATATACAGATACCAAAGCAAACGAGACTGTTAAGAGCAAGGAAGTACAACAAACGTCTGTGCAGGCTCTTCTTCATGCTAGGATTCCATGCTTCCGTTTCAGAGATTTCATTGAAAAGACAGCTCAAGACCAGTGGAGACTTGTAGTCACTATGTGCAGAGCGAGGATGATATTTTCAGCCAAAATACCTGGGTATTGTGACCATTCAACGGCTTTCCACGCCCATTCTCAAGATCATATAGCAATAACTCATTGGGTGGCTGCAAGTCCAACAGTTCTTATCAGTATTATTAAGTGAAAGCACAGAATGAACAATGCAATATAAATAACTCGAAACAATCAGCTAATCAGTGCACAATATCGCAGCATCAAATGTGACCACATACCACCAAGGCTCTCTGAGCCTTAGGATTGGAGTCGACGCAAGCACTGAAGCAGGGGTAGAGTACTTACTTCATTGCAACTGACAACCAACAGAGGATCGCCACCAGGGTGAAATCTTACATCAAGAACTTTCTGAACGCCTTGCTGAAATCCACAGTACAATCAATCCAGTAAGGCAGTTGTTATGAGATGCTGCAAAAAGTAGGTGACAATGTTTGGCCTCCATAGACCGTTAGAAATAGGCTTCAAGAATAAGAAAATGCAAAATGTGTGATCATAGGTTTAGAGTCGAGACTCGTATTAACACAAAACTACCGTTCGGAGCATCGAGCAGAAACCATAAAAAATGCATTAACTACGAGTTGAAACACGAAGGGTCTAATCTCAACTACAATGCAATCTCATGCAATCAAGGAAGATTGTTTAACTCACATCCATTCGAGTACCACCCAAGGGATGAGCTACGGCACTACTGGAGGTGTATGCACACCAAGTAGTTTTCCAAGTTGAATACGCTCTCTTTTGCATCCAGTTTGTTGGTCCCATATTTTGTTTTGCAAGAGAGTCCCAGCCTACAAGGGATCAATAGAAATTGTTACACTGTATTCATTTCTAGAATGAACAAATACTTCATACTTCAAGATAGACACACGATTTAGAAATCCAATATAATGACATACTCGTGATGAAAAAGTTCTTGTGCACACTTGTTAAAAACCACTTCGAAGGATCTAGAAAGTCACAGACGATCCACCTGCTCATGATGGTCGTCGACTTCAACATGCATGTGCAATACTGCATTAAGAGTACAGCAATGGAGCTGTAGAGCCATAAATGGTTTATTTTCGTTTTTCGTTTTTTGCTGGGTCTGCTCCAAGGATTTGATGGAGCTACCAACTCTGGCAGATTTTGCATGATATTTTTGAATTCTGGTAGCTACAATATCGTTTCTGGCAATTTACAAAAAATACTCATTGAAATCTGGTTGAATGATCACAAGTTCTTCCTTGAATATCTAGTAGCCTTATAGTTAGGGGAAAAGACTTGACGAAATATGGCAATACTGAGCCAAAAAAGAGCTGTTGCATAAGAGCTGGTTACTTTCTTACCATTGAGCGTAGTCTTCCAATTCTTTCCACGATTTCCAATTTCCTGAGGTCGGTATGCACCTGACCCAGAATTTGCACCCTGCTCGCGTTCCATCAAAGATTCGACTAAAGTTGGCCTGGTGGTTTCCTTCCCTGCAACTAGGTCTTCATCCAATCGAATTTAGAGGGAGGCGATTCTCAAAATCAATAATTTGACTGAAGCGTAGAAGATATTTTGAATTGAAGAGTTGAACCTGTGGTAAAATTGGGAGGTACATAGTGTTTCATAATTCACAATTATACCTGTCGATGCCTCGCAATAAGCCCAGGCTTTTCCAGTGTCTGACCATGCACGGCTCTTCCGGCCAGGCCTGGCTCCATGATCTGCTTTACTGAGGCCATTGAATTCGAAAGGCTGCCTCTTGGAATTGGAAACTATCTCTTTCAACCCCATCTCTAGAGTCATTATCCTGTACCAGATCATAATACACTCACGGAATTCTTATTACGACAAAATCATAGAATAAGACAACATCAACTATCAGAAAGAACACCTCATTGACTGAAGACACAACTAAACTCTTCATTTCACAGACAGTACAAAGTAAAATTCAGGAACATATTGGAGACCACCCAAAAAACCAAAAAGATCTAGAGCAGCTTGAGGATAATTTGATACACTCAGAAATTACACCAGTCTCAAGGATGATAGTAATTGAACATACAAAAACAAATATAATTGAGATGAGACAAAACAAAACAAAGACTGCACAATGAACTGCTCACGCAGATAAACACAGGGAATTTCCAAATTTGCAGAATAAAAAAAAGGCAAACCCCCCGCTCGACAAGCCAAGTCCAAATGTTTGACACAGTTGAAACCTGATATGTACATTCTGTGGCTTCTAGTTATGATTTTCTCTTACTCCAGAAAACGAACAATCATAACATAACGTATTCATCTTGTGATCGAACAATTTCCCAGCTCTAAATATCACAATTACACTACGGAAGTCAACGCATGAATTCAAGAAATAGTTGCAACTGACAGATATTGGCAGGTTCAACCAACACATTATTTCATACATTGAGCTTCTCACCAACTTTCAGACGATGCGAAAGAGAAACCCATCAAGAAGGATGTGGTAGAGAACCCAGAATACAATTAAAAGCCTTAAAGAGGGCTACCGAAACAATGTGTTTAATCACATTCGAAATTACAGTACAGTTCTGAAAACCTACAATTCAAATTTGGAGAGAACATCCATTTTATCCAATGGCTCCGGATTTGACGCTCTCTCTTGTTCATGAGTTTGCACACGTTTGTCTGGATCATCTGAGAACCGAAAACACCAAACACATCAAAAACATCAAATGAAGGGATTTAGAGTCTAACGAACGGATGACTACAGTCAGACGAAAGCAGCACTGAGCGTGTCTCTGTTCACACATGTTCCATGGTTTTTACCGATTATTCAAACATCTTTCTCAATCTGATTGCTCTGGATGACGAAAGGCCACATCAACGTAATTTACTCAATTTACGAAGTCAATGAGGCAATAACCACTATATTGACCCTTGCAGGAGCTCCTCTCTATGCATACTCAATCAAGCAGTAAAGGTGAGCGTCATGCCTGGAGTGTAGAAATCACGTGGTCGTTTACTTCTCGTAGGATACGGGCTAACACCATGCCGTTGCTCATGGTTCACTGCTGCATCGATTTCTGTCTGAGCAAAACAACAGATACATCCACAATACAATCAGTAGTTGATGGATCCCGGAAATATCTAATCAGTTCATTAGAAAGGATGCTCAGGTTCCACTCAGAATACAGTTCAAGGCCTTATCTTAGCTCAATCCAACTCTAAAGAATTATGAAACGAGACTTATTAGAAAACAGAAGGCATTTCCAGCAGCTTATCCTTTCAGGTGCCTGACATAGTGACATACCTCAGGATCTGTCTTCTTGACGTCCAGAACCTTTCGCCAATGATCCCTCCACGTTTCTGGGTCAAGGACACTTCCCTCATCTGTGCCAAAGAAAAAAATAAACTGAGGAAAACTAAACGTAGTAGCAAGAGTTTTCCTGAATAATACTTGATTCTAGCCTCTCTCTCTCTTACAACGTTCCCTCCAGTTCCTAACTCATCATGCGCTGGAATTGGAGTATCATTCAATACTTCATAATTGGAAAGTATCTCTTAGACTCAAGTATCGAAATCACATAATTAATGAGAAATAAAGTTCCCGGGACGAGATGATTTGCGACCTTGTCGTAGGATAAACCATCCTGTGAAGATCGACTAACAGTGAAATGCATTTGTCAGGGTCTCACCTTCTCCATGTTCAAACTTGGTAATTGTTGGAGCGATTAGTTGCTGGTTCCACGGGCGTTGGTAAAAATCTTGATGCCCACTTTGTGACAATTCCATGATGGCTTTCGATGCAATTTGTTCATTTGAGAGTTCCACGTCCTCAATAAGACGGGGAGGTCGCAGGGGCCGGGACACTCGATTCTGAAAAAATCAAGCTTTAGTTACTGCCTTCACGAGTGATGCCTTAAGCCCCGAACTATGCAACAAAATTTTAAAAAGAATTGATTTCTACAAAGCAACAAATAATAAAAGTCAGACAGCTGAATAAAAGTCTCGCTAATGAAGGGAAGTTTCGATACTATGATTTTTTTGGCATAAAATTGCACCTCCAAAGAAGTAGTCTGCTACCTACACTGAATATTGCATTTAGGTTGCCGTGACAATTAGGTTGCCTTATCTTGGAAAGTTACCTCATAACTCATGGTTTGGCCACTTGAAGCCACATTTAACTTTCTAAATTTTAGGATTTCATGTGGTTTACGACTTGGACGTGGTTAATTTGTTTTTCCAGCAGCATCAATGTTGTTGCTAGAACCTTTAAAAATTGTTTATTTCAACAATTACAGATGGAAATTACTATAGCAAAAGAATATATATATATAGTGTAAAAGGTCGATAAACTAGTGTGGGGCAACCTAAACGCAATATTCAGTGTAGGTGATTCAGGGTCTCTTCAGGGAACAGCACACGAAACAAGTAAACTAGAAATTATGAAGAAAACAGAGCGAACACCTTCTTAGTGTCCACTTTGTTGTGGTATTGGCCGAATATCAATCTCTGATGGCATTTTTGGGCATAGGCAACGAAGACCCCGTTGGTATGATGCTGTCGAATCTCTGCAGCATACTCTGGATTACCATCTAGCCACTCGATAACCTCCGATGCCTCCACAATTTCTGTTCGATTCAATGACTGCAGCCACAACCACACAGGCCTCCATTTCTTGGACACAGGTTTCCCACGACCAAGTTCTCCATGGCGATCCCTTCTACGCTTTTTCTTGCTCCCAACGAACAAACCAGTTGATGTTTCACCGCTCATTGCAGCAGCTATGTTTCTGCGTGACATTCAATATTTAGTCAAGTGAAACTGAATCAAGCCTCAAGCAAAAAGAGGCTTCGAGAAATTCAAGCGTGTAAGAAAACTAAACCCTTACATAAAAATACCTCAAGCTCAGCGGAATAAAGCTCACAAATCACAAAGTAAATATAGTTGCAGCTTTCACCACATTAACAATGCCCTAAACCTGTCTAGGATGTTATCAGATAAGTTGCAGCACGTATCATAAGGTAGCAACACCCACAGGCGTTAGTTTCAGGGTTTTGAACATGATGACTATTGATAAACATCTAGTAAATTATAGGATCCTATTAGAAACTGAAAAATAATGAGTTTGCGCTTTCGAATGTATTATTTGGATACTGTGAGGTAAGTTGTGAATTTTTAAAGAGCAAACTGCCATTGCACACATAACTAACACTAAAGTTTCATATTCACATGTTGTACATCCTTGTAATTACATCCGTTTACTTTCATAGATTTTCCAAGATTTTAGAGGTGACGGTTATGGGGACACTAAAGCTTATGGGTGTTCCTACCTTAAATACAAAATCCAATTATAAAGAGAGTGTAATCTACAGACCCTGTTAACTGCACCTAGTAGCATAAAACAGTTCTTTCTTAAAACACAGTTACCTGAATATATACTGTCGGTAGAGGCCTGAAAAACCTACAGAGGAGAGTAGCATAACCCTAGCCCTATAGGAGCACAATCTACAATATTTCTAATGATTGAACTGCGATCCTCTAATTGAGACAAAGTGCAAACAAATCTACAGGTAACTTAGTTCCTCCTCGACGATCTAGCGACAAAGAGCCGCCTAACAGCATTTATAATTCCCTCTAAAAATTACGTTTCAGCGACCTACATTATCAACCGCACTATCTAATGACAAACGGACCAGTACGTGAAAAGTAAACCTATAAAAAAAGTACACCACATCGTTTCGACATAAGATACGCTTTTCACTAAAATTTCTTAATGTAAACCATCATAAGACCATATGTTGTACCATCGGGAGGACTACATTAAAAGACGATTAACAACCGAGTATACACATAGTTATTAAGAAAGCCTTCTCTACAAAAGCCTTAACAAATCCAATTAGAAAAAATTAAAAGCAAAGAAATGTAATAGAATTATTTAGACGCACCGAAAACTCTGAGCCGGATGGATGCTTTACCGCGTCTGGAATTCTTTAGAGAGATTCCACTCAGTTCCAGGCGCGCGTTTGCACTAGATTATTATTCACAGAAAAGATCAGTTGAAATTCGAACTAGAAAAAGAAATGAGTGGCACATGTGAGAGAAGAGAAGAAAAATCTAGGCGACGGAGCAGCTGTGAAAAGTTCAATTTAGTGATCAAGGTATGATGGCCGAAGACCGGCCATAGACACCAAGCTCTGAACTCTGAGAGCTCTGTGTTTCCATAGCGTGTTAAGGGAGAGAGACGAAGTTCTCAAGTTCCCGAAGTTCCCAACGTTCCTTATAGTTCCTCATGATTCCCTTTCGTACTCGTTTGTTCCCCAGAGTTCACATCAATCCTTCGTACTGTTCGTAGATCCCCGTCGTTCCCCACAAGCGTTCCATATAGTTCGCTGCTAAATTTTTCAAGGTTCCATTAATGTCACTGTCAACTGTACTGTAATTTCCACCAATATGTGAAATTATTGCTCATACTGCTAATTACAAAACATTCATTCGTGAAATAATTGAATAAAAACTAATGGAATTGCACATTAGTTGGATGTTTCGCAAATTATTGTATACATGTGGTTTGGCATTTATGAACGCGATGGATTTTACGGGGGTGCATTAACTTCGTGCATGAAGCTGATATTTTTGAATTTGTAGATTCTTAAATATTTGGCATATTGAATTTGGATTTTTCTTTTTAAACACTTTTGTGTAATTGGAAGATTTTTAGTTATACACTAAAAACATATATTTTTGAAAATGATCATAGTTATCATTGCAATTCAAGGTCAAATTTCACTTTTTTTAATATGGCAAAATCTTTGTAATGAATTATCCTTTTGCATGAGCTTTTCCATACAATGTTTTTTTTGGCTTGTTTAAAATTAACACAATATGTGAATAGCAAGATAAGCTCAAGCTTTATAATTATTACAAGAATTTAAGAGCATGCCAACGTACATAAAAAGTGTGAACGTCATGGTAATATACATGAGACATATCAATACCAAGGTAACAACCACAAAATGCGTGAACAGCAAGGCAACGTACACATGTACAAATTGCTTGAATGGCAAGGCAATGTACACACTCTAATCAAGACGTGAATAGCAAGGTATGTAAATTGTAAGGTGCTTAGTATTGATACACAAAAGTGTGAACGGTCTTTACCTACATGTTTTGTGAGTTAAAAGGTTGAACCTTGCTATAACTTGCACAAGATAGGAATCAAAAGATGGACACAACGTGTCTTTTGAAAACAAAGGAACAAGTCAAATTTCAAATTTTGTTTTTTTTTTAAAGAAAATGTAGATTTTCAAGTTGTATTTTCTTAACCCCTAAACGATCAAGCCATTTTTTTTAGTGAAAACCACTCAAAATTGCCACTTTTGGGAGGTTAATAAGATGGTAATTTTTTTTTTTAATTTGGGAAATCCAACCGTAGGATCTTGCCCTAGACTGGATTAGGTACTTGTGGAAAAAAAATCAGGTCATTCCAGATGGACATCAGTGAGATATTTACTTCTAAAGTGAAAAGAAAAGTTTTTTTTCATGCTGCCCCAAAATTTCAGAAGCCTTTGACCACTCTTATAACAAAAAAGTTGCTCTACACAACTTTGCGCTTTGTTTTTCCCATGTAGGAGATCAAGTTAGCTCTGTGTTGAAGAATTTTCAAATCAATTGGAACTATACAACACATGGGAAAAAATGGTAAGTAAAAAGAAGTAGAGAATGAGTCAAAACACTAAATTGTTGAGAGTTTAATTATGGAAATGAAAAATGCTAATCCCAATGGAAGTAATGTTGTGATAAACAATCTACTTCCTTTGGTTTAATTAATTTTCCAAAATATTGAAAATTGAGTAAAATAAAGGACTTCAAAGTTTATTTTAGAGTAGAGAATCCATAATTGCCCGCAAACAAAAACTCCTCATAACTTTCATCTCATTGATTGAAATTGAATGATTCAAAGCTTCTCACCTATTAAAAAATCTAAAGAACCAATTTCAAATTTTAATTTTAAAAAAAAAAAAAAAAATTGAAGAAGTTTTTGGGCTGCCCGGGCGGGCAGTCCTCCCCAAAATTTCAGAATTCTTGCGAAACTTCTTCAATAATTGTCGGAATGAGGAAAAAAATTAGATGCCCACTTAGATCTTTGAATTCCCCACCTTCAATAAAAGTTTCAGAAAATCACACAAAGTAGCTTATCCAAAGGTACATGCCCGAACTCCCACCTATCCCTTGAAGGGACAACGGTCCTTTAGGGGTTAAACAAACACAAGGTGTGAATATAAAAACAAAGTCTCTTGTCAAGAATCATGATTCATTTATATGCAACATGCACTATATATTTTCTAATATATTTTATAAAAATATGCAAGATGCAAAAAATAAAATACAAATTGTCTTATCAAGAATGAGATGTGCTAATTAATTTTTTGTTAAAGGTTGGAGGCCAATTCTGCCAATTTTGAAGCCATTTATCTTGGCAGAATCGGCACCATCGGCCTCCCGACCTTTAACGTAAGATAGCCGGCCCTCACCGGCCAATTCTGCATTTTGGTGAGGCCAATTGGCTTGCCCTGCAGGCTTGCCCGCAACCTCACCAAAATGCAGAATTGGCCAGTGAGGGCCAGTTATCTAGTACAAACCTTGCTTCTTTCTACGTCTATTTATCTTCATAGATTTGAAAGCTAGTATATTCAATAGACTATTTCACCTTATCCCACTTGACTTTGAAATGGCAATAAATCAACTATTTAAACCCTAATAGTAATATAAAATTGTTTTGACTATATGTGAATTGTCAAAATTGCATTCTATTTATTTGTTGAGATTTAATAATAAAAAGTATTCTATAAGTAACATCTTGTCCAATGCAATAGGTACCATCTTAATCGCCTACATCAAACTCTAACAAGGTGCCTATAAACACCACAAAAGAAAACAAATAATTAGTGCTTTCATCCTCATAGTTAAGGCCCATGCAATTGGGTTTCTTCAAGTTCAAAGGAAACCAAGTTCAAATCATTGGCTTGAAACTTTAGCAAAAAACATACACAAATCAAGAGCATCTACCGCTAAAAAGAATTCTGCAAAAAAAACTTGTATGGCTACATTCTTTCAATGGACAACTTGACTTAATGACTAATTTGCACGTTTATGTAGATTAAAGATTCTACTAATATATGCCCAATACACCTAATCCAGACCTTTGCCAACACTTAATACAAATGCAAAATGCAACTATTTGAAGGCTCTAAGCCCTAAGGACAACAAAGAATGAATCAATTATACTAGTACAATTGTTGAAGACCATTGATGACAAAGGTAGCAACGTGTAAGAAAGCTGTTATACAATAAAGAGTTTCTTAGCAACAAAGGCAAAGACTAGAGTGTAGATAAATATTGGTTCTGAAAATGCCCAAATTAGCCAAGCTAAGAGCACAAATGTCATAATTAGTATCAGGTAACATCTCCAACATAAAGTACATGAAGTATGAAAAAGGCCACCGTTAAAACGCAATGATGGATTTCCATGAATGAGGAACTGTCAATGAAAGGGAAGTCTTCATGCCAAAAAAGTATTTACCTTGACCAAGAGTACCCTCCCTGTAAAGCTCCAATCTTGGACTTGAATTTTTTTCATAAAATTATTTGAGCACATTTTGTTTGATATTACGAAATGCCTAATTTGATTTGGAATTAGTGCCACATATGTCTTGGGGTAGATAGATTTGGATAGGTGGGTTAGGCCTAAAAACATATAGGCCTAATCAGTGATTAGGTTGATTTAACCCTTGAATGTCAGGAAAGTCCTTTGCAGCCGTATGTACAGTTTCAGGCAAGCATGAATTGTTTTTGGTGTCTTGTTGCAGTTCAAAGAACTTTCCATAACATACAACAAAATTGAGATTTTTTAGTTTTAAATCATATAGATTAATCCTTATATAATCCCAACCAAGCAAATTTTGATTCCAAAAAATCAAAACCCTATTTTTGGTGAATTATTTTGTATTAAATTCATGATTTTAAATGAAAATTGATTGAAGAAAATTGGTGATGAATTTTTTAAATTTGATTGCATGGATATGTTGGAAACATCCACATGCACATTTTCTCTTCTAAAAAGAACCCCCTTAAGTAACAAAATTATGATCAACAAAGAGTTCAATGTGGATTGTGGTAAGACCAAAATTTGTAAATTAGATATTTCTATTTTTTAAGTGGTTTTTGGCTAAGTAAACATATTATCATGTTCAAAGGTACAAATTTAGTCACAATATATGAATCAAATAACAAAAATTGATTAGCATAAAGAAACATCTACATTACAAATTTTGGTCTCACCACAATCCACATTGAACTCTTTGTCAATCATAATTTTGTTATTTAAGGGGTTCATTTTAGAAGGGAAAATGTGCATATGGATGTTTCCAACATATCCATGCAATCAAATCTAAAAAAATCATCACCAATTTTCTTCAATCAAATTTCATGTAAAATCATGAATTTAATACAAAATAATTCACCAAAAATAGGGTTTTGGTCTTTTGGAATCAAATTTGGTATGCTTGGTTGGGATTGCATAAGGATTAATCTATATGATTCAAAACAACAAAATCTCAATTTTGCTGTACAACGATTTCAAAAAATGAGTATGTGAGTATTTGGGTCAGAAAAGTGACATTGTAGAGAGTATGAAAAATCAAACCAAAAAAATTTAAACACAAAAGTTTGAGAGCATGAGGTAACATATCATCTCAAAAAGATTGAAAAAATATTGCTAATAAATTTAAAAAATACATAATGCTAAAGTAAACTATGTACATAGACTCATTTTTTGAGGATGGTATATATAAAGTGATCAAAATTTTGTCTACTTGTTACAAGCAATCAAAATTACTGAAATTTGACTTGGCATGCTAGTATATAATCTCTCATATTGTTTTGTAATAATGGCTATAAATGTGTCTTGCACATATTCTTATAATTGTAAAAGATTTGCTTGAGGAGTTGGGTAGGAATTCAAACAATGTTTGAAAATTTCCCAAACATGTTCTATAGGATTTGAGTCTAGAGATTGAATTGGTCGCTCTAAAATAGTAAATGGATGCTCTTAAAATATTTTTTGAACAATCTTTGCTTTATAAATAGGGGCATTATCATGCTAGAAAATGACTCCATTAATGTTAAATTTTTTTAATCTTTCCAAACCCAAGTACAAATCTCCATGTAAGATTGAAATATAGTCTTATGCATTTAAACAACCATCCACCTTCTACAAATCACCTAGACCTCTTGATGTCATGCAACTCTATAGCATCAAAGACCCTCTACCATGCTTCATTGTTTGCTTCTCTCCACAATCAAGCAAACTTTCATTGTCATTGACCCAACACTAGACCCTCTCATAGTCCATTTGCTTTAAAACAATTTGCTTTTGTCTCATTACTAAAAAAAAATCTCTTCCAATCCTCTATTGTCTAATTTTTGTGAATTGTTGCAAAGCAAATACATGTTTCCGTGATAAATAAGACTTTGACACCTTCTCACAAGCACTCAATCTGGCATCTCTCAAAGCCTACTAAAGTGTGTTGTCACAAAGCCTTACCTCTCTACCCTCTTTCAATACTTCTATTACTTGTGATGTCATTTCTAGCCCTCCAACCATGACCAAACATACTACATGCTATCTTTCTGAAGTAGTAAAAATCTTTGGGGCATCTTTTTTTGGCAATTCTAAGCCACTACATACTTTCCTCCTCACTCTATTCAATGTACTTTGTGAGAAACCAAGAAATTTTGGAATCTCTCTTGTACTCTTATCTTTCATCAAAAGAGTACCAATATCTCTTATTTTCTATCTTGAAATTGGCTTCATCACGCCAATTTTACTTTCTACACTATCAAATTGCTCTACAAGAGACAAGAAGAGAAACCACAAAAAAGTTCACCAAGAAACACAAATTCTCTAAATTCTACACCCATTTGAAGTTGTAAGAATATTGGCCTCAAAAAATGAGTCTATGTACATAGTTTACTTTAGCATTATGTATTTTTAAAATTTACTAGCAATATTTTTTCAATTTTTTTGAGATGGTTTGTTACCTCATGCTCTCAAACTTTTGTGTTTAAATTTTTTTGGTTTGATTTTTCATACTCTCTATAATGTCACTTTTCTAACCCACACACCCACATACTCATCTTTTGAAGTCGATGTTCATTATGGGAAGTTTTTTGAACTACAACAAGACACTGGACAATTCATGCTTGCCTAGTACTATACAGCTGAGGTGCTCTGAGGGCTTTCCAATTTTTATTATGCACCCACCATCATACAGCCCTTCAATATATATGGTTGTAACACTTAATTTTCAGCTGATTTAAACTTTTGAATATTGGTTACGACTGTATTTGGTACCGTATCTCCAGAGCCCAAGGGCCCTTGAGGGGTTAATGTTTCAGAGACAAGTGAGGCATCCTCACGAAACTCAATGAAGAACTCTACTCCACTAAAATAATTTCCGTTTCTGACAACTTATTAGACTCCATCAATAAACAAAAAAGAGCAGCAATCAATACTAGAGATAATATGATCAAGATCAATTTACAAGTTGTTTCAGAGTCCATCCCACTTACAAGCACGGTAACGGAATCTTTTCCTAAAAGACCGTCACTTATGATACGAAGAAAGAGGCGTATAAACTTGTTAGGCTCCAGAAGGAGCTTCACTGAAAGATAGTAAACTAGATCTAATAGTGCACAAGCTTGTAATCGTTAGATGGACTGAACCAATAGAACCATATCACAAATATTTGCAGAATCTTATCTATAAAAAAGTTCATCAAAGTAAATCAAACAAACATCAGACTATAACTACCCCAGAGCTCCGTCTTCATTCGGTGGCTCCTGCAGATTTTTTTTGCGGTGTATCAGTCTCTTGATCTGGAATCTCCACCAATTCACCATCAGACGAGGCCTCACTGATAGCTGGCTTCTTCAATTCTGATACTTTCCCTTTCTCAGATTGTTTTTCCTTGTTCTTTGGTTTGCTACCTCCTGTGGCTTTAGTAGCAGATTCCTCTCCATCACTGTCCAAAGCCTGTAGACAAGCCAGTAAAACATTCAGCTACGTATTTATACAGAGAGACACAATAATTCCCCGGCAAACTGCATCTCCCTAAGTCATCTCTTCAACTATTTCATGGAATGAATAACGAGAAGCTTAGTCAATGCATTCAATAGTGCGGTAACAGCCACGGTCAAACTGCTCCGTAGTATTGGGGACTTCAAGTCAGAAGCACTCACAGCGCTGTTGACAAGCTTATCGAAATCTTTGTCGAAGTCATCATCTAGACTCTCTGCAAATATTAAGACAACAAATGAGGTTACTCAAGCACTATAGAAAAATTAAAAGAGCTTATCAGAAAACAACTAAATTTCTTTGCAATCCATGTTGGAAACCATGGCGAACAAAAACACATCCCCATATATACTAAACCAAAAGAATTAAGATTCATCGAAGTACAAAAAGTATGCGGTCAAAGTTGAAGGAATACCTCCTGCCTCCTCATCGCTACCCAGAGCACCCATTAGATACGCATCAAGGTCTGCATCATCATCTGCGGACTTTAAAGATTTTGCTGCAGCAGCGGCGTCAACAGGAGGATTTTCTCGAACTGAAACACCTGACAAAGACTTCGAAAGCTCGGCACTAGCAGCGTCATTACGTGCCTCTTCCTCTTCTTCTTCCTTTGCCTTCACTGCTGCTCGCTCTCTTGCCCTTGCCTCAAATCTACAGGTACAAGAAAGGACTCAAATTGGTGGTTGTGCATCAGCATTCATACTAGAACAGAGCCCGTTGCAATGCAACGGCAACACAAATATGATGAAAATGAAGATTATATTTAAGCAAAGCTTGACTCATACAAATTGTAACCATCTAATCAACACAAATCATTTGATCAACACAAATCTAACTCCTTATCTATTTCTACTGTCACAATGAAAATCAACTCCATTGTCACAATGAGTATGTACGCATGTGGGAAACCATACTGGTGGAACTTAATTGTTCAAACATCTCCAATCACCACCTTATACATTGACTTCTTGACAAATGATCAAGTAATTCCTTGAGCTTCATATTGAATATCCTAATCACTAAATCCAGTCTATCAATTGCCCATTGATTTGGCCATTTGAATAGGAAAATTTGAACACATGCCTTCACTAGACTGTACCTCCAAGGTGGGATTAAGGTTGCAGTCACACGAAGTAAAGTCATGGGAGCTATGAGAATAATTGGATGAAAATGATTGGATGAAATAATTGGATGAAAATGTGACCGATTTTGTGACAGAGGGTCGTGACACTTTGCAATTAATATAATAGATTTGAATATAGATTATTATCGCAGTATACAAACCGGGTTGGCTACCCTACATTAGACATACTGGTAGAGTGCATGACGGCTTTATTTTTCTCTGAGAGCCAATTGGGATGTCTGATCTCTCTTAATATTCTGCGCTATGTCAGTAATAACGAATAACGCAAAGAGAAGCATATACTTACGGTGCAACGTGATTTTGAACCAAGATGAAGTAGATCTTCCAAAATTTGTTCTCTTTCATCCGACGGGGACACAGGACATAGCGGAAATCGGATATTTCCTGCACACAAACCCGTCCAAAGGCAAAATTTTAACCATAAACGTTACGCAAATGAGAAACCAATCGTCATCTTTGTCAAAGAACCAATTTCAAGCATTCCAAAACTATGACAAAAAACCAAACAAAGCACCTTGAAATCCTCGTCCTTGCCATCAAGACGTAGATACAAACTGAAATTACACATGTTGAGAAATTTTGAGACTATTGAATTACCGGAACAGTCATAAGAACAAGTACAGCATGCCGCTCTTGCCAATCAGACAGGTCTTGCCGTACTTGTGAAGTGCTCTCAAAAACAGTTGACGTCTTTTTCCCTGACGATATCATCCAGCCACAGTTACGTGAGCAAGAATCTCTAGCAAAATCGCATCGATCGTTATTTAAGTGTTTTTGTTTGGGCAAAGTACTGACTTTTTTCTTGACATTAATAATGACACTCTCAATGTTACATCTCAAAATTGTCAAGATACATCTCGATGAGATATCAACTCCACTTCATAAATTAAGACCCAACGTCCTTCCAGTTACTGAATCAGTTCCCGTATGAAGATAGTTAACAGAGCACCACCGCAGTAAAATGGTAAAAATTAACTCTCTCCTACGAACTACGTTTGATACTTAAAACAAAGCTGCCATTACGGTAACACTTCACCAATTTATAAAACTCCTCAAGAGATCAGGCTATGGCAAGAATTTCTTTAGCAAATTTATCATGCAGTCTCCAAAATTAACGATTTCCTGTAACCAGCTCGGATGAGGCATTGGTACATGTTGTACACCACATTTGTAGATGTGTTGACACTAAATGTACCGTCAACACAAATTTTCGCTTTTATCTAGGTACGGTATTTGAGGTTTTCTAGAAAACTACGTCACCCTCATCTTTTTAGCAAACAACTGCCCACTCTCGGATGACTTCACGGAAGACACTTTTAGATTCAAAATCATTGCTGCTAATCAGACACCTTATCGGTACGACCATTATGCTACACATCGAGACAAGTCCGATAGAAGAATTGATGCAATCAAAAGAAAGTAGAAACATGGGATAGCATTTGCAAAAGGAACAAGTGCTGGTCACGGGACACCACTCTCTGAAATGCATACACATCTCTGTTCCATGTTCTCCACGGTATAAACAATACGTATTTCCTGAGCACCTCTCCACCCTTGCAAATCCTGCAGCTTATACTCCCTCTGTCCCATTACAAAGCTCCAAAAAACTTCTCTATTGGGGATTAACTGTATTTTTAGTCATTATGCTAGTGACAAATGCATTCTAGAATCAATACCACCTATCAAATGTCTGCAAAATTTCCAGTTTTTATGTTGCCATCTAGAAACCCGAATTCCATGCAAAAAGTACCATATTTGTGCATAGCTTGCGAAGGCTGCTAGCTCCTCATTATTTTAGTCTTTGTACTAATGACACACACGTTCTAGAATCAATATATTATCTACCAAATGTGTGCAAAATCTCCAGCTTTGATGTTGCCGTTTGGGCACCCAAATTCCATGCAAAAGGTACCATATTTGTACATGTTGCTAGCTCCTCATTATTGATGATTTAAAGATTGGTAGCAACAGCGGTACCTCATATGGGCAAGGCCAAGCTTGTTAGGAGAGGGAATGCTCTTTAAGTGCTTAACTTGCCCCCATAAGATCATTGAACATGGCGAACGCTTTCTTAGCGTTTGAAATCAGCAAAAGGGAGCTTTTTAGTGGGACAAGAACTATGCCTAATTTGGAGCTTTATAGTGGGACAGAGGGAGTAGTCGTCTATCAAAGTAAGGTAGAAGCACCTAAATTTGACACCATTCGTTTACGGACACCTAGAAATGAACTAGTATATGATACAACAGACACCCTAATCAGACACGCAGGTTAGCTTAAGCTCTCCCCATTGAGCATAGGAACACAAATTGTGTAAGTGGCAATTTAGGATTTCATGTTACATGGTCTTTATGTGGTCGTTTTTTCATTTCATTTCAATACAACCATTTCAATGAGGGTCTAGTGTCCACAATAGGTGAGTCTAGGGAGTTACCTTCATCAATTTGTAGTTTATTCATACAATCTCAGAAAATTCCGAAAACAATTTTTCAGCACTCTTTGCTGGTTTCCTAACCCTTCTACAATTTCAGAATCTCGATGCACACTCCTAGTGAATTGATTTAACAAACCTAGTGAATTGATTTAACAAACCTAGTGAATTGATTTAACAAACCTAGTGAATTGATTTAACAAAAGTGTCACATTTAGGTGCTTCTACCTTAAACGTATTGGGGCAGAGGGAGTAGTTATCTATCAAAGTATAATGTGTATGAATTTGTAAAGGCGCAAGAGGAATGCAGGTGCACTTACAATTGGATTCTTCGAGAGGGAAGTCACGAAAAGTTCGAATAGTAAGACCCTTGACAAACTCCCGGAGCTCCGGAGTGATGCCAAATTCATCAAGCTCCTCCTCTGTTGGTGCCAGAGTCCGTGTAGGAGCGCCATTCGGCATGACACTCCCAACGAGGACTGGCGATATTTCACCCGCCAGTGTTTTGATCTGGTCGGCTTTCTCGGACGCCTCAACGAAAATGTCATGCGACAACTCCCGCGATCTCTTGGCCGTCTCCTGCGCTAAATCCTGAGACATCTTGGCTGCCTCCATGGCAATCTCCTGCGACTTCTTGGCTGTTTCTTGTGCAAACAGCCTCGCTTTCTGAAAAAAGAGATCCATCGCGACAACACAGCTCCTCCTACTCCTCCTCCTCCTCTATCTTCCCCTCCCTTCCTTTTGTTCATAGAGACACGGCCACACCACAACACTAGAGCATGGAATCCGCCTCTACCACCACCTCGGCATGCATTTTTGAAACCCTAAACGATGGAGTTTAGATCAGAAAGATCGCTTAATTTCTTCTCACACCAAAAAAACTCGAAGAAATAAAACAGACTCGAATTTCGGATGAATCGAATTTTACCGCCTCCGTCCTGCAAAAATTGTTCACAAAAGTTGCCAAATTCAATCTAAGCTCAAACGATAGCAAATAATTCCCTACGGATCGCGACAAAAATTGTTCACAAAGTTGTCAAATTCGATCTAAGCTCAAACGATTGCACGAGATTTCTTACAGATCGCGACCTCTAGGGCCAAACACCGCAAGATCCACTGTAATGCAGCACTAAATTGCGTAGACAAGCGCTCAAAAGGAAGATCTCGCTGCGGACAAACCCTAGAATCTTAAATACAAGATCGATGAGGAATAAGAACACACATTGTTTAGCAAACTAATCCTCAACAAATGCACACAGAAAATAAATGAAATAAAAAAAGGCTTGGAAACGAAATGACATATATGCATCGAAAAACTGAGAAGGATATGTTATAGTCCAGCACCTCTCGAATTTTAAGAGCGGCCTCGTGTGCACTCGGTTATCCACACCATAAGTCTCAGCCGAGATATAAACTAGGAAATGGATACGAGGATGAAGTGTGAGGAGCAGAAACCTATCAGGAAAAATGAAGAAGCAGTAGAACGAGATCCGGGTACGGTAGTCGGATAAAACACCACGGGCCTCATTGCGAACTCTGTTTTGCAATGTCCTTTTGAGCGAGAAAGAAGAAGTTCTCACGTTCCCCCCCAGAGTTCTCCATGGTTCCCCAGAGTTCTCAATGTTCCTAGAGATCATCTGACTCCTCCCTCACTGATTGCACAATGCACTGTACATGTACAGTGCATGCACGAAGTACCTTAGAGCATCCCCAATGCAGCAAAGAGGCTCAGGAAAGGGGGCATACAGGACCTGTCAGAAAACTTGGGCTCCAATGCAGCCGGATCAGGGCATTTTTTTTCAGTTTTCAAAGACAGCCACCATGGTTTTCCTCTTCAGAAACAGGTAGTCTGAGTTTTTTTTTCAAAAGAAACATATGACGATGAGTCAAAATTTTATGTAGTAATAATGCGAAAATGTCAATTTCTTTGATACAAGTATAGGTAAAATTTTGTGACTAAGTGTATAATTTCCATGGCTACAAGCCTACAACACTACAACTTTGAGAGTAATTCTGCTTCAAGTTAAAGAAGTCGTACACGTAGTTGTCACTGTGCCCCTATTATCACTTCTCAGTATCTTAAAAAATCCATGTATTTTAGGTATTTCTTTCAAAATTTGGGTTTACTGGTATTTCAATGTTTCAAAGCTCTTTACTTAATAGTGCAATTTTTTTTCCATTGATCACAATTTGCACAAGATAGAGCATATTAGCTATGAAGACTTCAACTAGACATATAGATTATTGCCCCAACACCTCAGTTATTGTAATGTCAATTGCAAAACATAAAAAATAATTGAAATTTGTCAACTTAGCTAGCACTTATGATGATTACAAAGGCTAATGAAGGAAAAAAGAAGGTCAAATATGAAAATGGCACAATATGATCATTTATGATGACCAAAATCTCTAAGGAAGTGATAATAGGACAATTTCAAATTTGAGCTTTACCTTGACCTTACCTCATTGAAACATTGATAGCTAGTACATACTTCACTCATGTAAGAATCTGGAACTTGGTACAAAATCTTGACTTGATTACTTTTTAAATGGTACCATAATCATCACATTTGGTGTATTGTAGCTCTTGCAGTTAAATTTTGAATTAAGGCCCAATGATAATAGGGTAAATTGCATGTAGTAAATTTGACCATAGTGACTAACATTTGTGTGAACTCATTCTCTGCCTAGTACCCCCGTTGCCAAGCTAGTGAGCAAGCCTCACAAGTTGCATTTTGGCAAAAAATCTTGACGTGATAGTGCTAACTGGCAACATTGCTTGCTGAACAGCAGTCCCCTCTAGTGATGTGAATTGCCATGTGAAGTGCGATGTGGCGACTAGGGCAAGTGGGAGGGCTGTGATTTGGCTGTTAAAATTTTTTTTCACCTATTTTTTTCTATACTCCAATCGCCAAAGCCCATTGCTTGGTGCCATCTGGCATCAAACTGCCTAAAAAAATGGGCTGAGCCGGATTGTGCAATGGGAAGTTGCAAGCCTTGCCACACAAGAGTCTTACCTTTGGATATTTGCATTTTTTGGAGAGTCTTGAATATTATTCTAGATTGTGTGATTCTTTGACCTTGACGCAATTTTAGATGTTTTTAACATGAATCTCCTCACATAAACACTTAAAAAAGGCATAAACAATAAATAATTATGTTTACACGGTGTCAGAAGTATATGTGCATTGGGGGATGGCAAGATGGAGAGAGCCCTTGCCCTCTAACTGTTCAGTCAAGCATTGCTTTGACAATTTTTCCAGAGCCTAAGTTACAGCTGAGCTCTTAGTACATCTCCAGCGCTTGACAATGAGACCAATTACGCACAGGTACTAAGAAGCGGAAATCACCATATTTGTTAAATTGTGAAAAAGGATGCATTGTGAAACTTCTGAATTTTACATTTTTGAAAATATTTTCGTGAATTATAGTGATTTCATGATGATTTCTTCAAGATCTCTATCAATGATGCAAAATGATGCAAAGATCTTGAAGAAACTATCATAAAATTATTAAAAAAACTCACTTTAAATTGCCAAAATCGTCTCACAAATGCAAAATTTTGAAGTCCCAAAATGTACCTTTTTCCCGATTTAACAAATAAAATGTTGGAAGCAGAGTAAGTTGGAGTTTGACTAGGGTCAAGACAAATGGAGGCGAAGACATGGATTCAAACGTGTCAATGACGACAACGATATTCATGTTATTGAAGCTAAAGAAGGGGACGGTACGCATGACCGTCTTGCTTTTGAAAGTTTCCATGACTTTTAGGTGATACAGTATTTATGAAATTGGACGTGGTTTGACAAGTACTGAATATTTGGAAGTGAAGAGTCTAACTTAGTCGTTGTGATGAAGCTGACTTATCCTTTTTGCATTGAGAAGGATCGAAGGATCTTGTGGCCTTTAATAAATTGCCACATGTCGAGAGGGTATGATAACCATTCCCGCGATGTAACTTAAGGCAAGCAGCTGTTTTGTCATCAGTATACGAGAATTAGTAAGGGCATCTCCTGCAGCACACTCTTCAAGCCCTGAGGTTTTACAAGGAGAATGACGCAAACCTTCATCGCAAGATTTGAAGTTTTCTTGCAGTTCTCAAATTTTCTTGACTTGTACTTGAGCTACAACAAATTGCATGGGTACACCTGGCTATGGAGTGGGGTCCTGCATGAACAATGCGTGAACAGTGCTTGGGAGGAACCGTGAAGGGGCATGGAGAAAGCTTGAATTTGACAAGAACAAGGCTCAATCTCAAAGCCCTGCTACTTGCACAAGGATGCATCGCGTGCTGTTGGGGACTTGAAACGTGAAAGCTGTTACGGCCAGGGAGCGCGAGGCTGTTTTGATGTGCTGCAGGAGATGCTCTAAGAGCATCTTCTACCACCCGTCAAATGAAGCCCTAGAAATTAGGTTTGAAGGGGACAAAAGCAACAAGTAGCGCAACAGGGTGTGAGGTTCCCTTGCAGCCAAGAAGATTTTAGGGCCTGCACGGTACATCTGGTTATATAGTGACTTTGTAGTGTCAATAGTGCATAAACAAAGCTTGGCATGGAATATGAAGGGGGCTTGAAGAAAGCTCAGATTTGAAAGGAAAGGACTCTCACTGTGAAGGCCCCGCACCTACATAAGGACAAATGGAGAGTTGTTGGGGACTTATAACAAGAAGCCATTATAGCTAGGGAGCGCAAGACTCCAATGGCGGGTGGCAAGAGATGCTCTAAGTCTTCATATCTCCATCTTCTGTAGAACCTGGAGAAGATTCATTTTTGGAGTTACGCGCAAATAAGAAAGAAAGAGTAGGGAAACAAGAGAAAAACCAGTTGGAAAATCTCAAGAGAGCTGCCAAACAAAGAGGAAAGGGCGCTCTTAACACCATATTAGGTGAAATAGGAAAAATTGGGACCATATTGTACTCTATCTTAGTCTTACGTACAGTCAATTTAGGCACAGCTATAGCTCAAAGTTGTGATTATTTGAAATTTTTGGAGGCAATCATTAAGACTTCATTATTGTACAAGAAAGTGCACGCATGACTTTTTTGTAATATGCTAAATTGTACATAATGATAGAAATAGTGAAAGTCCGAGAATATTTGGTTTTTCCCAATTTACCTAATATGGGAAGCCTTCCCAGGTTTGTTCTTTTTATCTATTTGATCCAATTGAAATTTTAAGCTGTGCTGGACATTGGAAATTGTTTTCAAAGTTGATGGCATTGCGAAGTACTTCAGGACTGCTTCGTCACATTAATGCAACTGAAGACTATTTACCACTTTGGACCAGTTATGAAAATGTACGTAATTGTCAAAAAGAGTAGTTGTTTCATATGATGCACGTCATTTTGAAGAGTGACAACTTTCATGATAGAGTGTTGATTTCTTTCTGTATTATAGTACCCTGCAACTGACCGCCACCTCTTTAGCTATAACAGGGAGCAAACAACTTGGCAAACAGCTCAGCAAGAGCGATCTTGGAGATGCAGCTGGACTCGCAAGCACGGCTACTGCTAGCATTGGCAAGTTCGACAAAAAGCTGCCTGGAGAGAAGCCTGCAAAGAAGCTGGGCAAGAACCGCAAGGTACCATGGGTTTCAAGCAACGGCAGCTTGAATTTGAGATATGTGTTGAAGAATCAAATAGATTTTAGGATGCAGCACTTTCGTGACATGACCCTGGATTGTAGGTTTTATGATTTTTTTTTTTTCTGGAGGATTTCAATTTGAGAAGAGTGGTAATGAAGGAGCTAGTCTAAGCTCACGAAGTATATCAGTGCTTGCACTATATTACCTGCAGAATTAACAGGCACTGGGAACATTGGGTGATTGTTGCTAATTGATTGTGTACATGTGCAGTTTTTGCCAGTGGTTGATGGAGAAGGCAAAGAGAAGGAACTAATAACAAATGTGATGAAGAAAGTGCTGGCGAGAAATGACTCCAGTGGTCTGGATGTCAATAAGGTGAAGAACGTGACTTCGATAGGTTCATGTGCACTGTTGCAAGCTTTGGGGCATCATACTCAGTTTCAGACCACCTTGTTTGTGTCGAATGCTGGTCTGGTCTTCGTTCTTTACAGATGTTTCGGCAAGGGATTTATTATTCATATGGAGTAGTTATAGTTTTCCTCTTCATTGCTTATAGCAAGACTTATACCTTTAGAAGAGGTTTGGTCTCTAAGACTGAGGTTTATTGGCGAGGACTTGATGTAAATCCATTTGTGTGTTTGCCAGGCTGTGAGGGCGCACCATGTAGAAGAGAGTGGAAAGCCTTCTCAAAAGAAGATTGGTGGAAAAAAGCGAGCAGGTGGAGCCTTCAAGAAAGGAGGATCACGAAAAGGAATGTCCCCGGGTGGAAAGCCAGGTAGGTCTCCAGGAAAAGCTGCAGTCAAAAAGAGTGCCTTTGGTGGCAAGGGCGGTGGCAAGGCTGGAGGAAACTAAGGGTTCGAAGAGGTGATCAATCATCTCCCCTTTCACGAATACTACAAATGGGTCATGCATCCGAACGAGTGTAGCTTCGTACTTATCAACCTCTTTTTTTCTTTCCTTTTTTTCTTTCCTTTTTTTCTGTGAGAGTAGCAAGTTTTGTAGTTCTCTCACCACACAATCCCTGTCGAGGATTTTATGAAATTTTGTTTTTGATAGAAATTATTTTGATGCCAACTGTTTACGATGTATGAATCTAATACAAACTAGGAATGTGTTGAATCTCTGTTCACCTCTCTCAAGTTTCACATGGGATACATACACCTTAGCTTACTACGATAGCTTTTGCTAGTCTTACTAATTGTTTTATGTTACCTCTTTGGACCAGTAGTTCCATTAGTTACATAAAAAAAAGAGTAAAATGTGTTTTAGCAGGAAATTGCAACATGAAGTAATTAGTGCGTCTCTCTGTTATTGAATGAATTGAATTTGACTTCAGTACTATCTGAGTTAGAAGATTGTGTGAACGGAAATAGAGGATGGTCAATTGACTTTTTTCACAATCACTCAAGTGGGATAAAGGAGCATAGCCAGTTGGTTATATTATACTATGGAAAGTCTGCAGTGCTTTGCACATATTGCTTAATCCACGTAGTGCCGTGCATAGAAAAAAATGCACGTATAGGATACATGTGCATGGCATGTTTGGTAGTGCAATAATGGTGGGCATTTACACTTTTGGATTAAAAAGTGCTCATTTGATGATTGGTTGTACCGTGAAAGCTTGCCCTTCTATAAGCTACACTAAATACTGCATTTAGGTTGCCTCAATAATCAAGTGTCTTACTTACTTTGGAAAATTACCTTATGACTCATTGCTTGGCCACTTGGAAGCACATGTAACTCTTAAAATATTAGGATTTCACATGGATTGTAACTTGGATGTTGCTAATTAACGCATTATTCATTAATTTGAGAAAAAGCGTACAAAGTGGGACTTCTAGGTTTTTTTTCAAAGAATGCCATACTCATTGAATTGGGAATCTGTTGACTATTTTCCAATGAAATGAGATACACATCTTCTAGGAATATGCTCTTTTTGGATAGAAAGTTCATTAACTTCTGAAATTTTGAACAGAAGTTCATTAACTAGGTTTAAAGTGATCCCATGAATTTGAATTAAGGTGGCTATTTTGGATTAAGGTGATGTACAAAATGGTACCCATTGTTTTCCCAAATTAATGAATAACACACTAGTTTTTTTTTCACAACTTTGTTTTTGTTGCCAAGCTCTTTAAAATTTGTTTATCACAATGATTATTGATGAAACTTACTTAGAATCAGTAAGTGTTTATGTAGTAGTGTGAAATGTTGAGAAATTGGTGCGGGACAACCTAAATGCAATATTCAATGTAGGACCCCAAACAAGTATTACGTCTTCCTAAAGTTATTAAGATGTCTTAATAAGCAAAGGTTCATTTCTGGCATTTGAAGATCTTAGATTGGGTTGCAAGTTAGTCCTGTAATTGATTTCCTAAATATAATAGCAAATATTTTTGTTAGAAATGCAAACAAATATGTTTTACATGCTAAATTTGTAGTTGAGATTTTAATCTAGTATCCTTGAATTTATTTACAGAAGTGCTAAAATGTCCACTTCCGTGGAATTAAGGGAAAGTTTGATAGATATCCCCATATTTTGCATAAATTTGATGGATACCCTCAATGTTTCAAAAATTGTAGGGACATCCTCGTAGGGGTTCTAGAGAGGAAAATTTACCAATACTTTTGTTTGTCATAAAACAAACTGCATACGCACATGTATGGAAACTAACAACATTATAACCAAGTATATATTTGCCAAAACTGCTAGCAAGTCATTTTCTTGAGCTCTCCACAACCTCCACATTCTCAAGGATATCCTTACAATTTCCCAAAAATCAAGGGGATTCATAAAATATTGTAAAACACATATCTTCCTCAAAAGTTTACAAAATACAAGGGCTTTTATCAAAAATTTCCTTGAAGAATAAAAGAAATATGGTCTTAGATGTGTTTCAAAATCTGATTTAGAAAAGAGTAAGGAAATTTTGATTAGGTGGCTTGTAGAAGTAATGTAGAAGTAATTTAGAAGTAAGTTTTATGTGTGTTTAGTTTGTTGTGAAAGGAATTACGGAAGTTTTTACGAGAGTGTTGCATTGGAAGCAAAACAAGCAAATCGAAATAACCATAGAATTCTTATACATGAACTGAAAAAGTCCTCAATGACTACCTTTATGCGATTGTAGGAGTTGAAATGAGTAAATTGAAAAGATTAGCAAAATGTGAGATATATTTAGTAGAATCAAGAAGGGCATTTGAGTGGTATAAATCTATCATGAAAAATAATCTATCATGAAAAATAATCTTGCTATGAAAAATGAAAGGCCAAAGCCTCTAAACTTGTCTTTGGGCCCTATTTCCTCAAAATGTGTAAGCAAATCCACCTTTAAGAGGTAGGTGTGATTGTAATACAAACTTACAACTGCCTAAATTTGCATGCGTTGTTTCTATTAAAAATTTGGAATAAAAGAATCTATTCAATTAAATCCAAAATGAAATATTTATTGAATTATACTATCCAAACTCAAAACCACTCACTTCATGATTAGACAATGCTTATACATTAATTTCTTTTTCAACCCTTAAAGGACAAGCCTACAACCATGGATTTTTTATGGAATTACCACTATCTTCTAGAAATGATTTGGCAATATAATTAACATTAAAATTCAATATTACAATTTTGATAGAAGAAGGTATATGCATACTACATGTATATAAAATATTCATAGAATTTGGTGGAATTTTCAAATTTTTGTAAATTTTTTAAAGAAATGTTAAAGAAATCATATCAATTACAAAATATATTCAATTATACCAATTTTTTAACCGCAGGTGCAATTCACAATGAAGATCATCACAGTGGAATTTTTTCCCCATGTTAGTAAAATGTTAAAAAGTAAGCATCCCATGGTAATAGGTGTTCAACTTGTGATAATAATATATTTTTCAAAAACAATTTTTTTCAGAATTTCAAAATACAAAAAAAAACTAGATTTGGTAAACTCTCTATTGCTAGTTAAGCTCAAACTCCAAACACATCATCTTAAGAGCCCACACTAAGTATTTGGTCAAAAAACCCTCAAAACTTTAAATACACTACAAGGTGGTGCATCTTTACAATTCAATTGGCAAGCGAAATTCTTGTGTGAACATTTGGCATGCAGAATCTATTCATGTACATGTACTAGACTGCATTATCTATTCCCAATGCACTAGTAAAAAAATGGGAAAAAACGACTACAATTAACAACTGCATTTTAGTGGTTTATGGCATGAAACTACTCATGTACAACTAGATGAACTGCAGTTGTACTTTAGTCGACCACAGTTACATAATAGTGATAGTGAACCTGTCACTTTTGCCAACCACTCAAAAACAAACTACAACCTTTTCATCCATTGCCCCTCCTAAATTTTGGTAATAACCTGCCCCCTCTGCCTTTTTCTCTTCTTTGTTAGAAAACATCTTTCTCTCTAATCCCAATGTCTCCATTAATGCACATTTGACACACAAATGACTAAGTGTCACTTATCATATTTATGGAGGTTTTGGTCAAATTTAGGCAATTTCATGAAATGCAAAATTGATAGTTCACAATGACACGTATCCCTTGCAGTTGTAAAGCAGTTGTATTTTAGTTGTAAAGTAGTTACTTTGCAATTACTTATATTTTTTTTGTAAAAAAATAGATTACCTGTAAATTCAGTTGTATATTAGTTGTATTTTAGTTATCATATAGTCAATTTATAGTCAAGTTCAAGACATAAGTGACTCTTCACTCACCTCTGGTATTATTGTACAACTTTAGTAAATTGACAGTAATAGTTGCCATTTGATTGTAACTAAGTTGATCTCATAACTTGTATGCCAAGTTTTCAACCATGCAGTTGCAAGACAATTGTATCTCAGTGGCTCCTGTGGCTTTGTTATCATTAATTAGTTGCATCGCAATTCTCACTTAGTAGGGACAAAGTTGTATTTTAGTTGCATTCTTGTTGCAACTTAGTTGCATTCTAATTGCAATAGAGTTGCAAGCTAGTCAAAAACATGATTCATTCTAGTCATGATTGGGTTGTAGTGCAATTGCCACAAAGTTGTAATCTAGTTGTATAGTAGTGGCAAAGAAGTTGTACATTAGTCGCACATTAGTGATTGAATAGTATATTGCAATAGGGATTCTGATGTCCATGAACAAGGCAAGACACCTAATACAAGGGCTAGTTGCAATGTAGTTGCACACTAGGCTTCTCTTCTGCTACATGATTACATCATAATATAGTTTAGGACAATACAAAGTATGCGGCCAATCTCCCCGTGCTTCACCTTCTAATAAATGTTAGTCTTCAGCTCTTCTAAACCGCTACAAAAATCATATCTAAACATTAAAAAAAAATGACAAGCAACCTAACTTCAATGACACATATAAGTCCTTCTAAACATTTTTATACAATATAAACGCAACCACAAATTTCAATGTTAAACAATCTAACTTCAACTATAGAAATTAGCCCTTCTAAATGCCTCTAAACATCCTAAAAGTATCAACAAAGCTCAATGCAAAACAACCTAACCTCAATTATAGAAATCAGTCCTTCTATACTCCTCTAAAAACCCTAATATCAACATCAAAACTGAATGGCAAGCAACTTACCTTCAATGAAGCACATTAGCTCTTCTAAATACCTTTAAATACCTTAAAAATAACCACATATCTCAATGTTAAACAACCTAACTTCAATTGTAAAAATCATTCTTTCTAAACGCTGTCCTGATGGAGATTCCTCCATCATATAAATACTTGTTATTTAATTATGTTTGTGTTGATTTCAATAAATCAACAGTTGAGGCAAAAGAGATGGTCGTGGTGAGGACCACGGTTTGGTGACAGCGTAGCGGCCATAGATTTCAATGCGCTGCGCCGTCTTGTCACATGCACAGCTCAGGGGGGTAGGTAGCGGGTTGGCTGGGCCAATTTCCTGCCTCACTAGTTGCCAAGCCGTGAGTCGCCATCACTGCTCGACGAGTTTGATGGAATTCGAACTCGGACCGGCGGACGGCCAGAGACAACCGCTTCTCCAGCCAACCAAGCCCACGACTTGGCAACTGAAGACAAGCATTTAACGCTATTATATGCTCGCAAGGGTACATGGCCACTTTACGATGGTATTTATTTTGTAATTTAATCATTTTCATATGTTTATCTAGATATTTTGAAAGGCTCATATATTTTGCCTTTGTTTAAATAAAAATATTAAGGATTTAGAAGTCAATGGGAAAGGTGTGAAAGGAAAAAGGTTTTGGCATCTATGGTGGGGTTAGGATAAGGAGGAGCATGGGCTGATGTGCCCCACCTCCCTACCTTAGATAGGGTCGAAATTATGAAAAAAAATGATTCCTTAGTTGTTGGAAGTTAGTGTATGAGTGTTGGTGGGAAGAAGAAAAAAAATCCCGAAACTTTGATGTGAGATTTTTTTCTGTGTATACATGATTTTGAATTAAAATTTGAGGAGATTGTTCCTTGTGTGATTACCTTTCCAAAATGAATTTGCAAGTTTGATTTGGAGTTGTGATGCAAAAGTTATGAGTGTTTGAATTTTAGAGTCAAAAAGCCAAATTATGGAGAAAGGCTGAGACTTCGACAAGTCATAACTTATGATTTGTATATCATTTTGCAACAAGATTTGAAGAGAGTGTTTATCTTAGTATTGGCTTTTGAGAAAGTCCTTAAACTTGAGGTTTGAAGCTTGAACGAGAAAGTTATGGAAGTGTGAAGGTTGGGAGGTGGCTGCCCTATTGTTAGGAGAAGGCCGAGACTTTGAAGAGCTACAACTTTTGGAGAGTATGAGATTTTCTTTTCAGATTTTTAGAAGTTATAGTTTGTTGTCATAGCTTTCTGAATTGTCTTTAATCATTTCATTTGGAGTTTTATTGAAGAAGTTATAGTGGGTAGAAGTTGAAGGTGTGGGTGCTCTCTAAAAAATTGAGACCCACACTTTGATTGACTAGAGCTTTTGGACAGAATTATTTTTTGAAATAAAAATATTACAGGTTGTAGCCAGTGATATCATCTTTCTAAATTGATATCACGTTTCTATGAGTGATATATAGAACAAAAGTTATAGAGGTTTATAGAGGCAATGTTTAGTTTGTAAGGAAGAAGAAGAGCCTCTACTTTGAACCCACATAACTTTTGGATAATATCTCAGATTGAGTTGAAATTTAGAGGAATGTTAGAAGATTAAAAGAGCTTTTCAAATTGCTATTATACTTAGCATTTGAATTTTTGAGCCATCTGTGGCACTAGATAGAAGGTCGCTGCTTTTCTAGGACTTGTTATTTGTGATTTTCCCCATTGTTTTTATTAAAACATGAAGACATGAAGACTTGAAGATATGAAGATATGAAGATTTCAAGAGGAATGTTTTGGGTTTATTTTTTATGTATGTATGGGATGTAGCTTTGTTATTCCTAGCCGATTTTGGAGGCTCGTTTGTCAATTCATTTCCATTCTATTTTGTAAACCTTGTTGCGGGCAATTTGGGTTAAACCAAACTTAATCCCATTTATTGTCGTGGTGACAAAGTGGGATTGATCACCCACATAGTCGAGACTTGCTCTGTTCTCACGATCTGGAGTTTTGGCCAGCAGATCATGAATTTGATTTTAGGATCCCGTCATACGGACGGCAGCTCGTGTCTGCTGTCCCGATCTACCCGTCCCGTATCTAGTGGACTCTTATCCCTACCTTGACCTTTATATCCTTAGAGCCAGCCACAGGATAGGTCAACGGAAGACTGAAGACTGAAGATTTGAAGAGAAGATTAAGATTAAAGACAATTTTAATCGGCAACGCACGATCGCAGCAAGACACCCTGCGTGTTCCCAAGGCGCGCTCCTCTCAACCCAACAACGCCTCAGAACACCATAAAAGCAACAACAAAGCTCAATGCAAAACAATATAACTTCTACTTTAAAAATCAGCCCCTCTATACTCTTCTAAAAATCCTAATATCAACATCAAAACTCAATGGCAAGCAACTTACCTTTGATGAAACAAATTGGCCCCTCTAAACTCTTCAATTCACCATAAAATCAATACCAAAGCTCAATGTTAAACAAACTAACTTCACTACTGCAAATCAGCCTCCTCTAAGCCTTCATACACACTACAAATGAACACCAAAGTTCAATGCCAAGTAACCTAAGTTCAATGATGCAAATCAATCCCTTCTAAACACTCATACACACCACAAATGAACACCAAAGCTCATTACTAAACAACCTAACCTCAATGATACAATTCAACCTCTCTCTAAGGATTTTCGAGTACCATAGCTCTTGTGAGCTAGGTGCAAAGTGAGATATGGATTGAGCTGCCTTGAAGAAGTCAAGGTTTAGGCATTGACTAATACAACTGTAATATAATGCAACTACAAGCTAACTAAAAAACAACTAAATCATCACTCAAAAACAATTGAAAAACAACTATTCCACTAAGATACAATTGACGCTGTCTACCAATACTACTGCATTTATTGCTTAGGTATTACATGGCGGCAACAAAAAACGACTGAAACATCACTAAAAAAAACTAGAAAACAACTAGAAAACAACTACGTGACTCAAATATAGCTAATGTTGTTCAGCACTTTAGCATTTATTTCTTAGTTATTGCATGGCGGCGAGGACTATGACATGAACTATATTAAAAAAAAAACAAAATTGGTACAATTCCCTACTTATAACTTGCGATTGCACAAATTTAGAAGCAAGCTCAACAACTCTTGCATCCTTGAGTAATTTGTAAGTATGTTCTCTCCTTCTCTATTGTGCATGTGGTTTGCAATTGCTAGATTGATTGCAAGTCTAGAGACTGAATCTTGATCCTTCATTTGACACAAACAAAAATGAGCATGCAGATTCCACAAAAGGAAGAGTATAAATAGTGGAGGAACCATAGAAGAGAGACACACCTATTCAAAATTATGTTGCTACTGTCCATGCAAATTTGCTTAGAAGTAGGAAAAAAACAAGAAAGACAAGTAAAATGTCTCAAATATCCAGAGTACAAGAACAATTGACTTTTTGAGTTGTATAATAGTCATTTTTACTCTTGCCATATATTTGTCAATTGTATAGTAGTTGTATATTAGTTGTTACTCAGTTAGTTATATTTGACAGGTCATATTGTAGTGAGGTATGAGTTATTTTATAGTCACACTGCACTTGTACTCCACAGGTAAAAGCCAACAACACTCTAATTTTGAATTGAATACAAATTCAGTAATTGTTGGTTCTTTCTATATATAAATAAAACATCGAAATCTATGAGCTGCCCATTTTTAATGCACATAGGGTACATTTGAGGGACAAAATCAATGCAGTGGACTAGAGAAATCAAAAGAGGATTGCTCTTCCACACATAGCACTTCTACTAACTTTGTTGTGTGTGCAAAGGGAGGAGGAAGTGCCTATTGAAAACAGTGAAGAAGCAACCAAGTGATCACGGTAAAAAACTCAAATTTAAGGTTTAGAGGAGATTGGATGAATGAGACGCCTCCAACAATGATTGGGAAGAACTGTTGCAAGAACCTGTTGTATTGACGGAAGTCAAAGTAGACTATACAAGATTCTTTTGGGAACACTGCGTATCAAGTGTAGTAGATTGATATTTTGAGATTTTTTTTTGCTTTGTACAAATCACAAACTGCAATCATTTTTTGAACTTTGAAGTATCAACTTGCATTGCACATTCAAATAAAGTATAACTCTTACTTGTAGTCATAAATAAATTGACTGCAGTTGTCAAGTAGTTGTATCCTCAAAAAGGACAACTGTACATTGAAATGCAACTGCAGTCTAACTAAAGAATAAACCCCCAAGAACAACTACAAATTGAGCAAGGTCAAATACAAACAACTGAGATTCAACTACAACACAACTACCCTATTATAACGCATTCACATAATAATCATGAAGGGTAATAGTAGCACATCTAACAACACATGAGAGTAGAAGAAATGAGGCAAATGCTAGATTCTTAAGAAAGAAACCGTATCTCCAAACCCTATTGGAAGCAGTCACATAATAGTTGTTTTGTAGTAGTAAATCGGTTGTGTCCTACCCAAAAACAACTAATTTGCAACTTCTTTACAACTGCAGTAATTTACCCTATTCACACTAACGACTATGGAAGTAATTTCAATCTCCTAAACTACCCAAGGCTAGAAAGAGGGTCTTGGGCATTGTGCACTAGCATGGAAAAAATCAAAGAGATGGTGGTAAAAATAAGTAGAAACAATGGAGTTGTTTCTCAGTTAACTTGCAGTAGTATGAGAAGTCTAGGAACAACTAACAAGCAACTATTGTACAACTCTAAACTCTAAAACACATTCACACTAAACCCCAAACATGAGTAGTTGAATGGAATTAGCTGCCCAAAGCAAAGAAAGGGTAGCCTGAAATGTTAATAGAGCAAAAAATAAAGAGTAGTAGTAAGAACAACTATTGCAGTTGCAAATGAGTTAATTTTTAGTACTATTACAGTTGTCAAAACCACTCAAGAACAACTGCTGTGGTACGTGGATGATTAGTGGAGTCCATATGAATGGATAGCATCCATGACTAGATTGAAAGTTGATGATGACAAAGTTTTCTGTCCTTATTAGTTGTTTAGCTAGTTTTTGCAGTAGTGCGGACAACTACAATACAATTGTGAGTTATTTAGGGTACCCTCTTTGTTGTTGGATTGTTTTTTTGACTGGCCATGTGATTTTATAGTTGTTTTCTAGTTGTACGACGACTTAGTTGCATTTCAGTTGGATAATTGTGGTTATATATTGCAGTTTTTCTTCTAGTGATGGAATCTAAGATGAGAATTAGTGTGATTCCACTCCCACAATAATATTTAGTTATCCAAAAGCCAAAAATTGGTTGCAACAATATTTAAGGGTGAGTTCACCCAATTCCAACCCCTGGACCTAATGCCGTCACATGTATGCCACGAGGACATTTTGAATCTGAAATCTAGGCCAATCCTATATATCTTATCATTTGAGGTCAAAATTGTGTGATGAACTCACTATATATGCACTCTTTCATGAAGAAGGGTGTTCAAAGTAGACCATGCTAGTTGAATTCCAGTTATACAATAGGAGGTTTCAAATATGGCATTCTGCACCAATTTTATTCTTGTGAATAAGATTTTTGAATAACCTGGCCAAGTCACTCCAAGAAAAAGGCATGATGACCTCCTTGGGGTCGTGACTGCATATTCACCAGTGAATAACCACTTGTTCAGTGTTTATTTGAGATATTTGAACCCCGCTAATGAATAGCTACTATGTGATGTCAATATGGTGTATTATGAAGTGAAAACCCAACATATCACACACTAAAACCATATACATTAAATTGGGGAAACCAGATTCCCAAGTTGTACCCTAATGGTCCATTTTAGTTGGTCAACTTAATCCCAAAATGTTACAAAATTCCCAATTTAATGAATATGGTGTTACACTCAATTGGTTTTAGGTGAATAGTACGATGGAAGTATGTTAGATGGTATTTGTTTTATAATTTCATAATTACTACCAAGTCATTGAACATAAACGTTGTAATTTTTTGTTCAATAAAAAATTTATTTCAAAGGTGTAGGGCATACAACAAAACTACGTGAAATAAATTTTGGAAACCTTTTGGTTTTTCTTAATCTCTCAAGAGTCATTAAAAAACAAACCTTTTTAAATTTTTGTCTCTTAATTAAAGGAACACACATATGTGCTTCTGGATTTAGTACAGTGAGAGTTTGCATCTAGTTTTGTAATGATCCAAAAGTACAAATATCTTGGATCAAATGAAATTTCTTATTGTCTTTTCCAAAAAAATTGTTGAAAAATGTTTTGAAGGACCACAACCATCCAAAAATGAACAAATGCTAATGAAAGAGCTTCACTTTAACACTGAGCTCTATATCTTTGCAAAAGTAAAATTGTCCATGTTTCTTAGGAATTTATTTAGTACATAGCTACAACACATGTCATAAATGGCTACTTTGAGTGACTTGCTAAAAAATAAAAAAATTGGTTGGCATCAAGCACGAGGATTATTGCACCATAATCCTTTGCAAGTATCACTTGTTGCTTAATACGCTTTTAGATCACAAAAGTCCATGTGTATTGGCAAGTGATGATTATTTAGATGCAGTTAGTTATATTTGGATAATTAGCTTGTTCCTAAATGGCTAAATTGGTCATTCAGTGTGTGGCCTCTTCATATTCTCAAGAATTTTTACACAATTTTTGCAACTGTCGAAATTGTAGCATGCTTTCTATTCTTGATGCTTTATTTGTAAAATGCTTTTTTCATTGTCACTTTTTAGGCCCTACTATCTCCACCTCCCTTTGAAAGGCATTATGTACATGTATCACATTCTTAGAAAATGTCGTGAATTTAGTCCTACAATCTTAGAGGTCTTTCAAAAAAATTCAAAGTTTCATCTATTTATATAAAACAATTTTCCATTCACTAAACAATTAGATGTTTAGAAAAATTCTTGTGTGATGAAATTTAAGTAGTAATATTGAAAATTTTATTGAAGTTGCATAAACATGAAAACCATGTGGAGATATGAAAGTAACTTTTAGCTAAATGCTTGAAGCAACAATCATAGACCTTGGGGTTTATTGAACAAGACCAGTAATCAATTTTCATTAAGTGACAAAGATATTGGACATTTGTGCAAGATGTTAGCAATGGGCAAAGGCCTTGATAAACAAGAATATACAATCAAAGAGGTCCAATTTTGACATATGAACATATGGGATAAAGTATATTGTTTTAAGTGTAAAGAATGAATGTCTCAAAAATTTAACTAGAAAGAGGTCTTGAGTTGCTAACATTTATAGCAAGCAGGCAACAATGTATGGGGAGTATTGGCATTTAGTTACAAGCTAGCCGGTTGATTTTGAGAATTGCCAAATAATCCAAACTTTTAGGGAAAAAATCGACCATTTGTGAGGAAAATAAGATAATGTTCTTTATTTTCTACAGGTTTAGCCGGGAGTATACCCTAGAAAACTAGTTGGCCCAAGAGAATGTCGGATATTGGCCGGTTAAGCTAAAATAAACTTCCCTCACTATGGTGGGCAAGCAAGTGAGGAGGTAAAGAATCAACTATACTATTATTTCTAATTAATTAGATATTTATTTGTTTTCAATTAATATAAACTATTCTTGTTAAGTTTAGTTTCTATTCCATTTCAAAATTTTCATTTTGTGGAGTTGTTATAATGGTAAGCTCTATTTCACAAATTTTGAATAACTTCATTATATGCTATAAGGCACTTTACCAAATTTCCAATACACTTGGAACTTTTATACTTGTTTCCAAACACTCCTTAGAAATCCATAGTATTTAAAAATTGTAACAATTGTGGGCATGATTTATAGTTGATGTCAATGGTTTGGTGGTGAATGTTTTAGTATTTACAATAATCCAAGGTTTTTCTTACAAATTTTAAATTATATATATTGAAAAGAGATGTATGGATTCATGTTCAGAAATTTACACAATTGTACATTTTGAAATTTAACCCCTAAAGTTCTTTGTATATATTTCACCAAACAACACTTAGAATGAGCCATTTTGATAGCAAAGGTAAAACAAAAATGGAAAATGAAATCTTGGTGCAATTTTCCATAGGATTTAGTAGTAGATACACCGTTGTGTCATAATAAAAAGATGAAAGATGTTTGCCACTAAAAGTGTGAGATTATAGGGTTTGGAGTGAAAAATAGTTTTTTGGGGGCAATCAAATTCTGGTCAACTCTAATTTGGGAAGGAATTTGCACCAATTAATATCACTATTGTGATTTTAATTTCAAATTGACTTTTGTAATAGAGCTAGTCATATGCTTAAAAGGTTTTTTAACTTTTTGAATTGAGGAACACATACTAAACTAGGCCAACTAGCTTCAATAAAATGCTCATACAAAGCCATTTTTTCAACATTTTTCACCCCTAAATCCCTAGGGCCTTTATTTTGCCAAAAGACACTCAAAATTGCCATTTCTATTGTAAAGAGTAAAAAAATTTGAAGATTGTTCTTTTTGCATATCTAACTGTAAGATCTTGTACTAGAATAGTAGAAGAATTTGGAAACAAAACTTTAAAAACCTTGACCGCATAGATTGCAAGAATTTTGCATTCAAAGTGTAAAAAATAGACTTTTTTGTACCTTGCATGACTAGACTATTTGACTTTGAACTTTTTTAACTTAAAATCTTTGCATCACAAAGTTTTGAAGTTTATTTTTTTATGGTGGGAAATTGAGTTGAGAATCTCTGGTATAAAATCAAAACAAAAAACACTTAATTTTCATTCTTAAAAAAAAACATTAGGTAGAAGAAAGTATAAGATTGAACAAAAACTTAAATTGTTAGTATCCTTGCAATGGAATTGAAACTCAATAATCCCAATGGTGAGATTGTTCTAGCAAGCAAACTTCATCCTTTCCAACAATTTCTTTTGAAAAAATGTTAAACATGCATTCAAAAATGAAGTTTATAAGTTATTTTTTCTAGAAGATGCTTAAACTGCCCGAAAAACAAGATTGTCCATAACTTTCTCATAACTAGTCCAAATGGAATGGATCAAAGCTTCAGATGTAGAAAAAACTACAACCTATGAGGGAAAAACAAAAAAAACAAAAAAAAAACAAATTTGAGTTTTTGTAAAAAAAAATTGCTGCCCAATTTACATAAATTTGTGCTTATTTAGGCATAACTTTTGCTTTTGGGCATTGATTGGAATAAAAATTATATTCCCCAAAAGCTAATGTGTTTTCCTATATCCAAAAAAAGTTTCAATAAATCAAGACAAAAATTGAGGCTATAGGTACCTGCCTGAAATCCCATTTGTCCCCTGAGGTGACACTCAAGGATATAGGGATTAACTTATGCATATAAAAATCTTTTCAAAATGTGAATAGGGAGGTTTAGATTTTAGCCAGCTTTAGGAAGGGAAAAAACAAGAAATTGGTTAAAATTGGCTTTGACAAGCTAAATCACCAGAGGGCCACTTCCAACAAAGGTGAAGTAAAGGGTAATAAGTAAAAACAATTACCTCCATTGAATGAGTTTACTTTAGATTTGACAAGGAGATAGCTATGCCCCTTAACCATTTGGCAAGATCCCAAAATTTCAATAGCAATGTAAAAAAATATGCCCATGATGCCTTTTGAGCAAGCAAAATCACATATTACGTTATATATATTTTTTCATAGATAAAAATGGCTTGAAATATTTCCATTGGAAAGCTACTCCTTGGATACACATACTGTAACTATTTTTGTGAAAATCAATATATTATAATACAAGTACTAACTTGCCCAAAATTGCTATGTTGCCAAAAAAAACGTTGTTTGGGTATTTAGGGGTTAAGGTGAAGATTTTGACTCTCATTACAATTAAAGACAATAACAAGGATTTGCCTCTATTTTGTAATTGGTCAATTTTATCTCCTTATGGTAACTCAACAATAAGGAAGAAATTCCATGCTTGCCTCAGATTTATTCAGCCTTAAATTTGGTTTTGTTACTGGTTGCACAACAGGCACCCAACGAAGCAAGCAGGTAAGGAAAAATTGAACTGAAAGGGATGGAACCCACAACTTCTGCACGTTCATTTGTAAAATCTACAAATTTTAGTACCTTTCATCCAAATTTTGGCAAACTGCGTGTTTGCGCGGAGAGGAGCCTGGCAATTTCATCCAAATTTTCACCTGATTTTTCTAATGTTGTGGTAGCTAGTCACAAATCCAGGTAAATCTTAGGCAAAAATTTGCCATAAACTAAAGGTTGCTCAAAATTCTAAATTTTTAAACATCTAACAAGTTTACACTACGAACGGGTTTAATGTTTTTCGGTTTAATTATTTGTAGAGAGCATGGAAACCAGTTCAAAAATAGAGAACCAAAATCCTAATGTGAAATCAAAATTTCCCAATTCAACATCCTAGTGGTAAATTTCAAAATTCTTATGTTTTCCGCGTAGTAAAAAAGCTGAGCTTTTCCACCGTGACCCCACAGAAACGTAAGCTTATGTGTAGTATAAAATGCCGTCATAGTCGCTCATGGCGGTAATGCTATATATAGTTTAACGGAGAAGACCACCAGAAATATCTACGTCAAGTTCCTAGATTGTGTGTGCAATCAGAAGTGGGTCCTCCGCAGCTTGTTATTCTGCCCATACGGCTTAGATTTTTTTACCTATCCGTATATTGAATTAATCTCAAAATGCCCACGGTATCAAATAATTACCAAATTATGGTGCTTTGGAAATTTAGAGGTTAATCCTTAACCCCTAAAGGCCCAGGCCATTTTTTCTGTGAAAAAAAATGAAAATTGCCACTTTTTGGGATGAAAGGAATTGTTTTTTTTTTGAAATCCAACCGTAATATCTTGCTCTAGACAGTATGAGGTACTTGGGAAAAAAATTTGAGCTTATTCCAAATGGAAAGGAGTGAGATATTTACATGCAAAGCAAAGAAAAAAGTTTTTTTTCATACTGCCCAAAAATTTCAGAAACTGTTGACCACTCCCATATCAAAAAATTTGCTCTACGCAAAGTTGAGGTTTTTTTTCTCCATATAGAAGACCAAGTTAGGTATGTGTGGGACAAATTTCAAATCAATTGGAACTATACAACACATGGGAAAAATCAATAAGTAAAAAGAAGTAGAGAATGGGTCAAAACACTAAATTGTTAAGAATCTAATTATTGAAATGAAAAATGCAAATCCCAACGGTGATAATGTTGTATTAAACAATCTACTTCCTTTGATTTAGTTTTTTTTTCCAAAATATTGAAAATTTAGTAAAATAAAGGACTTCAAAGTTTATTTTAGAGTAGAGAATCCATAACCGCCCGCTAACAAAAACTCCTTGTAACTTTCATGTCATTGATTGAAATTGAATGATTCAAAGCTTCTCATGTATAAAGAAATCTAAAGAACCAGTTTCAAAATTTTATTTTAAAAATATATAACTCTTTAAGAAGTTTTTGGGCTGCCCAGATGGGCAGCCCTCCCCAAAATTTCAGAAATACATGCCTAACTTCTGTAATAAATGGCGGAATGAAGAACTTTTTTGATGCCCATGAAGATTTTTGAATTCCCCATCTCCCATTAAAGTTTCAAAAAATTACATAAAGTAGTTTACTCGTAGGTACATGACCGAACCCCAAAGGGACAACGAGCCTTTAGGGGTTAAAGGACCATGGGACATAGTATATACGTTGTCATATAATCAATATTGATTACCATTAAGAAGTTTTAATTTGGGATCTCAAGTAGCTCACTAGAATTGCTTTGATCTATTTTCCAACTTCTTTGTTGATCTCAAATGTAATAGAGGTGTGGATCCATTCCAAATACAAAAAAATATCCCATATTGTACTAGTCGCGATGGCACGCTCAATCCTTTAAGGGTTAAGGAATTTTGATTTTGCATTTAAATTCAATACCCCTGGTTTAGTATAGACCCCACGAGGAGGATCCTAGTGAACAATGCCAAACCAGGGGCAGATTGTTATTTTCGCCCTTATTTGTAAGAAATGTTAAGAATTTCCACCCTAGCTTTAACTTACTTCGATGAGCTGGGGTGAATCGACCCCTTCATTGCTCCTCATCTACATGAGGGATCTCGCTACCGCACATCCATGTTTTTAGTTTAGGGTGGAAAAGCTACACGATTTTACAAGCAAAGGTAAAAGTAATGGATTGTCCCCTATTTTGGTATTGTTCAGATGTTTATTTTTTTGGTTTTTACACGGTCATCAAATTCGAATGTGAATTCAAAAGTTACAAATTCAATTTTTTTATGATAAATTTCAAACTCTCACAAAATTTGAAACATGTTTTTTACCTTGGCCCCACAAAATCCTAAAGCAATTCGTCAAGCTTTAGACCCCATTCATCTAGGTTGAGACAATGAGAGGGTCAATTCACCTTGGCCTACATTGATGTATGTGTACTAAATAAAGCCATTAGATGTCATGTTGTTTAGTGGGACTAGAGTGGAAATATCCACTTCTTTAACCCCTAAAGGACCAAGTCCATTTTTCCATAAAAATCACTAAAAACTGTCACTTCTAGAAGGTTTTGTAAAAAGGGATTTTATGTTTTAACGCATTATATGTTAAATTGGTAAAAACGGAGGTACTATTTTGTACTCCACCTTAAACCCAAAAAGTCACCTTCAACCAGATTCAAAGGTATCAGATTCAGTTTGAGCCACTAAGATTTTTTCCCTTGCAAATTCCTCCTCTCAAGTGAGGACACGTGTACCAAAAAAAGCATTGAGCTTGATTTCAAGAGGCCTCCTAAAAGTCCCAAAATGTAAGCTTTTTACCAATTTAAAGAATAACGTGTTTTTTATTTTTGGAAAATCCAAGCATAGGATCTTGCCCAAGAGTAGAAGAGATGCTTGTGGGAAATAAATCAGCTCATTCCAAATGGAAAGGAGCGAGATATTTACATCTAAAGGGAAAAAAGATAAAAACAAATCCATATTGCCCAAAAATTTCAGAAGCCTTTGACCACTCTTATAAATAAAAAGCTGCTTTACCCAAAGTTGTAGTTTATTTTTGGGAAAATATCAAAAGTAGTCTTGACAATTGGCCGTATTTCAAAAACAGGCTTGACAAATAAAAAATATTGAGAATAGGCCTCATCAAGGTCTGGTCGATTTTAGTCATCTCTCAAACCAGTTTACCAAGGAATTTTTTTTGTTCTTTTCTCTATTTCATGCTATAAGTATGAAAAATTAGATTATCAACCGATTTTTTAGTCGATGTCTACAAATTGCAGACGTTTTTTTCTCATTTCAACCGGCTAGCTCTGAACCAGCCGTTGGTTCTTCCCAGACCCTCTCATCATATATAAAAAGTAGGCATTGCAACTAAGGTGACCAACATTTTGTGCATGTTTATTCAAGGGGGTTGATATGAGCACACCTTGGGTTTGACATACTATAGGTTGGGAGCAAATTCGGCAGGTCTCTGCCGAATCAATTATTTTTTGAGAAAAACGCAATTAGGCATCTAATTTCATAGTTAAACAAGATTAGGCACTTTCAAAAAAAGTTGTTATTATTTGGCATTCAACCAATTTTTTAGTAGAGTTAAGCCTTTTTCTAAGCCTCTTACACTTTCTAAAATTTGCTATAGATTGAGCCCTCTTGGAATCAACCTTGACCTTCCATTGTTAGTAAGTTTAATGACTTTTATAATATTTGACATTTCAAATTTTTGATTTGTTTGACATTGGGCACTTTTGGAGAATAATTTATAGAATAATTAGGCAAAATTTTGGGAAATTATTTTATGCTGAATTTGCTATCAACCTACAGTATGCACACTAGAATAGGCTTAAATTTTAAATATTTATCATCAAAAAGCTAAATTTGGAAAATTTGAATTTAGATTTGGATTTAGAGACCTTGATTTAGTCTAGAACCACAATGAAGGTTACAATTGAACCACGCCCAATGGAAAAGCTTAACTTTTTTTTACAAGCAAGGGTAAAAGTCATAAACTGCCCCCTAGCTAATCAATTCCATTGGGCATAGTTCAATTGTAACCTCTATTGTGGTTATAGACTAAATCAAGGTCTCTAAATCCAAATCTGAATTCAAATTTTTCAAATTTAGCTTTTTGATGATAAGTATTTAAAATTTAAGCCTATCCTAGTGTGCATATGTCAAACCCAAGGTGTGCTCATATCAACCCCCTTGAATAAACATGCACAAAATGTTGGTCACCTTAGTTGCAATGCCTACTTATATATGATGAGGGGCTCTAGGAAGAACCGACAGCTGGTTCAGAGCTAGCCGGTTGAAATGAGAAAAAAACGTCTGCAATTTGTAAACATTGACTAAAAAATCAGTTGAAAATCTAATTTTTCATACTTATAGCATGAAATAGAGAAAAGAATAGAAAAAATTCCTTGGTAAACTGGTTCGAGAGATGATTGAAATCAACAAGACCTTGATGAGGCCTATTCTTGATATTTTTTATTTGTCAGGCCTATTTTCAAAATATGGCCAATTGTCACGACTACTTTTCATATCTTCCTTGATTTTTCCCATGTAGGAGATCAAGTTAGGTATGTGTGGGAGAATTTTCAAATCAATTGGAACTATACAACACATGGGAAAAAATAGTAAGTAAAAAGAAGTAGAGAATGAGTCAAAGCACTAAATTGTCAAGGATTTAATTATTGAAATAAAAAATGCAAATCCCAACAGTTCTAACATAACATTGCTAACAAGGTTTGGGAGTTCCCCCTAGCTAGAGGTATATGCCTCCCCAGAAACCTGGGGAGAGGTTTTAGTTTAAGATCCCTGAATGCTGGTAGGTGAAGGCCCTGAGCCGGTGGTGGTCATTTGCTGGGGGGATCCTCATATTAGGGGAGGAAAAGGGACCCTCCAAGGAAGGGTTAACAATGTTATGAATGATGTGATAAACAATCTACGTGCTTTGGTTTATTTTTTGTTCCAAAATATTGAAAATTGAGTAAAATAAAGGACTTCAATGTTTATTTTTGATGAGTAGATAATTTACAACTGTCCTCAAACAAAAACTCCTCATAACTTTCATTTCATTGATTGAAATGAAATGATTCAAAGCTCCTTAGGTATACAAAAATGTAAAGAACCAATTTACAAAATTTATTTTAAAAGAATGTAAATTTTAAAGAACTTTTGGGTTGCCCAAACGGGCAGTCCTCCCCAAATTTTCATAAATTCATGCATAGCTTCTTCATCAAATGTTGAAATGAAGAAGACATTAGATGCCCACATAGATCCTTGAATTTCCCAACTTTAATAAAAGTTTCAGAAATTCACACAAAGTAGTTTAGCCATAGGTACATGTCTGAAGTCCAACCTATCCCCCAAAGGGACAATGGTCCTTTAGGGGTAAATAAAAAAAGGTAACCATGATAATTTGCTCTCTATGTTAGTGTTTACTAGTTTTGTCCTTCTTTGTGGACTTAGAGATTTAATCAAGGTCTCTAAATCCCAATGTGAATTTAGAACTATCAAATTTAATCACCAAATGAAATCTATCTAATCTTGTTCATCTTTTGGCAAAAAAATAGGAATTTTCACTTGGGTCCCACAAACATGAATGTGCAATAAACAAATGCTTGTTTTTCAAGATTTTGACTTACATTAAATATTACATTCAGATTGCTTAAACAACTAAGTTGCCTTACCACAAAAAATTATCTTGAGTTTCATAGCTTGACCACTTTGAGGTGCATGCAACTTTTTTGATAGTGGAATTTTACATGGTTTACAATGTAGGCAATGCTAATTTGATTTCCCATAGCTTTGTTGTTGTTGCTAGATCCCAAAATATTTTTATTGCGATAATCACTAATGGAAATTAGTATAGTATCAATAAGTATTTGTATAGTGGAAAAAGTCAATAAATTAGTTTAAAGCAACCTCAATGCAATATTTAGTGTAAAAAACTTGGATGTAGCTAATTAGGAAATAATGTGAGTGTAGGCTCAATTTATTGCACGTATGTCGATTTAGAGCCAAGGTGGACTCACATTGTTTTTTCACTCATCAAAAAATGCGAAGGTTTAGATATTTATCATTGGGAGATTGAATTTGAAAATTTTGAATTAATGTTTGGATTCAAAGGCCCTATTTAATATTTAACTTTGAAAAAAGGATACAATTGAATAATAAAAAAAGGGACCGACTAGGTGGACACCCCCCCAATTGCTACGCAGACACCCCCCATAGTCAAATCTATTAAATTTGAGATTATTATTACGCTAAAATATGAAATAAAATCAAAGCAATAATCTCAAATTTAATAGATTTGACTATGGGAGGTGTCTGCGTAGCAATTGGGAGGTGTCCACCTAGTCATTCCCTAAAAAAATAAGGACAAATTATTACTATTACCCTTGTTTGGAAAAAAAAACTTAAGCATTTACACCCTAGCCCCACATCGATGTATGTGCAGTAAACTGAGCCAATGTGTGGGAAAAATCGGCTGCTAGTTCATTGTTACCTGGTGGAATTAGGAAAATAACCAATTGAATTTTGAATTTAGAAAATGCAAAACCGGGAAGAAATTTAAAAAGCTAGATTTCAACTGGTGCCTTCCAAAATTTGTAGGATTTTAAACCGGCTTTCATCAAAATATGACGGATTTTAGCCGGTAGGTTAACCTCTAAAGGACCAAGGATCCCACTTTCACTAGTAAGAGAACAGGTCCTAAATGACTAAGTGACAATAACTAAACCATGATTGTACAGTCATTTTATAGTCATTTTGTAGTTGTTGTATAGTCATTGCAGTCATTGTCACTTAGTCACTTAGGACCTATTTATTTACTAGTGTTTGGGCTTTATGAGAACTCAGGCAAGTTTTGTTGACTTCATAATATGGAATTTTTTCATGAAATTTTTAGGATGGATGCTACTCACCATAATCTACATGTGAAGTTTTATTTCATGTCATTCTGATAAGCATTGCAAAAGTTATAAGGCTTTTTCAATTTCGATGTCAAACTAGGCAGCAAAAAATATATTCTAAATTTTTTATTTTTATTTTTATATAATTGTATAGAATGATACCTACTCAAAAAAATTGAATCACTCAATTCCAAATGATGAGGTAAGAGTAAAAAAGAGTTTTATTTTGCAGGCAATGAAGGTAGGAAGAGGGTAGAAAAAACATATAAAGTTATCTTTTACTCTCAAATTTGAAAATTTTCAAATGAAAATGAAAATTAAAGTTATTAATTGTGTGTTAGAGCATTCTTACCATTGGGATTAACATTTTAAATTCTTCCAAAACTTATTTGCATATTAGTTATATCTTTCATTCATCAATACCTTTCACTTTACAATTTTTGTAAAAATGCATCCAAAGTTCTTTTTGGTTAAATTCTTTTATATATGCTTTCAATTTTCAACCCATTTTCCAAAATATTGCAAAAATTGCACAAGAAATACAACATATGTGTTTTTCTCTAAAAAGCTTGAAAAACAAAACTTCACCTACTAGAAGGACTAGAAAAGCCTACAATATGAAGTTTAGGCAAATTGATCTTGCAATTGGTGGGAATATTCATTTAGAAATTTTGGGACAATGTACTTGTGCAAGCCAACTAAAGGATCCTACAGTTGGATTTGTGAAAAAGTAAGTTTCAATGAAGATTTTGACCATGGTTTGGGGACTAATATTTTGAAGCAGTTTTGGGCTTCTAAACACGAAAGAATTTTAGGGGTTAAAGAATTCACTGGCTGGTACCCGGGCAAGCCCGAGGTTATACCCAAGTATCAATCCCACATCCCTTTGGGTATAGTTCCTTTGAAACTCTCTAGATATTATTTCTCACTCTAATACCCTGAACCCTATGCGTAGTGCACAATGGTGCAACAATAAACCATTGTCAAACAAATGCCATTTCTGAAACCGTAAACAGTTGCCAATTAGCTGCTTACAATCATCACAAAGTCTTCTTGGACTTGGGGCGTTGGTTGTGAATTTATAACACTCACTATCAACATCTTTGCCTTTTACCTTAGTTTGTGATTTTTTCAGTGGTTGTGTTTTGTGATCCCTTTGAAATTGTCTTTTCATGTATGCATTATGAGAATTTAATAAAATTATTGGTACAAATTTCAATTTGGAGGAAATTAGCCAATGAAAATTTGAAATTATAGGAAATCAACCGGACGATTTTTTAATTGAGAGGATGCAACCGGTGCCCACTGAAAAATAACCGGTTCAAATTTGTAATAGGGGGAAATCAGTTGGAGGGGCTCTAAAAATTTCCCGAACACTGAACTAAGAGCATCTCCTACCTTGCGCTCCAAAGGGGGAAATGCTGCACTAGGGCTCGCGAGGAGTCGGTAATTAGGTCCAACGCAAACTTGCCAAACTAGAAAACTTGGCCGGCCTCCCCAAATTCCACCTCCTAGACGGCAAATTCCAGTGTCTTTTGTAAATATGGAGAGCTTGATTGTAGGTTCTATTAATATACTTTGGTCTTTTTTTGTAATGTAATCCGCGGACATTATTATTGTTGCACAAAATTGCCTAAAGAAGATACAAATCAAGAGCGTGAGGGTGGGACTTGCTCCGGAAGGGGAGTATTCACCAAACCAAAGAGTGATGAATCATGCCTTGCAAAAGTTGAAGTACTTGAACTTTTGAATTCTTTTGTTGAAGCAAACTCTTACTTGGATCACCGGGAGCAAATTCCAAGGAATTCACCTCGTACATGTATTGAGCAATTTGTGAATTTTGAATGCTTGGCAAGCATTATTGAGTTTGATAGGAGTTGGCTTTTAGGTCAAGTGCATGAAGTCTTTCGGTCTGTGTTATTTCTTGCAATAGGGGGTTTCAAATATGTCGTTCAACACCAAAATTGTTCATATGAATAAAATTCTTGAAAAACGTGGGCAAGTCACTCCATGAACAAGCCATGACGACCTCTCGGAGGCCGTCAAAACTTGTTCACGACCATTTGTTCATTTTTTTGTTGAGATATATGAAACCTTCTAATAAGGAAGTCCAAGTCTATCATTGGAAGGTTAAGAAGCAACAGTAACTAAAGCTTGGACATTAGTCTACAAATCTGAGTTTGTTTTATACAAGCCTTGCATCAATAAGAAGAAATGAAGCTTGATTAGCAATGATGTTTGTGAAAACATTATCAAGTAATCTTGGTCCCGCAAACAAGAGCATTAGTACTTGTAGAGATTAGAGGTCATTGCGTCCAGATGTTAATGCTTTCATTTAGATATGTATCTTTCATGATCTCTTCAATTTTTCTTTATTTAGTATGTAGAAGCTTTCAAGATGTTGTAAATTGTAATTTTTTTCACAATATGTGCTTGTTCTTTGAATCCTCAAGTATTTTATATGGCAGATAGCAACTGGCATGGCGTTATGACACACGCTGGACTATCAGTATTCGGCTTCAGCGTGCAACCGGTATTGTTCTAACCCATCAGGTTTATTTTTCTTCTACAAGTTTTTAGACTGAATAGAGTAGTTGTGTGAAACAAAATGTCAAGCATAACCAGTGTCAAATTGTGATTCTAACTGTTCTAATTCACCTTGTTTGTCCTAAACCCTAAACCATTCCTTACCAATTTCGGAGCTATTTGCATCTTTGGAGTGTTGGGAACCTTCCTTACCTTAATTGTTACGGGAATTTGAGTGTTAGTAAATTCTTCATTTTAAAACATTTTCAAATTTTTTAATAGATAATAACTATTTGGATGTGTGGGAATTGACTATATTCTGATCTTTTGGATGGAAATGCATTAATTTACTTGGTCTTAACATTTCACTTGCTTTACCGTTCCAATACTCCAACTTTTTCTCACTTCAAAATTTGTTTGCCAGTACTTGGAGGTTTTTTTTAAAAATGTACATGTTGCTATTCCATGAAAGCATCATGTATGATGCTCTGGCCGTTATTTAACTATTTATGTATTCACAATCTTAGATTTGTTTTGCGAGATGCTTGCGCTAACCAAATCATGATAGACTTAAAATTGAATCTTGCGTCTCCATGTATGTTGATGCATTGGAATTGATTGGTTTCTAGAGAGTTATAAAGCAATATCTCGTTTGGCTGCATGAAACAAATTTTTTGTAAAGTTCCTACACAAGTTGCTAGGTGGTTTATATTTATGTTTACATGCGTTATGTGTTTGAGACCCAAGGATTTGCATCACAAGTTGGGTTACAAAGGATACTAGAGGTGTGGATCTCAACACATGACTAGTGGTCAAGTCAAAGATCAATTTGCTTCTAGGATAACAAGTAGTTTTAGTGGTTAAATTGTGACAAAATTTTGATAAAGTTGTGGTTTTGTTTATGCAGATGGAATGTTGTTGCTTTTCAAAGAACACAATTAATTCCTAGTATCATAGTAGAGGCAAAGTACGCATGATTTGGCTAAACAGATAAAGATTGTTTATCATTAGCTAGGTCTAATATTTGCTTCTTATTATCTGGGGTAATCATCTTGTATTTCCCAAACTACCTAATTTGTTGTGAACTTTTCTTGGAGAGAACTACATTGAATATTGCATTTAGGTTTCTCCACATTAATCTTCATCAAAAAGTATTGCAACAAAGAGTTTTTAAACGGCTTGTCAACAATGATGCAAAAAAAAAACGTACTAGATGCTTCCAGGTCATACACCATGTTAAATCCAAATATTTAGAGAGTTTCATGCACCTTCAAGCGGCCAGGTGATGAGTCATGAGGTAACTTTTCAAGGTAAGGCAACATGAATGCAATATTCAGTGTAGAGTGCCTTCCTTTTGGTCCACTATTCTTTTTTGTTGTTCATCTTTCTTATTAGTTTTTTTGGTTGATGCAAGGTGCTTTCTCAATGATTCAATTATTAGTAGGTAGACATACTATTATTTGCACATTTCACTTCCCCTTGCAATAGTGGCATGCACTGGCTACATTCTGATCATATAGAATGGTTGCAAGAAGTTTTTACTCATACTGTCGAAAAGCTGGTTGTCCCTTTTTGTATTTTATTCACTTACTCATAGTCTGTAGAGTTGCTACAAATTCTATTGTATGACCAAACATTAGCCATGTGCTGTGGAAAGGAAATGCTCGTTTTGAATGAAATTTTAGATGTTTACAAATAGATGTATCACAAATCATAAGAGACAAAAAAATCTTGAACCATTTTTCTTGCAAATAGTTTAACCCCAAAGTGACATTGCAATTCTGGGGCTTCTAGGAATTTGCTCTAATTTGAACAAAAAGTCAACATTTTGATAAGTTGTATCAACTCTTCTTGAATTGTAATCGTATAAAATCAAACTAGACATGTTAGAGATCTCATTAGAAAAGAAAAGACAGCATTATCTCTTATGGATTGAAAGATTATAATGTTTAATCATGAGGGTGTTAAAACTGTGAAAGTGATTTGAATTCTTTCAATCTTCTTTTCACATGTCAAATTTAAAAAGTTGGTCACCAAAAAAATATGAGGTTAAAGGGCCTAACATGCATAACCCCAACCAATTTATGACTTCTCAAAATCTACTCTACAATTTTTTAAATGAATTTCTGATGTGACTTGTTCTTAAAGATCTAGTGTGTTTGAGGTTCATTTTCAAGAGTTCTCAACACTACGGAAAGTTAAGACCCTTATACAAAATCTTGAATAGAAAAATCATAATCAATCATTTTCAAAATTAGCTTTTTGATACCAAAACTAGACTTCAAAAAGAATAGTTCAAAAATACAAACTACTAAAAATAACAACTTTGTTAGGTTTATTGAACTTCAAAACATTGTTAACACCAAAATCTGGTGCCTTAGGTACTTAGGGGTTAACAGAAAAGTGATACCCTTTCAAACCATGGATTTATATATTCTCTTTTGTCCTGTGCTACAAAGTTCATGGCAAGCCTTGAACGAAGCTCTCCAAGCATTCCTGCTGTACTTAACCCTATAGGATCGTTGGGTGGCTGTGGCGTGCCCACATTGTAGGTTCAACAGTAATTATATTGTAGCTTCAACAATGTTTTGGTTAATGGGCACCAATAGTATTGCTTCTAAAAATTTCAAAAGTCAACAATGCATGCCAACCTCATAAAAATTGCAATAAAGGCAACTTGGGACCCAATACCATGATTTTGAATTTTCTCACAATTTGAGTTACCTAAAAATATGAACATATTTGATAAGATGGTTTTTTGCCTTCTATGATGAATCATTTGTTTACGCCTTTACGATCACTTTGGAAAAAAAAAACAAATGAAAGACAACTTTTTTTTGTTGTACAATTTTTTTTTTCAAGACCAAAGAACGATAATCGTCCTCATGGGCGTTTAGGGGTTATCAAATACGAAAGAAGAAAAAACAACTCTAGATGCATCTCCTCACAAATAACTAATTTTTTTTAAACACGCTTATGTTTACTCACAGATTTTGTAAAGCAAAGGGCCCTATCCAGCTCATGAGATTTTTGGATGTAATGAACCTGCGGCCCCACCCTTGGTCTGTAGCGAGCGTACTTTCCTGCTAACGTTGGGTCTCTCGGCAGGAGTGGCCCTCGCCATGTACAAAAGCGCACTCCAAAGCCCGTGTGGCGTGCTCCATATGAAGTGCAAGACAGGAGATGCTCTGAGCCATGGGCGTCGGCAAAGGCCGGGATGCTACAGTAGTGCGCGCCGGATGTTGGATTTCCCCCGCCAGGATATTTGTTTAGGTACTGCCAAATCCAGCTGTACACGACAGTTTTTGGATACCGCCACTCTGAATTTCGGGATGATCTGCAAAAATTTCACCAATAGGAGGTTCTGTAGTTACTAGATATCCGGTCGAGGTCTTCATACACGGAGCTCTTTTTGAAAATTGTTCCAGGCACGTGCACTCAGGCAATGCAAGTTGGTAAGGAAAAAGACCTATATAATAGGGGGCTTCAAACATGAAATCTGGCCCTCAAACTTCTCACCTCACAGGATATCCGGCACCAGTGAATTGTTTTCGTTCCCTCGCATGCGTAAAAATCTAAGACACTTGTGAGTCTGTGGAAATTTCTACAAAAGAAGTTTGGGGGTTTGAGGTCGCACGTGAATGAGCCGCGAGAAACCACAAAGATGAGTTCTGAAGTTCACACCCCATGTGAATCACGTTAGGAGTGAAGTCCAAAGGTAAGTCACGACGAGGTTCACGAGTGAATTCATAAAGGTGAATCGTAACGTGAGTCACCTAAAAAAATTAATGTTTGAAGCCCCCTAATCATCCATGCATGTTCATTAATTTATACTAAGACTAGCGGTTGGCGTATGGCCGCTTGCTACATTACGTATTTACCATTAGAATTTGAGAATGCAAAGTAAAAATTTAGTAAGTTTTTAAATAAAATCTATGTTTGCATGTCATAAAATTGCAAAGATTGGAGATGCAATATTATAGAGGTTAGGATGTGATGTTATGGAGAGCATTGTGATTTTAGTAGTATGATTAATGTACTTCATCCAAAATTGGGGGTTTTTAATGTTACTCAATAAGGATTTGGTTATTTTTTCAACTTTTTCATCTAACTTCATTTTAAGTGTCAAGATAGCTAGTATCAAAATGGAGTTAAATTGTTGCAAAATTTTGAATATATATAAAAAGTTCCTTGGTTTGATATATTTCACATATGTGTTTGTGAGGTTAAGGTGAAAAATCACAGATTTTTTATGCAGCACAAAACATAAGGTTTTAGAAAATATTATCATGAGATTGAATTTGGGAAATTCGGTTCATATTTTGGATTCAAAGACCTTGATTTAGTATGAAATCTGTAAAGCAGATAAAATGACCAACTTCAAAATAGAGGCACATGCACTTGTTGTATGAATAAGTGTAGCAAGAAAATCCAAGGGCAATTTCAGACAAGGTGTCTAGGTTGATTTGGAGTCGCTCAAGTCCTAATCATGGCTTGACTTTGGTTGATTCATTTACAATGGCCCCATAATCGGCATTATACTAGGAGTCAGGGTTGAATTTTCAGATCATGATTTACGATGTAAGAAACGAGATTTGATATGACTCCAACTTGATGAATTGGGTTTGCCAAAAATGGAAATATAATTCGTCACTCCTAACAAAATTAAGTTAGAACACAATTATTTGAATATAAAAAAATCCTTTAGGTAGTTCACATTGTAGGATGAAATAGGAATCTCAACTGCTTTATTATATAACTTTCTTCATCCTTCGCCTTCTAAAAATTTCAAGGATTGCAGTGGTAACCTAGACTTTTTGGCCTCAAGGAGATTAAACACACAAAAAATGGCCCTTTTTGTATTGTTATTGAAATAAGTGCTTTGGGCCATTCTTGAAGCCATTTGGACTGATATTGTAAATCAGATAACCCCAAATTTTCATGGCAAAGCCATTCAGTGTATAGCAACCTTCAATAATCTGGCATTCTAGTAGCCTATAAACATTGCCCTTTAGCTTTTGGTCCCGGCATGAAATACAAGTGTCAATCAGATTATTTTTTTTGTTGACTTCCCCATTACAATATTTTTTACTTGGATGTTTCTTATCTCCCCCAAACCTTAGTGCTCTAGAGCGTTAACAAAACTGCGTCATTTGACTTTTATTGAGATTTCCAGAGAAGCAATTCCCAGACTTGAAAATTCTACTTTTTCTTTTCTTCAGAATGTTTGTGGATGTTTTGAAATATGTATTTGTACAGTTGTACTAATACATTTCCAAACAGGTCTAAGCCCTTCGTGATTATGTAAGCTTACCTTTGAATAACGTCTTTCTCAAAGACAACCAAGGGTATAATCTATTTGATATTTTTGCACAAAATAATAGATATTATTTGTATTTTTAACTACAAAGGGGCAAAGGGGCATATTTGATATTTCAAAATAATTTGGGGGTATTTTTATAATTTCCCAAGAAAGTATATAGGGATATTAATGATGTCTCAAAGATAATCAAAGGTACAATTGATATTCCTATACAAAATTAGGGATTTATTTGATGTTTAAAAAGAATTAAGGGGCATTTTTTATATTTTCCCAAGTTTTGATACTATAGCTAAACTAATTAGTTGACATACAACATTGAATTGCTAAGTAAGAGTGAGTTTCCATTTAGTATTTAGGAATAGCAAAAAACCAAAAACAATAAAAAAGTTTATAGTATAAACTTGCTTTGTCATATAGGTTTTCCAATTTCACATTAAGCATGGACATTTGCCCAAAGAACATCTTTAGGTTTGCAAAATTGACACTTCAAGAGATTACATTTATTTTTGAAAGGCCCATAGAGTTTTCTTTTACCACCCTTGCATTTCAAATGTGGCCCTTGCTCTTCAAATGTGTCCTAGAAATAGTCATTTGACCATTCATCAAGGAAACTATAAGATAAATCTCTCTAAATTTAGGATGAATAGTATTTTAAAGGGCCATGATTGCTTTAACGCACTAGGATGGAGTGCAATATGAGCATTTTAAAAGGGCCAAAGTAGGGTTTATATTTTGTATGTTTGCTAGTGCCTAGTAGAGCAACACACACTCAACAATGTAAGCAAGTAAGGAAAAGTTGGATAAAGTTGGATAGAACTAACAAGTGCAAGTTCATCCATAAAATTTACTAATAGTTGTAACTTTCACCCAAATTTTGATAAACCTTATGCTTAGGGGAAGAATTTGGTAACTTCATCCATTTTTTTCACCCAATTTTTCTAGTGTTATGGTAATCAATCATAAATTTGGAGGTAAGATTTAGGCAAATGTTTGCCAAGAAAATTTTCTCCACCCCATAGCACTTAAGGTAGGAGAATCTAATTTGGTTTAGGCTCTAAAATGGCTTACCTCCTCAAATGTACTATTTTTGTACATGTTTATTTTCCATAGGCTTCAACAATATTAGACAATATACATTTAAGGAGGTGAACATACTATTTAGAGCCCTATGCCATTTCAACTTCAAAATTTCATAACTAATTCCACAAATCTCCAAATAATATGAAACAACTTGGATTAGATGCCGATTCCTCTTGTCTCTCAACGAAAATTTACTGAAAAATATTTCAAGAAGTTTCACCTCCCCGAAAATTCAGTTTCAGCCCTTAAATAATCCATTCCTGAGCCTCCTACCTTATTGTGCTATCAGCTTGAAGTGTGTGTGACCCTCGTAAGGTAAGTTAGCGTTTAAATTTCTGCCAAAACATTGTCAGCTCTGACAGGTTCAGCCACTAATTTTTCTTCCCCCAATCCAATGGGCTTTTATGCACAACGAAGTACTCTCTGTCAGAGAATTTAAACAATCCAATGGGCTTTTATGCACAACGAAGTACTCTCTGTCAGAGAATTTAAAGGCTGCTCGCAGGGCAACGCTGGAGATGCTCTACTGTACGTTTGTGAAGCTTGAGCTAAAGTAGGCAAATCGACTATTGCCAGAACGCATCAGGTAGTTTCTAAGCTCCGTGTTCCCGTCTGCAGTGCGTGCTGTGAAATCTACGGAATCAAGTTCAATTTTCAAACACCATAATAAGTTAATAACTTGTCGACTTGACCCAAGGAGTGCGAGATGATTATGCCGCGGCATCCCTGTCCTGGGCCAGCGCAAGTCGTGCATCTATGCGCGTGTGCAGCCAAGCCCATCTCCTCCAATTCCACCACCCTCATCCGCGTCTCTTTCCCGTCGCCTGCTATAACAGGCACCCCGCCCTCTTCCCTAATAAACCCAAGCCAACAATCACAACGTACCAGAGTGTGCTCAACCCCACGCATCGCCGTCTTCTTCTCCTCGCTCCCACGAATCAGGCACTCCTACCGCCCTCCCGGCGCTCCCTTCATCTCCCCCACTCGCTTCCTCCTCTCAATACATTGCTTCTGCACTGCAACAACACTCATCACTCCATAGCTTGTCCGTTGTCCGACTCCTGCAGCAACAATTCCTTCGTGCATCAGTAGCAAATCGCTAACCAAATGGCCGGGTACCCACCCGTTGGAAGCGGCCAGTGGAGCAGCAATCTCTGTGATTGCTTCCAGGACTGCACCTCATGTAAGCTCTACTTGCAACTTGCCAGCTGTACAACATATTTATCACATCCTCTGTTGTCGATAACCTCGACCATTGTACTAGCTAGCTAACAGTTCAAGTTATTGGGAGTTATTACATTTCTCTGATTTTGTGTGTGTGGGCATTTGTTGTTGCAGGTTTCTGTGCATGCTGCTGCCCCTGTATTATAGTCGGCCAGTTGGTGGAGATCATCGATCAAGGCGTCACTTGTAAGTCGCTCGGTTAACTACCTTGCAACTAAGTTAAACCCCCATCAAGCTCAACTAGAAGCTCTAGTACTTTGCAAGGGTCTCTAGTGTATATCCGAGAGTGGAGCTCTCTGATATTGCTGCTTCAATGACATCTGAGTTACTTGTGACAATGGCTGAGCTCTAGAAGCTCAGATTGGTGTAGACTGGTATTGTACGTGACAAAGTTTTGATTGTTTTTTTGCCGTGGGTATGTGTGTGCAGCGTGCATGGTCGGAGGAGCTATCTATTACTTGCTGCAGAGCTTCACCGGATGCGGGTGCTTGTACACGTGCGGTTACCGCGGCCGCCTGCGAGCCAAGTACGGGCTGGCACCGACACCTTGCGGTGACTGCTGCGTGGATTGTTGGTGCTTGCCCTGCTCCCTTGCCCAGCAGTACCGCGAGTTGACGCACCGCGGCATCCAACCCGATCTCGGTATTTGTCTCTCTATCTTAAACTAGAAAGTTAACCCCTCCTAGAACATCTAAGAACTACGAAAATATTGAGCACCCAAACACATGTTTTTGATGTCGAAGTTTTTATGGTGTGGATTTTTTTTTTTTTTTCTTCTTCTAGTAGATTGGAAAGATGTGGAGTGACTTCGATCACCTGCTCTGATATATACCCTCGAATGCAGAACTTTTGTAGAGACGCAGGATCTGACTGGTCTGTGGTTTTGAATGATTTTTTTCAGGGTGGGCTGCAAACAGAGAGATGTACGAGCAATCTGCACCTGCGCAACAGAAGATGGGCGCTTACTGATTAGCTAGTCTTGTGATAGATTTGATTTTTTTCCCTCCGTCCAGGACTTCTTACCTTTGCCGGAATTCCAAAACGCCAGACTTTCTGGAGAATCTAGACGATTGCCTGGAATGGTTTTTTTGTGTTTCATAGAGAAAAAGTTTCGGTGATGGGTCACTTGGAGTGGACAAGCGTGCTTGCACGTCTGATGTGTAGTGTAAAACTTCCTATTAATTGGCTCTGGACCGCAAGGGAAGAGGCCTTTGCATTTGATGAGGCTACCTCTGGCGTGGACAGGGTTTGTAATAGCTTAGCTGCTTGTTCATTCATTCATGAAAAATTTGCTTGCCATTATTTTGCAAGTTAAGAACATCTCAAAATTTTGTACCGCTTCATTGCCTTCATGGAATCAATGATGATTATTCATCTAGATAACCTTTGTTACTCAAGGCTTGAGAAGGTTTTTGAATGCAATTTCAAGTCCTATTGAGTCTTGAATGTTTAACCCCTCAAGGACAAGGCAGCCCTTTGTGAATGTATTTTTCTTGTATTTGGAGTGCATCCACGCCTTTATTACACTTGAGATCAACAAAGAAGTTAGAATATAAATCAATGCTATTCTAGTGAGGTAGTCAAGATCTCAAATTAAAACTTTTTGTTGGTAGCAAATGCCAGTTATACAATAGCGTACATAGTATGTATAATAGTAGCCTTGTCTTTTAAGGGTTAATACCTTCTTTTTTTAATGATAGGAAATAGGAAAGGTTGGATTGAGTGAAAGGGTTAGGAGTTAGAGTTTTTTTTATAGTCAAATACTAAGAGATGGAGAAAGATACCTTGTTGTTTTTAAGGTGCCTTTGTTCATAGGGCTCTAAGGCAAAATTACTTGATCATTCTTGTCTATAAGGTGGCTAGATGTGTTTTCAAATGACCAAAAAGTTGTTGTGATTAATGTGTTTCACGAGGTATAATTTGATTGTGAGGTATCAACATTTTACAGTAAATGGAAACCTTTTGAAGTCAAATCAAAAGGTGTGATAGCACTACAAGAAAAAGGGCTCTTTTTGACTAAGGATTTTGATTACCAAAACGGTACAATGACTAAGAGTATTTGACTGGTCTAGTATGAGTCCAATAGAGTTGTGTTAGTCTTTTTTGTAGTCAAAATCCTTAATAAAAAACGGCCCTTTTTCTTGTAGTGTGCCTATTTTGTGTATTGCCTTATTCAACAAGACAAAATGTGCACATATTTGCCACATTTAAATATATGTGGACTATTCAAAGTTCATAAGTAATAATGGTTCAAGAATTTGGTTTGCAATGCATTGGGAGGTACTTGTAAAACATTGAGAGATATGTTAAACTTAAAAAAAAAATGTACTCAAAATATAAGAGAGATGTCGGTGTTTAGAAACATACTAAGTTCATACTTACACATATAGTCCATGAATAGTTATTAAATGTGTCATTCATTGATATTACATAGAAGGTGAACTTATTTGCAGCTATCAAACATCATATTTCAAATTCAATAAATACACAAGCTAGAGAAACTTTACTAGAATCTTGCACTTGAGAACTTACTATACAAGTATCCACAATGCAAGAATCTCTTGCAACATTTGCAAATGATTTTCTTGGCTAATAGTTTTCTACAATAATGAATAGATTCCCTTATAGATTCCCTTTTGTAGCATGAAATCCTAAGCCACCTTATTCCTTTTGCTTAATAGTGTTAATATTATGTGCTTTTCCTTCAACTTCTACCATAAATGTACCCATGAGGTTAATGGCATATGATGGCTTATGATAATTTTCATGGAGAGAGCCAAGATTTTTTTTTTTTTTTTTTTTTTTTGGCTACTTACAAAATGATTTGGTGGGCTTCTAGTGAGCGTGGAGCACTTTTCCAAAACTCAAACTATCAACTATATTTGTGATACCTAAATTGAGATGACACAAATATGCGCCAAATAAACTGAAGTTTTAAGTTGCACGCATTTAGTGGCCCTGAATATGAGAGTTTATTAGTAAACATTTTTGTTCATTGTTTGAACAACTTCTAATTCTAGTTGAAATATTGCAGTCCTGACTGAAACACAAATTTTTTATTTTGTACTTGGTCAAGTGCATTTTGGATTGAGGTTAATTTGCAACGGACGTGATTTTTTTTGGGAAATTTTGGAAACTGAGCCATTTTTGAAATTTCTACATCAATTATTATTTTAGTTTTTATTGTTTGGCTGTGTGCTAAAGGGAGTGTTTTAACCTCTAAAGGATCAAAGAGTCCAATATGGCCAAATGGGTTCTAGCACTAAAAGAAAAATAAGGATAAACAACTGTCACAAATTGCAACGACTAGGTCACCATAACTGCCTTGCAACTACACAAACAACTGCACAACAAGTGCATGACTAGATTGTAATTGTGGGTAGTTGCAAGAAACCCTTCACAATTTTGTTTCAAACACCCTTAAAACTAGTAGTACTATGTAGTACTTTGAGCTTTTGAAATAATTTTTTTTAAAATAAAATATAACACGGACAATTGGTAAAGCACTTAAACTAGCAAATTCATGAAAATTCAAACCTATAAATTTTTTATTCTAAAAGTTATGCATAATATAAAATCACCAACAAAAAGCCAATTTCTTTCTTGCTTTTTAGAAAATAGTAAAATAATTCAAAAAAGTAAAATAAAAACCAGCCATTTGAGAATCCATTAAACACATTGACATGGTACAATTGTTTTGCTAAGGAATTTCTTCGTATTTTGCCAATGAATGGAGATAGGATGCCCACTTTGAGACAATGTAGATGCCATGGAATTTATAATTTTGCAAACCTTTCTATAAATGCATGTAAGCATGCTCCATAAACAACATCCTTGATTTATAGCCCTAGAAAAGCTTTTTTGGACCCAAAAGAGTACTAAAAACCCCCAAAATGGCCAAAGTAGACACCTATTTGGGGGTTGTTCAAAAATAGTATAATAATTTTAAAAAACTGCAAAAATTATGGAAGGTTTGTAACTATGACATGTACCTTCCTCTGAAATTCAGCTCATAAGAACTTGCTATGCAAAAGTTACAAGCCAAAAGGCACCTGCACGAGGTGAAGGGGACAAAAAATAGTACAAGTGTTTCTTGCAATCACCCGTGTGCAAATGTTGTGCAGTTGTTTGTGTAGTTCTGGTGACCTAGTTGTTGCAATTTGTGGCAGTCATTTATCCTTGTTTTTCTTCTAGTGTAAGAGGTGTAAAAGTAGACAAAAAAGGCATTGCATGCTCAACTTTTGGTCTGTCACTCAAGTCCAAATGGAGCTAAAAGTCCAACAAAACTTTTGGATTGGCTTGTTGTTCCTTGAAGCCTCTAAATTTTGCACCCAAACATTTGAATTTACTACTTTTAATATTAAAACTGTTAGTGGAAGTGTATATAGGCATTGTCCATTGCATAGTGGATGGAGGAATTTTGGATGGGATGGATTAGAAGCCCATACTCCCAAGTATAGGGGAGAAGGTTGGTTGTGTGTCACTTTTTTTTCTCTCCATTGGGCAAGGTTTTTGTAACTCTAAAGTAGTGGGCCAGCTAGATCCACTTACTTTGAATGATTATAAGTTTTGGATTTTTTTCCCATTTGAGGAGTTTTTTTTCCATCAAGTATAGCTAAACATAGTCTCATGGGATTAACCATTAGGTAAAAAAAAATTGGGAAATAATCACATCAAAGTCCAAAATTTATATTGTGAATTGCTACCCAAATTAACAAACATGAGATTCTCAATGGTGTGGATTTTGCAAATTTATTTGGATTTGAAATCAGACTATCCTTAAATTTGTGATTTATAGTTGCATATAGAATGACCGGTTTGGATTGTGTGAATACTTGTTCAACTTTCTAAAAATTAAGAGAATGTGCTAAAGGTTTCATATTGAAGGTATGCTAAATTTTCTTAGCAAGATGCTTAGGAATTAAGCTAGTTCTTATTTTTATTTTTGTCTTCTTCAAACTTGCTATTTGTTTGCTAGCTTTAGCAAACAGTAATCACGTGCATGATTGTAGGCCAAAGTGCAAAATTTTCAAAATTGGAATCATTAGCCTTTAAATATAACTTTTTGTTGTTTATAGTATTCACAAGCATCTTCCATTATGTACTTCATTATACATTTGTGTAGGATTCTATTCAAATAAGAGCACCATATTCATTAATCTGGGAAAAACAAGTATCCCAAATTGTACTCCACCTCAAACCCAAAAAGTTACTTTAAATCAGATTTGAAGGTATCAGATTTAGTATGAAACACTAAGATTTTTTCTTGCGCAAATGCCTCCTCTCAAGTGAGAACATGTGTACAAAAAAATGCTGCAAGCTAGGTTTGAGGAGACCTCCTCAAACTTTCACCTAAGAATTTGAAAGTTCCAAAATATACGATTTTCCCAAATTAACGAATATGGTGATATATGCAATAGAATAACAAGCTCTTAAGCTAGCATACTGTCCTGTTTATTCAAAATATTCTCTAAACACGATCAAATGCACAAGCACTCATGGTAGTACACAAAATTGGATTTACAGCAATAATGAATCATTAACATACTTTGTTAAATGTATGAACTAAAAAACATGTGTCAAGAAACCTCAATCATTTTCAACAAGTATTTTTTTGCGTAATTTACAAACATGTAATATTTACTAAGTGCTATGCACACAAAGGGTAAAAAATGTGGATTATATGAAATTTCTTTGAACCATATGAACATCACTTTGATTGTCAAGCATTACAACATGCACTTTTAAAACTTTCTAATCAAAACTATACTTTTAGCCACACTATCTACTTGGCCAAGACAAATTTTGTATGGTAACTTCCTTAATAGTTTAAGCAAGCAGACCTAGATGATTCTTTTTGAAATATAATCCCAATTTTGTATTTTATTGATTCTTGTTCACCATCGAATCAATACTCTTTGAATATGTATCTTTGAACATTGATTTACTATATTAAAAATTGGGAAAATTACAAATATGGGCATGAAAACATAAAATATTATTGATAAGGGCGTAGTTTTAAAATGATTACAAATAAAGGCACAATTTCAAAGAAAACTTGTAATTTTTTGTAATTTTTTTTGGTTTGGTCACTATTTGATTTGGACACATCACATAAAATGTTAGCCATTTTTCAAAAAGCTTAGAGATTTCTTCAAATCAAGTCTAAATAAAGAAATTTAATAGAAGGGATGGCAGTTTTCAAAGAATTTTAAAATTTTGGAAGTTAGCTAACATTTAACCCCTAAAGGACCGAGCCATTTTTTTAGTGAAAATCACTCAAAACTGTCACTTTTGGGGGTTAGTAAGAAGGTCACTCTTTTTGAAAATTTGGGAAATCCAATCGTAGGATCTTGCCCTAGACTGGATTAGGTACTTGTGGAAAATAAATCAAGTCATTCCAAATGGACATGAGTGAGATATTTACATCTAAAGTGAAAAGAAAAGTTCTTTTTATGCTGCCGCAAAATTTCAGAAGCCTTTGACCATTCTTACATGAAAACAATTGCTCTACTCAACTTTGTGCTTTATTTTTCCCATGTAGGAGATCAAGTTAGCTATGTGTGGGAGAAATTTCAAATCATTTGGAACTATACAACACATAAGAAAAATCAGTAAGTAAAACGAAGTAGAGAATAAGTCAAATCACTAAATTGTTAAGAATTTAATTATTAAAATGAAAAATGCAAATCCTAGCAGTTATAATGTGGTGATAAACAATTTACATCCTTTGGTTTTGTTTTTTTTCCAAAATAATAAAAATTGAGTAGAATAAAGGACTTCAAAGTTTATTTTAGAGTAGAGATTCCATAACTGTCTGCAAACAAAAACTCCTTGTAACTTTCATGTCATTGATTGAAATTGAATGATTAAAAGCTTTTCATCTATAAAAAAAATCTAAAGAACCAATTTCAAATTTTAATTTAAAAAAAAATTATTTTTTAAAGAAGTTTTTGGGTTGCCTGGGCGGGCAGTGCTCCTTTGCATTTCAGACTTTCATGCATAACTTCTTCAATAATTGTTGGAATGAGAAGAAAATTAGATGCCCGCGTAGATATTTGAATTCTCCACTTTGAATAAAAGTTTCAAAAAATCACACAAAGTAGCTTATCCAGAGGTATATGCCCAAACTCCCACTTGTCCCCCAAAGGGACAACAGTCCTTTAGGGGTTAATGTGATGTACTTAACCCTGAAATGACCAACCACCCATAGGACATAGTATGTCTGATGTTGTATAATTGGCATTTACTACTAACAAAAAGTTTTAAATTTGGATTGCTTACTAAAAGGGAATTGATATATATATTCTAACTTTTTTGTTGATCTCAAATGTAGTAAAATAGTGGATGCATTCCAAATACAAGAAAAGTACATTATATTATACTACTTGTAGTGGTTGATTGGTCATTTAAGGGTAAAGTCAACCAATGTCCAAACCAAAAAAGAAAATTCAAAAATGTACATTGATTTTGAAATTGTGCCCCTATTTGTAATTATTTTGAAACTCTGCCCCTATTCGTAATATTTTATGTTTTCATGCCCCTATAAGTATTTCCCTTTAAAAATCTACAAGTGTTAATAACAGGTGTACCAAAAATAATGCCTAAGTCAAAAGGTGTATATTTAAAATAAGAATCCACTGAGTATCGTTTTGAAGCTAGGCAGCAAGCAGCCAAGTAGGTATAATAGGGGTCTTCAAACATAAAATCTGGTCTTTGATCTTCTCACCTCACAGACCTCTGCTCGTTAGTGAATTAGTTTTGTTTCCTTGCACTTGCAAAGTTGAGACACACGTGATTGCGGAAGTTTCTGCGAGAGAAGTTTTGGGGTTTGAGGACGCATGTGAATGAGCTGCAAGAAGCCACAAAAGTGAGTTTTTGAAGTTCACTCCTCAAATGAATCACGTTAGGAGTGAAGTCCAAAGGTGAGTCACCTAGCGGTTCACAAATGAATTCACAAAAGTGCATTGTAACGTGAGTCACCTAAAAAAGTTGATGTTTGAAACCCCGTAAGGGTGTCCTTCCATGCTTCATCGATACCCCATGAAACTATATCTAACCGATCAATCATTGGTTGGATAACAGTTTCATTTTCTGAAACCCCAATTTAACCGATTATCGCTTGGCTAAATATAATTTCATCGGGTACCGATGCAGCATGGAAGGACGCCCTATTCGTTGTCTAGAAACGCCATCGACTGAGCTATTTTGCAGGAGGACAGGGAGGGAAGTGGCATATACCCGGGAGCTTGACAATCGTATACCCGCCGAGCGAGAACCTGCCCTAACAGGCCAAGCCGAAAATGGATCCGGGACCGTTACCGGGACTGTCGGTGGACAGGTTGGAGGCCCGGTTAAACGTGGGGCGGGTGCCTGGTCGATGGGGCTGGAAGCCCTACATGAGCGAAGTTTGACGTCCATCGCTGCAGGCAGCGAGCAGGTTTACAGCAGCGGAAAAGGCTTTCGTTCTATTCTATAGTAGTTGGGAGATCTGTTGTCTTCACTCACGCAGTTTTTGTTCCGCGGTCATTTTTGCCCCATCTCTTCCCCTTCCATCTCCTCTCTCTCTCACGCTCAGTCGCTATCCCCTTCTGTTCCTCTGCCTTCTCATCGTCGTTGTTTCCGGCGGTGCGGCAGTCAGTCGTTGAGTGTACAGGATTCTTCCTTCACCTTTTTCTCTGTCTTTCACTGTGTGCCGCACCCCGCGGCTATGGCGGACTTCAAGAGCGACACCAAGGATGGTAACGGCACTGCAGGCGGGAGCTTGTTGCTTGCGGAGCAGTGGAAAATCCGTGGTTGGCTTTCCTTCCAATTCCTTTCTTCCTTGCTGTTCGATGTTTGGCAATGCTCATGACCTAAGCTTAGTTAGATAAGGCAGTCCGTGGGAAAGGTTCCTCAATGCTTTGCCGTGTCGAGCCCGGGCACGCAGATTCTGATATTTTTCTCTAAACCCTATTCTGCGCTCGGTTCTAATCCTCACAACTATTCCGTTCCCCCCTCGGTTCCAATTTAGACCTACAGGTTGCGACGTTGTTTTGTCGCGAGTGCGCCCGTCTGTTGGTTGGTATATTGTTCGCCATCTTCCTGGTCAAATCTGAACAACTTTCGCAACTGCGAGATATATTACGATTCGAAAGGACAGCTTCTTTCTTTCTGTGAATCTATTTCAGTACAATGTTTCTATTGCTGGTGTTCCACGGGGCTCTGTTACGTCGTCCTGGTCTATTCCTGAATTTCCATGGACGTTCAACTACGTGTAATTCTTCTCTAGGGATACTGCTTATGTTTTCGGCTATATTCCATGTTTCCTTCCAGGGTTTATGTCTCCCTTGTCTCGTGACGGACCTGGATCGTCTTGACACATTTTCAGGTCGCGCCACGAGTCTTGCGTACTTACTGCACGTACTCTCTTCATATGGCAGAGGCGAATCGGTCTTTAGGGTTTCAGATTTACTTTTCTTGCATATCTTGACTACCACGCTCCGTGCGTACGCAGGGCGAGTCTTTCGGGCTTCTTGTGAACTGCATCCCTGCCTGCAGTGTGCAGTTCTTACTTTCTTCAAGGCGTTCCAATCCAACCACTTTCCCTCTAGGGTTTTCGCAGTAGGTTTTGTTTCGTTCTGAATGTGAAGACTCACACCTCCCGGTGTTAATATTAAGCCTAAAGGTCACTTCGTTTCAATTTGCGATCGGTGAGAGCGCTCTTTTCGTGACCACCTGAGTTGACATCTGCAAGATTGTCCATTACCTGCTCAAGGTCTTTGAGGCTACCGGGCTCGGGGTTTTTCCCGATCCGGAGCTGACGCCTGATGTGTGAGAGTCAATGCCCCAGCGCATAGGTAACACCGGTTGTGCCACACATGATTGTGCAGATGAAGGGAATGGAGCTCCTGGAACGCCCAAGTTGGTTTCTGTACCCCCTGAATCAGATCCTAAAGGTAAGATGCAGTTCAATGCTATGTTCTTTGGTGTGATTAGGGTTTGTGTTGGAGTCCTGTCGCCGAAGGTGCCACGTGGTGTCTGGGTGGCATCGCATGCGGCTGATGAGGTGTTGAGAGTGTTTGCGCGAATGCAGATTCTGGGAATCTGGAGAACATAATTCCGCTTTCACCGCAGTGGCTGCTATCGAAGCCTGGAGAGAGTAAACCGGCGATTCCATCCGGGGTACGTCTACTTGGCCCTGTCGTTTCTCGGTCTCGAGTGCCTGTGATACCAGCATAACCTTGTGCTGGCATTGGTTGTGGCTTTCTGGTCGGGTTCCGGTGCGCACCTGGTGGGGTTTGCGCATCCAGGTTTGGAGATTGGATGAACCCTGGTAATTGGTGGAGGGGTGGGCTTGTTGTGGCTCGGAGGGAGGATGGCGTCTAGGTTGTGTCGCTGGTATGGTGTGCGTGCGTGGGCATGCGACTGTGTGGGTTTTGGTTTTGTTTGGAGTTGGGTGTTTTGTTTGAGGGTGGGGCTTTGGTGGTGCTGGAGTCGGTCGGGGTGATGAACTGGTGGGATGTGCTGGACAGGACCCTCCGCGAACTCCCGGCGTTCCGAGTCCAGGCCACGGAATGAACGATGCACCTGGCAAAGATCGGTGGCGCAACGTAGAAGCAGGTCCTCAGGATCCGAAGAGGACGAGAGACTGGTGGCGCACGATATCATTGGACCGGGACGCGGACAGCAGCCGGCGAGAGCGATGGAGGGAAGAGGAGAGAGAGAGTAGCAACAACCTGGCCCCTCGACGGGACCGGTGGAAAGAGGGAGAACGGGACACGGTCGGGGATCAGGCGCCGCAAGCGCAGAACCGGCGGGGCGGCAACGAGAGGTGGCCGGAAGCGAATGCGGGTGGCGGGAGAGAGGCGGAGTTGAGGCGCGTTGCCTCGGAGCGGTGGGCGGACACGCCGAACCGCGAGTCCAATTTTGACAGTCGTCGCGACAACAAGTGGAGCAACCGGTGGGGTCCGGACGAGAAGGAGCGAGAGTTTCGTGGGAAGTGGGGCGGGGACGGGGTGGAGAAGGAGGGAGGCAAGGACGGGGCGGATGGCGGCGGATACCACCAGCGTCACGTGCCGAACGCTCACAACGCCGCGAGAGACGGCGATCGAGAGAGGGAGCGGGAAAGGGAAAGGGAAAGGGAAAGGGAGCGGGAGCGGGAGAGGGAGAGGGAGCGGGAGAAGGAGAGAGAGCGCGAGAGGGAGCGCGAGAGGGAGAGGGAGCCGGACACGTCTCGACACGAGCGAGCGTGGCGTCCGTCGTTTGCATCCCGAGGAAGAGGTGAAACTCCTCACCTGGGCAGTACGCCTCCCAAGATGGCTCCCGGGTTCATGACGGGCAGAGGCAGAGGAGAGCCGTACGGCGTGGGGTTCAGCGTGGGGCGCGGTCGCGGCAACCTGCAGTCGGGACTGCTGCACGGGCCTCCGTCGAGTCCCATGGGTTCGCCGTTCGTGGGAGAGAAATGGGACGTGGGGAAGGAGAACGCTTTCCGGTATCCGCGCGTGAGGCTGCTGGACATTCATCGCAAGTGCGGCATCCTGTCGTTCCAGAAGTACCCGGAGGCGTTCGCGGAAGTGGCGCAGCTGACGCAATGCGATCCCGTGGAGCCGTTGGCATTCTTCCAACCGGATATGGAGGAAGAGGTGGGTGATGTGGTGGCAGTGTTGGGTTCGGTTGGCAGCGGTCGGGTGGATGGTGGGTTGCTGGGGCGAGTGGTTTGGGTGGAAGGGTTGTTGCGGCGTGTGAGAGCTTCCCGGCACGGTGAGTTGCGAGAGTTTTGGCCTGGGCGGCGTGTGTGCGGGCAGGAGATAGTGAGCGGCGTGAGTGTGAGTGCGGAGGTGTGGTGCGGGGTGAATGGGGTGGGCGAGCCGGGATGGTTGGTTCTGGGGAACGGCGTTTGGCAAGAGGTTGACGGATGGTGTGTGGTGTTTCAGGGCGTTCTGGAAGGGATACGGAAGGGAGAGATCGTGAGCAGTGGAGCCGTGCACAATTCGGCGGCGAAGGAGAATCCCGTGAACAGAGGGCCGCGGCAAGATGCGCTGGGTCGGGGCCGGGGGCGAGGCAGAGGCGCAGGTACGTGGTGAAGAGTGGAAGGAGGGTGAAGGAGTAGGAAGTGTGGCAGCAGTGGACGGGGCTGCGTTTCGTGGCTGGTGGATTGTGGGCAGGGGGTGGCAGTGGAAGTGGGCGGTTTGCGAGGGCGTGGGAAGTGATGTCGTGGGCGTTGTGTATGGGTGGATGGGTTGCTGTGAGATGGCTAACGTGAGTTGGAGGGGGGTCCGTTGTGGTCGGTGTTGGTGCGGGTGTGTGAGGGGGCGTTGCACGCTGAGCGCGGTGGTTCTATACTGAACTGTAGCACTGGGCGGCGTGGTGGGTTGGGGCAGTGAGCAAAGAAGAGTCCGGGTTCGACGGTCACAGGGAAGACGACTTCTTCGATCACGCCGGGTTTGGAAGTGCTCGGGGTGGGGACGGCGGCGCCTTGGACAAGCTTGCGGAGGCACGTTTCGCGGATGCCGAGGAGTCGTGGGAGTCTCGTGCGCGTGCGGAGAGCAACGCCGAGAACGATGGTATGCACCGCGGTAACGTAGTCGAGCAGGATGTGGGGTGGTTGTTGGAAATGGTGTGGGTGCAGGGTGGCGTGCCATCCGTTGGACGTTTCCCGCGGTGTCAGGCGTGTGTTGTAGACGTTAGAATTGCGGGGAAATATGTGCTGAAGTGGTTTGCAGCAGGCGTGAGAGGATGAGTGTCGTGGTCCGAGGAACGGGCGTGGACATGTGGGATGTCCCGTTTGTGGTGCGGGGTGCAGTCCCTGAGGGTGTTGAGTGGGTGGTGTGGGCGCAGTGGCGAGAGAGGAGAACTTGCGGAGGCGTGGAAGAGGAGGCGAGGAAGCGGGCGGGGTGCGGGACGATGGAAGTTGGAGGCGCGATGGCGGCGGTCGCAGCGATGGTGCGTGGCGGAAGTCGAGAGCGGGTGAGGAAGGCGTGGTGCCGAGCAAGGAAGAGAAGACGGAAAGGCAAGATCGGGCGGGCGAGAGGGACGATCGCAGCAGCTGGCGACGAGGCGAGCAGGTACGTGGGGCATGCACTGGTTTTTTCTCAGGTTCCGACGGGTGCGCTTGTGATCTGGCGGGGATCACTCTGCCACAGTCCGGTGGAAAGCAGGTGACGTGGAACGGTTGGGTGGTGGGGCTTTGGAGCTTGTGGCGAGTTTCTCATCGGCAGCGCACGCACTGTCTCTGGCGTGTTCCTTTGGACGTTGGACGGGAGCGTTGGGTCTGAGGCGTAGTGTGTCCGGGTTTGGCAGGATGATTGGAAGGCCGACCGTGGCGGGGCGGCAGAGAGAGGCGTGGGCACGCAAGCAAGAAGAGGCGACGAAGAGGCGGTGTCGGAGGCGAAGGATGGTTGGTCCGTGGGCGGAAAGGGTGGAAGAGCGGAGGAGGGAGGACCGCGGTACCAGGGGCGTGCAGGGTTGGGCGGCGTGGAGGCGGGCAAGGAAAGCCAGGGAGCGAGGTCGGCGGAAGCGCAGGGGGGGCAGGAGACGATGGGGCAGCAAGTGGCCCCCGAGGAGCTTTGCCTGCTGTATACGGACCCGCAGGGAGAGGTGCAAGGTCCGTTTCTGGGGGTGGACATAATGGGTTGGTTCGAGGCGGGGTTCTTCGGGCTGGAGTTGCCCGTGCGTTTGATGGATGCGCCGGCGGGCACGGCGTTCACGGCACTGGAGAACATAATGCCGCACCTTAAGCCGGCGGTGAAGGTGCCACCGGGGTTCAACTCGGTGAAGCAGGCGGAGGATGGCGGGGAATCGTTTCACGTGAGAGGAGACGTTCATTCGTCGGGCACGAACTTACGGGTTCAGGAAGCGTCGGGTGGTGATGGCGAGACGGAGCGCAGGGGAAGCGTGGTGGAGGCGTCGTTGGAGATGGATCTTCTGGGGCTGACGGATACGTCGAAGAAGATGTTGGGCGGGGATTTGGAGCTGGGGCGGAGCGGGAGGTCGTCGTCGAGCAGCAGAAGTGGTGAGGAAGCACGCTCCTTGGATTGTGCAGTGGTCGGGGCGATGTGGGACCGTGTGCTGGGCTGAGGCGGAGTGGCGGGTGGTGGTAGTGGTCCGGTAGCGGGTTTGGGCGGGTGATTGGAAGTGGTGGGAAGGTGGGGCGTGGGGTGGCATGGTGAGGGGAGTAGGGCGGTGGTTTGTGGGTGGATATGGTTGCGGGGGCAGTGTGTGAGGGTGATGAGGTGCTGACCGGTGGTGTTTGGCGTGCAGAAATGGCAGGGGAGAAGCATCAGGCGAAGGGCGAGAGAGAGGTGGGAGCGAAGGGGGAGGCGGGTGGCGAGCTGACGTATTCGGTGCGGAAGCGCATGTCGGCGTTCCCGCGGGTGGAGGCGGATGTTCCGGAGGGTCCGAGTGTAGATTTTGGCGGTCACTTTTTTCAGAACGAAGGGGCCGGGTCGTTGGCAGGTACGCGTGAGTACCGTGTGGACGCCTTGGTCCGAAGCGGATGGTCGCGTTGTGTAGGCGGGGAGTGGTGGCGTGGTTGTATGGTCCGAGGGGGGTACCACCTGGGACTAGCCGTGGGTGGGCGTCGGGCAGCGTGGAGCAGCCGGTGGCGGGAGTGCACGTGAGAGTCGGGGAGGGTGTGCGGTTAGTGATGTTGGGAGTGGTAGGAATGGCATTGGAGGACGTTGGGGCAAAGAGCATCGTTGCGGGCAATGCGAGTGAAAGTCGGGCGACGAGGGCACTGTTTTGTGAGAGCGGGTGGTGGGGTGTGGTTGCGCGTGGTTTTTGGTGGCGATCGGAAGGCAATGACGTGGTGAAATACGTGGCGTGTTGGCAGGGCAAGCGTTTTCGGCATCGAAGGCTCCCCGATCGCCGTCTTTGCAGGCGGATGTGCCGGCGATGTTGCAGGGCAGCCTGGGTCATGCGGCGCAGAAGGATCAGGCGTGGGGTGACAGTTTGATGCGGAAGCTGTCGTTGGACGTGCAATATCCGCAGGTGGGGCTGCCTCCTTCGGGAAGCGGCATAGACCCGACGCACCTGGCGCAGCAACTGGAGCAACTGGAGATGCAGCACCTGCAGAGAATGGGTCCGACAGGTCCGGCGTTGCAGAGGCAGCTGTCCGGGGTGGGCCCGTCGGGGCAGTCGGCACGCATGAACCTGGAACAGCTGATGCGGCCGGGAGGACTGCCTCCTCGCGATCACCAAGGGGTGAACCCGTTACATGCGCAGATGGCGGGGCAGGCACAGCAAGCGGCGGTGTCGATCCCGCCGTCAGGTCCCGTGCTGGAGCAGCTGTTGCGGATGCAGCAGCAGCAGCAGCAGCAACAACAGCAACTGCCACCGCAGGTATGGAGTCCGGGGGAAGCGGAGTTGGGAAGGGAGTAGAGCGTGGTAGTTTGGTGTTCTGGTTTGCGGCACGGGGTGCGTGTCA